>NMRB01000490.1:73687-147332 GCA_002633025.1 Notospermus geniculatus
GGGGGGGGGGCAAAATCCAGGGGCAAATGTCCGAAGTGAAAGTGTCCTCCTGATACCTTCCCCATGTGACACTGAGTATTTTGCTCTGAGATGCCAGGGAAATGCATCAGATATTGTCAAAAGGGTGCGCACCCCTCCGTCGAGCTATACCCCCTTTCTGTCAATCCTGGATCCGGCCCTGGGTTCAGATTCACGGGAATGGTAGGCCTAGTGTGACAACTGATAATGAATGCCGACTAAGCGAAGATGACCCGGATTCATGGTATAGGCCTACTACAGTTGTAGGCTCACATGAGTTCTGTCTGTACCGTGTATCTGCTTTATATCAGCCGCTGTTTATTATAAGTAGGTCACTGGAATTCCCCTTCAGCTTTAAATAAACTTGGGAAGTGCCCATAAAGAAAAATGCCTTAAAAACACACCTTGCAGGCCAAAAGTTGCACTTATTTTTGGTGCAAAACCATCTATGAGTGATACCCTATCCGTTGAACATGACCGTTATGCACTAAATACCACCGGTTTTCAGTGCATAGCGGACAAAGAATCGCACTTTGCCTTTTATAGTATAGAATACATGTACATTTATTACTGATGATAATGCTATTTGTGACCTTTCACAGCAACTTCTTGTTACTGCATGTTCAAACACGAGGATGGTGTACGTCATTCACTGTGCATTCAGTGTTTGTTATTACCCTCCGAGTAGACATGGTGGAGGTAGGCTGTCTAGATGAACGACGCACATAAAAGGCCCACTCGATCGCAACAATATGAATCTCGTACCTTTCGAAGGGAAAAACAATTGGGATACAAAATCTTCGCAAATAGTGACGACATGAGATTCAGTGGAGGATAAAAATTCACGGGGTCCGTTTTATCAAACAAAATAGTCGTCTTGCTTAGGACACCCTCACTGGAGAGACGCCAGTGAGGCAAAGAGACTTGCCCAAAGTCTCACGCCCAGTGGGATTCGAACCCGGGACCCTCTGACCGCTAGTCGGAGGCCCGAACCACTACACCACCAGATTTGCGAAACCACACTGCCACGAAGAGAGCACGGAACAACAGGATAGACGTTCGCGTCGGCGTTTCGGGGCTTTGCGAAAACTCCGTAGACTTTTCCGCGTACACAAATCAGGCTGAATGCACTTGAGAATCACAAGGCCGATCGTAAGGCATAAGAATTAACAATAAATACAATATGTAGTTCCTCATTAAAATTTAATGATATTGAAAACAACGCTTGGATAGATGTGCATGACAAGGTGTTAACATGAGCCGTGTGGTTATTTCAGGTCTACATTGTTGTACGTGTGGCCTACATTTACATGTATAGAGTTGATAAATTTTCACGTAACTGAGCACTTTGATTTTTAGGGTTTTTTTCTGGTGTGCTATTACATAATTACAATGTACACGTATGGTATTTCCGAAATTTTGATGCGGCAATATGACCAACGAGATGTACATGTACATGTAATGTACTTTTAAATGGAACAAACCGTGTTACAATTTTAAGAAATGTGACCAAGGTTATATACTTTCATGTGGTACAAACCGCATGAAAATTGGCCCAGTAGTATTTGAAATATTCAAGGTATCAGGTGTAGATATACTTATGTCCATGACTGTACATTTTACAATGTATATATACAATCGAAGGCTCGGTGACAGTTTATTACAATAAGTTACATAAGCTTTATAGTACAATATTAAATGGTGGTGTGTTGGTTATGTCGTCAGGTCAAAGCTAAGATGGAACAATGTGAATTTGGATACTGATAGACCCCTAAAAAGAATTCGTTCAAAAATAACTTCATTTTGTTTACTGTACACGTATCACATCAGGTCTTCATCCGAACTGTTCGATTAGTTGCGGAACTTTCCGTTGTTTTCCAGTAAGTATCTGAGATAAGTGCCCAGGACGGATGCGCCAAGACCTGACTCGTGGGAGAGGCATTCCCCTGAAATGAACAAATCTATAGTTTAAACAATGTTAGGGAAGAGATCGTGTCAGTGATAATACATGTACATGTAAATATTAGTGAATACATGGGCGCAGCCACTTTGGATAACTGCAACGTGGCACTCCCTGATTGGTCGATTTGGAAAAGGAGCGTTCTGACCAAAAACTTAACATTTTGGAACAAAAGCCATTTTTGTGTTGACTAATTTGTTGCGTAAGGAGCACTTTGACTAAAAAATGATATTGATATTGAGTCTAATGCTTGCAGGCTACGTACAAAATTACCTTAGCTTAATTCTGATCAAAATGGATATGGAATAGTATTTTGCATCTAGGCCTATACTCATCATAAACACAACGCAATATGCTGTCTTTGGGTCACCTTCACCTGCTTAAGTTGAGGCAACGGTGCGCTTGCTTAACCTTACACCACCATAAAACCACCCAGGACAAGTTCCAGGCACAATTCGTTAGTTTATACATTGAGAGACTACCAACAGTGTACAGGAATTATGACTGACAGGTCACCTGGAGCAAGTGTTTCATCATACAACAACCAAATATTCTGCTTTCACATATGAATGATCGTCCTTGTTATTGAACTGTAAACAGATCTGAGCCAATTTGCAATGATCAATTGAGGATTGTCAGTTTTGATAAGATGAATACCAATATGAAAATGAAAAATCGGTATCGAATGGGGTCAGCTTTGAAGCACTGCACAACAGCATGTATTCATCAATAAAGTATTTTTATTCTTCATACTTAATTGACAGCCAACCAGGGTGAAGGCTAAAGACATGAATCCTGGCCCTGAAAAGACTTTTGTCATGTTGGCGTCCTAGTTGAACGAGTGTATTCATTAAAGCTGACCTATTTCCATTAGCCCACCGCATACACTCGGCCCCAGTGTGTGTCCGACGTCCCGGTCTTCCACACACTAGTACTTTTGGGGCTCAAAAGCCAATAACACCACTAGATGGCACTTCACTGGGCTCCAGCCAATCACCACGCTTTCTCACTCGTAATTGTCGCGGAAATTCCGCGAAACTTACTTCCAGGAAAACGCAAGGACCCGTGCTGCCACCACACGGCCTTCACGACAGTTAATCTCTAAAAGAGCCAGACGCGGAGTGTGACTTACCGAAGGGGTATCCCGTAGCGTCTGGCCAAGCGAGACTACCCACCGCATAGTGTGACAAAAAATCTGCCGCGCTACAACGCGGCAGGTAGATTAAATACCTGCAAGCTTATCCCTCTGTGTGCGGTCGGGTAATGGAAATAGGCCAGCTTTAATAAATCTGGCCAGATCGGCACAGCTAGCGGCGGAAAATTGGTGAATCATCGCTGAACGTTGTGGTAGGCCTAACAGGGCCGTTACGAAAACTCACCAGCCATTTTCTTGTCGACCAGAAGCTTCCGCATTGGAGAGCTGAAATGCAAGGAAATACCGGAATATGTTACTAAAAGAATTTCGGATCTGTAGTGATATTGTTCAAATTAAAGGAGCATGGTATGCGATCTAGAGGGAGCCACCTAGCGGCAGCAACACTAACTAAAAAACCCATTACAGAATGTACGCACTGTATTAGGGAGTTTAAGAACGTTATTTTGTGTACCGATGAAATGGTCCCGTTTGGACATAACTGTGTGATGACAGAGACAGGTACATGTCAGTTATGAGCAATCTGGGTCAAGTCATTCCCAAGTTGCAGGACTTCAATGATTTTCAGTTTATGCCACCTGGCGGCCATATTGGATGTCCAATCGGGCCAAAACTTCACATGTACATAAAGGTCATCTAGAGGGAGCCACATAGCACGTTTGAGCACTCTGGGTCAAGTCGTTCCTGAGTTATAGCACATTTGATGATTTTCTGGTTACGCCACCTGGCGGCCACATTGGAAGTTTAATCAGGCCGAAATTTGACATGCTTGTAAAGGTCATCCCGAGGGAGGTAAATATCAAGTTTGAGCACTCTGGGTCAAGCCGTTCCTGAGTTATAGCACATTTGATGATTTTCGGGTTACGCCACCTGGTGGCCATATTGGATGTTTAATAAGGCCGAAATTTGACGTGCTTGTAAAGGTCATCTAGAGGGAGGTAAATATGAAGGTTGAGCACTCTGGGTCAAGCCGTTCCTGAGTTATAGCACTTGGATGATTTTCAGGTTACGCCACCTGGTGGCCATAATGGATGTCCGATCGGGCCGAAACTCGGTATGTTTGAAGGTGCTCCTCTAATACACGTTTATGCAAGACATGAAGACGCTCGGTGAAATAATGAAGAACTGTGGCAGGTTCATTACTTTTGAAGAACTTTGACCTCTGTGACCTTGAAAAGTAGGTCAAATCAAAAACCCGTTATATAAGTTATGTATCCTAATTAGATACACCTATGATAAAAATTTGGAGATGATCCATTCGTTAGTTCAGGAGTTATTACACTTTTTTTGTTTTTGGTTTTGGCCACCTGGAGGCCAAGCCAAGAATCGGATCGGACCGAAGCTTGGTGTCATAGGTCATCTGACCTAGGGGTATATATGTACCAAGTTTCAGATCAATACTATTGATCTGAAACTTGGTACATATATACCCCTATATATAGCTCCAGCGGTTACGAAACGTGCCCTGCTAACGGACGCCGACGGACGCCGGACGATGCACCACGACAAAAGCTCACAGGTGAGCGAAAAATGCAATATAAAATCTAGTGAATGCGTAGTATTGAAAATAACGTTGTCGTAAAGTTCACGTTTATCGTTTGATTTCTTAAACTCCCTATTAATTCGGGTAATTCGCCGAAGCGTAGTCGCTTGGTTTGCAGGGTGGCGCGGTGGCGCCGGCTGCCGAGAAAAAGTGGCAATACCGGGCTCCTTTTAAAGACTGACTTCTAAACTGTCTGATTGGGTGTAATGTGTTTATAAAAGTATTGCTGTTTGGGATAGAGGTACTACGTAGAGTTTACTTTTCATGATACGCTTTTCACTATTCACCACGCAAGGTCTATAAATCTTCCTGTCGGTAGTAGGCCTAGAACTGATGATTTGAAAAAAGCAGCAGTCTGGGACGTTTTCAGTGAATTTTCATACAGATTGTTCAACAACCCTGGATGAAATGTCGGAGGGCAAACTTCCAACATAACTCTTAATTAGTATATGGATCACGACTGCAAAGGGCAAACAAAAATTTTGCAGTACTTCATATCGATTTGTAGCTCCGAGCGTTTCTCGATATTTTCAATCTTTGTTTGAATATACGTTTTTTTTTGTATCGGCTTTCGGCAGTCTAACAGATTCTGAATGAAAAGGGAAACATAATTCACATCTAGCATTTCAGAAAGTTGATAACTATTTCATCATGCTTCAGGCGCTCATTCAACAATGCACTCGAAATCAATGTTATCGGATTATTGTGGTCTGGAGACTATTCTTGCAGTGTTAGTTCTCGCCTGCTGTTGTCTCTGCACGCAGATAGAACACCAAACTGCAGTTTTAGTATATACATGTACATGTAGAGGGCACAAAATCGGGAGGTGAAAATGACGGCGACGCTATCAAATTAGATATTTTTTTGCGGTGTCGCAAGACGCAGTCCAGTATGATATACAGTGTCTGTGTAAAAGAATCTAATGTCCCCCGATATGTGATGCCCCCCAACAATACAATTACGGATTAAGCGGCACCATTCAATTGGATTCTAGAGAAACCAGGCCCCTTAATCCTGTGACAAACAATGGAGGGGGACATCAGGAGGGCGGGAGAATTTAGATTCTATCGCACCTGTGTGGTGAGATCCACTTTTTCTCGACAGCCGGCGCCACCATCGCCGTGCGCGCCATTCTCCAACCCCAGGGACCAACTAAGTTGTCGGCGAATGGTCTACGTTCATCTTGTAATGTTTTTAGTTCGTATTGCTGCCGCCAGGTGGCTCTCTCTACGTCGGCAATCAAAAACCAGTGTTTTTCAGAAACGGGTTTCTTGAAGCCCGGCAATTCAAAAGTGTGACCGCAAAAAAACAGGAATTTTATGTCGTGTAACCAAGGCTATAATGGCCTGTCATTGATCAGTTTAACAAACACGACGAATTTTTTTAGAATTAGAATTAGAATTTAGAATTAGAATTAGAATTTATTAACATAAAAGAAAGTGGCCCGGAAAGGCAAGGACGTGTAGTAAAGTGCCACTCTATTGTACATACTATTGTTACTTCTTGTATTTTGCCGCTACCAGTTAGCATTCGCACCGTTTTCCTCTATCATATACTGCACCATCTTTTCGAATTTTAAAGCGACTGATTGCAAAATTCACATCATTCTTTTCTCAGAAAGGCAAAAGTTCTCTTCTCTTATCAAAAGTTATCTTATCATGGCCTTTACCTTTTCTTCTTCGTGAGGTTATCCGACATGTTTGAAAAACAGCCACTTTTTTTCTGCCAAGATAGAATCGTCTTCAACCAGTCTCGTCTGAAGAAATCTTGGAATCCAAGCATTCCGCATGTGGCAACTGAAAAAAAGGGTTTTGGAATTATCTAAAAAATCCAAACTTCCTCGGTAGACAACCCTCAGGGGCATCAAATTTCGAATGAAAGGGCATACCGGTAGTATAAATTAAAGTAGGAAGCAAGATTCCTTGGGATTCCTTCTTCTAAATTCTGTCGAATGACAACGCCTGTTTAATATAAGCAAAAATAGATATAAGCGCTTATCTATTTTTGATTTCAGGGAATTAGTCGAATATGACACTAAGAATAATTTAGTGGCCCACGAAATTCACAATTTCAAAATTACAAATTTTAGAGGATTGCATCCCTAGGTAAACCTAGATTTGCAGTTAACTGTGCTATATGCTATATGCTACAGCGAAGCCACAGCAGTTGTGCAAATTATGCTCTTAGTAGGCAATACATTCCCGCCGATGTGAGTAAAGTAATAGATTCAAGATGGCGGCGTTTGATTCTCACCTTGACTGGCATGACCAGTTCGCTACATGTATAATCTTCTTACTACATGTATGTCGTCTCAAGGCGGTGACAGACTGGCGCGTACGCAGCGCGTCCTGCAGGCGTTCCGCCAATCAGATTCTTCGGTGGGTGTTTTGGTCCGTGTTACCGCCTCCTTGATTGGTTGAACGCTTCCCGACGCGTTGCTTACGCGTCAGTCTGTCACCGCCTCAGTATTGGTTGGCATCCGAAGTTCAAAATGAACAATTACGACAAAACATGACTTCAGGATCAAAGATCTGTATATCCGGGTCACCTTACCTACTGCATTTGGTGGATATGCAACAACGTACCCTCTTCCATGAAAAAATCCCTGTAGTTAGTCTCTGCAGTGCCCAAATTAAGCAAGATCATCGCCTCCATAAACACCTTGCTACACTTGTCTGTTATTGCCTCTTCGTATGGTTTATTAATGATGTATTCTAGCGTTCCTGTGCATTTTAACTGTGGAGGAAATAGAAATTTTAGGATATCAAGCCAGAAAGAAGGGGTCAGTCCGAGTAAGCCACTGCTAGGTAAAGCTAAAGACACATATAGACAGATGCGGTTCGTGCTCCGGTGTGGCAACGGTAGGGGTGTTTTTAAAGCTGACTGGCCCAATGCTGCTCGACCCATCATTCAGCCGGGTCAGTCGACTTTAAAAACACCCCTACCGTTGTCGCACCGGAGCACGAACCGTATCTATGTGTCTTTAGCTTAGGCACACTGAGCTGCAGGTGACATGAACTATAGATTAGGGTTGGCCCACCATCCAAGTGCCAATAATGGCCCTATATGTGCACCCCAAGTCAGCCAATTTAGGGTAGTCAATTTAGGGTAACCAAATTTAGGGTAGTCTCACCTTCAAGGAAATAGACTGCATGGATGGTCAGTATAGGCCTCCTACCCATGAATCCGCGATCTGCAGATCATTGTGCCTCCAACCTGGCATTTGCTCACTCCGGCTAACTTCTTAATGTGGAAAAGAAATTACTGTGGTCGCGGAGTTATGCCGGATTGGGGGCGGTTCTATAGGCCTACATTATAACCCGCAGGAGTAGCCTTAAATAAATGAAAGGAATGCCCAAATACAAATATCGGGAAGGCATGTCTTGGATTCATTCATATTGAAAACATGAAACCAACATCGTGCCCATGTAATATGGTAATAGCAAAATGGGCGGATATGAAGCCAATCCGGCATAACTCCGCGACCACAGTATATTTCAGGCAAATGTTAACCTTTCTTGGCCAGTTTTTTACTCATTCCTGCCTGAGGTTGACATTCAGTGGTGAGTTTCTGGCCACTCACAAGTCGACGTCGACGACGATTTCACCAGTAGTGAACATTAGATGATATTCTCTCCAGTAACATTGTGTAAAATTGATAGCTGGACTGCCCGTGGGCAATAAGCAAGAGAACCTTTAATTCAGTTCCTGCCAATAAAAATTCATAACGCGATTCTGCTGCGCATTTTTGGCACCCACCTTTTGACATTTCCAAATAATTAACCGACTATCTTTCAGAATGCTTGACTTTCACAACTAGGCCTACAGGATATACAGGTGCGGTAAGCCTTTTGTAAAACCGATTCGCAACAACAAAGTTTCCTCGTAAACAACTTCTTTTGTATATTGTATTGGAATATCTAGGATCGGTGGTACCTCGCTCTTTAATTTCCACAACACATTTGAGTCACGTGGATGGGAAAATCTCTGATCGATGGGTCTGTTGCTTAATCCGCATGTTGATACAGTGGAACTAAAAGTTATCGGTTGCAGTAATTTTATCACAAACCGTATCTGAATGTTTTGAATCGGTTTTTGTGTGGTTTATGAATCCCTGCCTGGGGCCGATCGATTTCGATTGATGAGAACCACAGGGACTTGAGGCATGCATGGCAGGGGTGGTGGGTGTTTCCGAGGTCCAAAAGCACCCACGGACAGTGTCCTGACCCCCGGGGTAAAATTGGGCGAATTTTTCTGCAAATCTCACCCGATTTTCATGATGGTAACGATTTTCAGGAGCACCAGGTGATTATCTCGAGGACCCACACACTTACAAACACAAAGCTGGGCGTAAAGCCCTCAGAAAACGGCAAAATGTGCGACCCACCGGCAAATCCTTCGTTGAAAGCCATTAAAACATCGACTTCCGGCTTGGACCAAGGAAAACGGCAAAATGCGCGTGCGCGAATTATCCATGGCAATGACCTAATTACGAAGTTTGATCTCATCTATAGGGATGCGGAATCCCCGGCGGAACGATATGTTGTATACGAAAATGCATTGCATTTTCCGCTTTCCGCATTCCGCAATCAGCATTCCTTGTGTCAGCTAAACGTAGCTTTAGTGTGACACTTATCCTTTCTTCACGGGTGTTAGAACCTAATGCTTCGTGTACATGTCTTTCTCGTAAAGCGTGATGACCATATATGGCAAACGTTGTGGTCAGTTTGCGGTTTGCGGTCAAAACCCGGGAGCACTAAATTAGAAGTACACAAAAAGTATTCTCCCCGCAGATTCAACCTTGATTAGGTGAGATGTAACGATAATAAGTTATGAAATCATTTTTTTATCCATGGAGAATAAACGGTGATTTTGACTTTAAACCTGTTTTCAATACAAATTCATTCCTCTTTTGGCATTGTTCACCGAGAGATGAGCGACGACGACAAAAAAACGTCACGGCTGCCGACGTTTGTCGTTGTCGCCAACGACGTGAACGGAACATGAAACAGGGCTATCGATCTCAGTTCATATTGGCATCTTTGAGATTTCGAAGCGCCCCATCGTCTTGATTTTCTAAGGAGATTCCATGCGTGCGTAATTGGAGGCAGATTCGGATGACCAATCATCAGATTACTGGCAGATTAGTTTTCCTACCAGATAAATGCGCACGCACAAAATCTCTGTATAGAAATCCAAGATGGCGGGGGCTGTCGAAACCGTTACGATGAAAACTTCTTTCTTCGTGCACACTTACCGTCTTCCCAAAAATTAGAAAGAGAATTTGATGTGTCAGTTTGTACCCGAAAACATCCTTGTCCTTCAGCAGGTATTCGGCACAGTTTGGTAGGATGGTACATTTCTTTGTGTCTCTGGAACAAGATGAAGACTGACTGTAAAGAATCAGTAGGGAGGTTTCGAAATCAAACGATAAACGTAAACGTTAACGACAACTTTATTTTTGTACCGAAAATGCAATGCAAAATCTGGTTAATATGTAGTATGAAAAATAACGTTGTCGTAAACGTTTTGTTCATCGTTTGATATCGAAACCTCCCCAGTATGTACATAGGGCGGTCTTTTTTTCCTGCGCGATGGGCTGGAAGGCTCAAGTCTCGCATACACACTCGAAATTAATGAGGTTTTGCAAATCTGACGAAACATGAAGTACGAAGTACGAAATTCAACTTCATTTCCAGGACCTAATTTATTTCTGGAGATGGTTGGTACAAATCTCCCTGCTGCCAGTGCGTCTTTTAGCATGTGAGACCATGAGAGTTTTAGTGCATCTTGAATTTTTAAATTTCCACTTCGTATCTACGAAATGGAAACGAAAGCTACATGTAAGTGTCAAAGTTTAATATACGCCGTAACTTTATCGGTCCAGCGTCAAAAGCTATAAAAGACGCTCTTGTAGCATCCGATTTTGTGGTATCAACTATCTCCTGAAATGTGTATTATGACATGGAAATGTATTTTGACTGGACTAGAAGTCCAATTTCGTATTTCGTACTTCGTGTTTCGTCAGATTTGCGAAACCTCACTAGTAGGCCTACATATAATTTCATTGAATCTGAACTGAATCGGACAGAAAACTTTGCATTTGGTATTCATTTGAAAGCACTCACTGGAAGCTTTCAAGCAAATCTATGCAGGCTTAACAGGTTTCAGGTGCCTTTACCAGGTTTATTACATATGTTAATCTTTATGTTTTTCTAAAATTTGTCTTGCAGTGAAAATTAAAAGAGATATTTGCAGGAAACGACTTGTTCTAAAAGTCATCCGGTTGTGACGAAATGAATTTTCCCCACGGAAGTTTTCAAGTCGTTAGCAGATTTGGCGCCTCCAACTCGCGAGGATGGGCACCTAAACGATCTTCAGTTTCGTGACATACATGTACAGATCAGCCGTCCAATGCAAAAAGGCAGTAACTCCCATTTTGGCACAGAGACACCTTTTGGTCATTTTGGAATCAGCTCTTGAAGTTTCACCTTCATGACGTACCATTTAACTCCAATGCCCAGTATTTAAAGAATTAGGCCATGACCCAAAGGCACTTTACTTTACTACCCCACCCCCAAAACAATGCAAAAAGGCAGTATCTCCAAAAAGTAATAAAAAATGCCTTTTTGCATTGTATTTTGCTCTGGATTTCCTGATATTTTCTATATCAATTTTTCTCAAAACTATGAAAAATCAAGTTAGGCTACTGCCTTTTCGCATTGGACGGCTGCGATTCACCAAGCTTTCGCCGCATGTCGGTACGTACAGTCCATCCCAGAAAACGTTTTGAAGTGGGTTAAAGGTCTTAAAAATAGGCCCGACATCAAAACGTACGATATGTTAAAAACCCACTCAGGTCAACCTCAGCAACCTTAGCAAATAGAATAGCGATGTTGTTATATCTGTTATTCAGATTTCATTCAATTTATGCGGAGGATGATGTCAATAGACAATCAAACCGCCCCAGGAAAATATACGTCTGAATCATACATGATCCAAGGGTTGTTTCTGGTTACATCAATAGAATACAAAAGTTCGATACATCNTAGACTGCGCGGTATTGGGGGAACAATCCAGTATTTACATGTACGTACGGAAAAGCAGACTGTGCAAATACAAACGTTTATTCAAACTTTACGTTGTTCAGTTTGGTTCAAACATGGAGTAGCAAGTATTTTTTATTTGCGATAATCATAATCTGGATCCTGATGTTCAAAACTTTACCCAAATCGTTTATGTTCAAGTTAAAAAGGCCGCCTCGTCTGAGGAGCTTTAATTTAAAACGTTCTTCTAAAAACCTGGATGTTGCGTAAAGATGTAACATTTTTGATCAAACAAAGTGTTTAATCCAATTAAGTAGGGCCTATTTCTTTACATATTGGACAACTTTTAATAATCTGGACGAAGTAAGGGACTGTAGCAAAAGTATGTGAAGCCAAAAAAGACTAAATGATTTAGTCTCTCAGCTGACCCCCTCCCTCCCCCCGAGAGACTAAATTTGGTCAACTTTGGCTTCAACCTGGTCAGCAAGTAAATATGTCCAAGATAATTCTTAGGATCATGTAGAGAGGGCTACCTTTGGTACCATAGTCATGATTATTGCAAGTTAAGTGATGTAATTATAGAATGAAATACCACTTTCCTCCCCTCAAAGAAGACCTATCTAGATGTATCTGCATGAGCCCTGAATTTTATACCAGCTATTGTGAAAAGAATAAAATCTGACTCTGATATTTGATAATGAGGAAGTTTGAATGTCGGAAGATCGTTTTCATCCATTGCAGAACATTTTATTGGTGAAGCCACTTTTTATGAACAAGACGAAATGACCCTTGGATCCCCTCCCCCCAAACGAAAAATTTAGTCTTTTTTGGCTTCAAAAGACTTTTGCTACAGTCCCTAATAATAACGGGGCTGTATTCTAGAAGCTTTCTTAACTCTACATGTAAGGTTTACCTTTAGCTTTTGTTTGCAGGGCAGAATACAAAAGCTTAAAGTGGGCCCTAGAGTTAAGGAGGCTTCTATAATACGGGTCATTGTCTTTGAAGCCACCTCGCCTTAGGAGCTTTAATTTAAAACGTTCTTCTAAAAACCTGCATGTTGTATAAAGAGGTAACATTTTTGATCAAAGAGAGTGTTTGATAAACAACATCGATCGCATTAATTAGGGCCTGCCTACCTATTCCTAACTTTTGATAATTCTCACGAAGTGATACATGTACATGTACATGTACGTATGTTATTTACGTTTTCGTGTTTTATTGTGTTTTGAAACTCCTAGGCCCATATTTTCAAAGTTGTTTTTACGCTAAAATGCATTTTAAAAAATAATTCATACATGTAAGTCCTCCGGACACTGGCTAATAGGCTACATTCATTAACGTTACACTGGTCCCATATATCCGAAGCAGTTTTAATGTTAAAATGTATTTTATTCTTGCACTTGCAGGCCTATGCATTTAACACTCAAAACGCTCGCTGAAACAACGTTTCAGTAAGAATGGTAAGAACAGAACAGCATTTTATCTTAAAGCGGACTATTCGCGCCGAGTCAAAGATTCCACAGAACAGTTTCCGGAGCGGCCGCCGCAATGCATTTACCAGTTGTTGTTGCGAATAAAACGGGTTGCTTTATTATTTTTAGTTCACTTCGGACAGACGCGAAGAAACCGCTTTAAAGCGCTTTTTCTTATGTTAGAACAGATTTTTGTTAAAGCAGGTTTCGGATAAAACAGCTTTGAAAATATGGGCACTACAATCCACGAATAAAAAGTGTTACATCCTTATTGGACTTGGAGTTCGTAAGACGAGACAGCCTCTGAGATATCTCTGTTAGTGCTTCCCGAACAACACAGACGTAATCGCACCTATGATTCCTCGGAGAATTCGTGCTAAGATATCGGGGTTCTAGTTGTCAAGCCTACAGACTGGTGTCTTTTGTGCGGGAAAAAAATAAGACATGGTGATTGCTACAAGCGAGGTTTCTTGCTTCCCACTCTCTTGCCGTTGGACAGCAGTGAACTTTGTATGTTTGAATAGCGCTGCACTCTGTTACCTCAGTCAACACCAATACGGAAGCGAAGGAAGGTGCACAAGAGATGCCGACGATAACTTCGCCATAACTTTTTTGGGGGGTAGCAATTTTTTTGCTGGTAATCATGTTAGTGCAAACAATAGGCGCACTCAGCCGCCCTTATCGTCAAAAGAACGCAGCAAAGTTCTAGCGGACCAATACTACATGTATGTAAAATTCTCCTGATTGGTGCTCAGTCAACCATGAATGGGTCCGCTAGGCATTATTGGACCGTAGTGACACCTATTGGTCAACTGACTGACAGTTCCTGTTCTTTGGCGAAGAAGAAAATGCCAAGTGTGGGCCTCGATAGGAGGACCACGTCACAGGCGTAAACTAGCTTTCCACATTTGCAAGCTTTCATTTGAAATTCACCCTTTGCAATTGTCCATTGTCCACTGTCCAGCTTTTTCGAATACACTTGCAACACAAGCAACCTTCAGTATAGACGCGTTTCACATTTTAAGGTCTAGGTTCAGTGACTTACATGTAGTCTTTTCACTTTGCACCTACATTTGGTATATCGGACGGACAGTGCAATTAAATAGAGAGCTTCTGCAAGCGCCCGATTAGGCCATACGACTACGTTTATCTATTGTTTGGGTGCACTTACACAATAGATAAACGTCGTCGTAGAGCCTAACTGGGCGCTTGCAGAAGCTCACTAATAGGGAGGTTTCGCAAGCGCCCGGTTAGGCCCTACGACGACGTTTATCTATTGTGTGGGTATACCCAAACAATAGAATAAAAGAAGCTAATGTATTTCTGGAGATGGTTGGTACGACAAATGTCCCTGCTGCCAGTGCGTCTTTCAGCATATCATGTAAGACCGAGCGAGTTTATATGGCAGGTGCATCTCGAATTTTTAAAAAAATGTGGAAACGAAAGATAAATTTCAAAGTTTAATACACTCTAAATTCCGACTTACCTGTCCCATTCCTGAACTCGGAAAAAATGACCAAATCCTAAGTTGAAGATATCGCACGCTGTCATTCCTGTCCAGGCCCGGGAGTGGGACAGGTAAGTGGACAGGGCATTACTGTTACTGACCATACCCCCACCCCGTTATCTTCAACTCAGGATTTAGTCATTTTTTCCTAGTTCAGTAATGGGACAGGTAAGTGGGAATTTAGAGTACACCGAAACTCTATCGGTCTAACGTCGTACGCTATAATGTAGACGCTCTGCAGCGGGCGATTTTGTGGTACTTGTATCAGCCATCCACTGAAATACATTACGTCATGGAAATGAAGTTGAATTTCGTATTTCGTGCTTAGTGTTTCGTCAGATTTGCGAAACCTCACTAATTTCGTTTTTTGTGAACTACACTAAAAATTGCACAAATAACCCAGCTTGAACCGAGGCGATTGCCAGCACCTTTTAGAGCGCGGGTGTGTCCCAAAAGTGCCCAGGCCACCACTTGCTGCACAAAAAACTGACAGTTCCTGATCAACTTGACTGATTTTGAAGAAAATCCCGAATTAGGATCCGGGGACACCTAGATCCTGAGATTGTCTAGTTTCGCCTGGACATCTTTTTTGGACATTGGGCGAAATATCGTTCTAAACTTCGCCCTCGGACATATCGGAGCCAAAAGTACAACGTCACTCAGCGAATTTCTATATTTGTGTGTGTGTGTGTGGGGGGGGGGGGGGTTGNGGGGGGGGGGGGTTGTCAACCCGTAGTTTCTGTGTTCCTACCTTCCCGGAGGCCCAGCCCCTATAAGCTGCTCGAAACACCGATCACCAAACTCCTCATCGTAGTTATGGATGTCTTCGACGATCTGTAGTGGCGAGGTATTCATGTTGACATCATTGACCGACCTCGCTGGATTGTAGTCAGCGTGGTATGGACGGGAAACGACGTATTTGAACTTATCATAGTAGCCTGTTTGCTGTAGGTTGGCCATCACTGACTTGCTAATGCGTTCCATCTTCGTTATTAGATAGATCAGCCTCTCTTTTGTCGTCGCGGGCAGGTCAATTTTCCCGGCAGTGACGCCATGAACAACGTCGATTAACTGACCTGTAACAATAAAATAACCGACATGTTCAAAGTATCGTTGGCGGTGGCAGAAAACAATCGTTGCAGTGCCACGTGACCTCTATATCGCATCCGATATTTATATAGGGGAGATTTAGAAATCAAACGATAAACGTAAACTTTACGACAACGTTATTTTTCACACTGCGCATTAACCAGATTTTATATTGCATTTTCAGTACAAAAATAACGTTGTCGTTAACGTTTACGTTAGTCGTTTGATTTCTAAACCTCCGTATTATCTCGGCCGCTTCCGATCGCTACATGGAGTGAATGCTTTATCGGATATCGTCCTATCGCATATCGGATAACGGATAACGCGTGCAGATAAATGAGTATTGGAAAATGGCTTGGAACAATCAGACTGCGATTTCGCATATCGTTACGTCGCATCGCAGATCGGATAACGGATGTCAGGTGAACACACCTTTATTGTCATCGTTAACGGTGTGATTTCTTTACACTCGCGAAGAGTGGGTTTATAAGAGATCGTCCCGCTAAATGTAACAGTAGAATGGGGCTATCCAGGGAAAACTACACCACCAGGTGGCTCTTCTGCACTACTAGTATAAGTCCTAGTGTCACTGTTTGCAACATGGCAGAGTATGGAAGGTGGACTGTTCAGAAACTTAAAAATAGAGTTATCAATAGAGGAGCGTCACTTACAGGCAGAAAAAGTGATTTAATCATTTTCAACCTCAGATGCCTCCATCATTGACGTAATCATCATATCAGACTTGATATTTTGTCCACAACACTCCTATCTGATGGCACAAATCGGCTCCTATAACCAGTTAACACCCGGAGCAATAGAAACAAGTTCTACCCTTAGGTTTTCATACCCTAGAAATCAAATGAGCTGATTATTTTTGACCTGAGATGTTTGGGTCATGGGATATCGACGTTCAATATCACGAAATTTGATATTTTGAGATAACGTGCCACATTGTCAACTGATCAACATGAAACAAGTCTTAATTCATGCCTGCTTATCCAAGGACAGGATGTGGTAAAATTCTCAGCCTCATGTGTCCGGGTGATTGAGATATCATGAGATTTTGATATTTTCAAACTTGATAATTTGCAATATCTCTGCCCGTGGTTGAGATAGAGACATGATATCACCCATACTTAGGTTATTGAGCATGCCCATTTTGATTATGTAATGACCTTGATGATCAGGTCAAGGACAAACTTGATAATTTGGAGTGTCTCTGTCTGTGGTAGCAGTAGAGGTTTGATAACACCCATATTTAGGTTATTTAGGATGCCAATTTCGATTATGTAATAACCCTGATGATCATAGGTCAAGGTCAAGGTCAGAGGTCANATACATTTACGTACATCGTAGACAAACTATAGAAATAGTAAGGTTTCACAAACCTGACGAAACACGAAGTACGAAATACGAAATTGGACTTCATTTCCATGACATGTAAGATGGTTGTACACAAATATCGCCTGCTGCAAGAGCGTCTTTCAGCGTATGACGTTAGACCGATAGAGTTACGGTGTGTATAGATAACTTTGAAATTTATCTTTCGTTTCCACTTCGTAGATACGAAGTGGAAATTTAAAAAAAATCAAGATGCACCATAACTCTCTCGTCTTACATGATATGCTAAAAGACGCATTGGCAGCAGGGACATTTTGTGGTACAAACCATCTCCAGAAGTAAATAAAGTACAGGTAAATGAAGCCAATTTTCGTATTTCGTACTTCATTTTTCGTCAAATTTGCGAAACCTCGCTATTAGGAGCGAAAAAAGAGACAGTGTAACTTTTGTCTCTCCAAAATAAATTATCTCAAAAATTATTGGGTGCTTCTCAGGGTAGATGGGTGGATGGGAGCTTGTGAACATTATTAATGGGTTTTAAGATGTCGCAGTAACAATCATCCGGAGGTTAGTCCATGTAAAATACTTTTATTTTAAAGCACGACTGTATGCATAAGGTGACTCTTTCTCCCTCCCCACCTTGATAAGACTGGTCTCCTGTCCAACCTATATATAGCCTGTGATACCGAGGCTGGACTGATACTATGTCGATACAAAAATGGCCGCCATACTTTCATCACTTGAGAAGTTCAGCGTGCTCTTCGTGACAAACCCTTCATCAGGTAACGTGCTTCAACTCATTTTTTTATGTGTAGCAACATTCTCAATGCCTAATTGGTAACTTAGATCATTCGAATATTAAATACATGTAGATTTGAACAGTCTTGTCGAGCATGCATTACGACGTTGCCTAAGGTCAAAGTTACGTCGGCCGTCGCGAGATACAAAACCTAATGCATACAGTCGAGCTTTAAAGAATTGATCTCCGTATGAAAATTTTGTAACCCACGTATAGACGCCCTCGACGCGCGGTCAAGTCACACATTGTACAGAGTTTTTGCAAAGCCCCCGAAACGCCAACGCGAACATCAATCCCATTGCTCGATGCCTCGAAAATAACGGCGGTGCGGAGTACTTTTCCATAGAATCTAAGTTGATTTATATTAAAAAATAAGGCAACCAACGTCTTTTGCTTCTTTCCAGATCGTGCTGGCGTTGCACTTCATTTTATATGTGCATCATCGTGTGGTAAACGTTTCGAAGGGCTGCGGTAGATGATGCACCAATATGACTTCGGTAATTCTAGTTCGCGAAAACGATCGATACCTACATTTGCTACCTTTTAATGTTGAAACGCATTTTTTTACCGTTAATATGCTATTCCATTTCTTGCGAGTATCTGGTTTCAAAAAATTGAAAATATCCATCATCATTCGTGGTCATAAAAACTACTGCAGCTGGATGGAAATGCTTCTTTTGTGAAACACAAGGTCTCACCTTTCGGTCTCGACGTTGTTTGTGCCAGAGAAGTACGAATCCAGTAGTCGACTCGTGCCTTCTCCCACCAATATCGGGGATAAAAAAGAGTAAAAGGGCCGAAAAAGCCTGCAACTTATGTGACGTGCGTTCAACGGATGTTCTTGGTGAAAAGGTCCCAGTCTCCGGCAGGATGTGAACGGAAATAAAAAAAGAACGAAGTGACTATTTACCCGGCTGCCGGTCGTATTCAGCCGGCTGCCGGTCAAGCAGTGGACAAAAAATCCTTTGTTTAACCGGCTGCTCTTGGTGTCGGATTCCTCTGTTTTTGATGGGACTTTATTCACATTAGCGGGAAAATGGCGGCCGGAGAGGCGATGCCATTTATCTGGGACAAAGATTTTATTAGCAGATCCTAATGAGACACTTCAAATCAGTACTATCGGGTCATTTTTATTTGCCGAAGATCCGTTTTCGAGGAACACTCCTTCCCATCAGATTCCCAAAGTCAGCCAGAATATGTCTAACGAATAAGTACATGTAACTAATGTCGTCATAAGGAATATTATTACTTTTACACCCGGCAAGCCACATGCGCCAGTTTTACATTCCATGTTTATATTGACTCGCAGCCGGTTACCGAAGGAAAATTTTATGCGTTCTTTACCCGGCAATTGCCGTTAAAATAACGACAAAAGCTGTAACTCCGTGACCGGCAGCCGGGTAAGCAAGACGGATTTCCTAATTGCGTAAACGGCAGCCGGGCAAGCAAGACATATTTCCCTTAGTGCGTAACCGGCGGCCGGGCAAACAAGACATTTTTTCACCACTGCGTACCCGGCTGCCGGGTAAATATCACCAGCCAAAAAAGAATGTGAAAAAGCTGAAATCCCCTGATATAGACATTTTCATGGAGCGAGTAGAGAGTTTTCGCAAAGCACCCGAAGCGCCGATGCGAACGTCCATCCTTTTGTTCGCTGCTCTCTTCGTGGCATCGAAAAGTGGGGTTGGCATTCGCGTTGCGTTTCGGGGGGCTTTGCGAAAACTCTCTAATTTTGACAGAGAGCACCGAATAAAAGGAAGGACGTTTGCGTTGGCGTTCCATGGCTTTACGAATCTGTATCATTAGGGAGGTTGATATGTATATTATTTTATAACTCATGTGTGAATGTTTGTGTGAGATCTTGGAAGCATTATTTCTATAGCACTTTTATGGTGAGATGTACATGTACACGTACTGTACATGTACGTGTACGTGTACCTCTATGTACACGTACTGTACATGTACTCCATTTACATGATCTGAGTACATGTACCCTAATCTCCCATTGACTGGGTGTAATACGGATTAAAATAATGTCATCATGAAATATAACTACTCTGTGTGATATATCAGCTTTCCAGCTGATTGAAGATTTGTGAAGTGACACAAGAAAATCACTTGACATATTATCCTGAAGGAGTATGGTAAAAGACTTGCCAGAAAAGCAGCACAATAGGCTTATACATATACTGTCTTTCGTTAAAGGTATTGTGGCTTTCATCCACCAAGACGCCCAACCAAAAGCTGGTGAAGTAAATGCGTCATGGCTTTTGTCACTGCCACGCATCCTGAGAACATCAGGGGTGTTCTTAGCGCTGGCTGCCTTCGTCACCGCACACTTAAACTGTGCGGAGACGAAGGGAGTGACCGCTGATGTTCTCACTCTGATATCCACTCTGTTAAAGCTGACCTATTTCCATTATCCCACCGCACAGAGTGACAAAAAATACCTGCCGCGCCACAACGGAATAATTGGATATCCGTCTTCCTCGGCTTCTCAGGTTGAATGACGGCGACACCTAGGATGTATTTTCGGTATATGGTGTCTGGAGATGTCGTTTGAAGAATGGTCAGGGCGTTTGTACTTCACAGCGCCGCAGGTATTTTTTGGCTCTATGCGGTGGGGTAATGGAAATAGGTCAGCTTTAATATCGAGCCAGACGTTAGGAGGGCGAAGGTCCACTAATACAAGTACTTGGGCATTCTGAACAATCTCATCGACGGCTGGGGAATGTGGGGAGGTAGGGCGCGGACGGAATTAGCAGATCTTCTCATCTCTACCGGTGTGTTCGATCCACGGGAATGTACACTCGCTCAATAAAGTGACATTTTTGTTGCTATATTATACGTATATGTATAGAAACGGCGGAATGAGTTCGGAGTTTGAAAGAATACGGATTGTGATACCAGAAAGATGGTTGGACCTAGGATGTCTTTTCTCTTCATCATCACGCACATTTTGAGGTAAAAATCCGTAATCCAACAAATAGGATACATGTAAGTGGGGCCTTATCAAAGAAAGTTAGCTTCACTGACTGCTTTGTAAAGAACTGAATAGACATACAGTCGATTCCAACAATACCAAGGAATTTCATCGGATTGGTTTCTTTACAAAGAAAAGCGACGGTCTTAACCCAAATGCCATTCACTTTTCCTTTCACTGTTAAGAAGGTTCTAAAGCTTCTGAAAAACCATAGGAGGTTTTTGCACAGCGCAAAATTTGCAACCACATACATGAATATACATGTACTTTCTTTAGGACATGAAAAGGTTCTTTGAAATTTTGTCAGAAGATGAAAACACCTCAGGGTTTTCACGTGACTTGAAGAACCATAAGTGAGGTTTCGCAAATCTGACGAAACACGAAGTACGAAATACGAAATTGGACTTCATTTCTATGACGTAATGTACAAAATGTATTCAGGAGGTGGTTGGTACCACAAATATCGCCTGCTGCAAGAGCGTCTTTTAGCGTATGACGTTAGACCGATCGATATAGTTACATGATATGCTAAAAGACAAACTGGCAGGAGGGACATTTGTGGTAGCAACCATCTCCAGATATACATTACGTCCTGGAAATGAAGTTGAATTTCGTATTTCGTTTTTCATGTTTCGTCAGATTTGCGAAACCTCCTATTGTGGGTTGAATAGAACCAAGGGTTTTCATAACTTCAAGAATCTTATTTTTTTAGAGTATACGCTATTGCAACAAGTTTTCACGCCTTCATCTTTCCTCAACCCTTATAGCTTTCATTGCCAGGGCCAATTTTGCCGAAAATGAATATATCGGGTGTCCCAAAAAAAGTGAACCGCTTTTTGACAAGTATTTTCTCAGCGATAGATAAACCGAATTCATTGGAATTTTTCACAGAGTAACCTCAGGGTACCATCAACAAGTCTGCAAAATATCTAAGAGATCGGTCACAGATTGTGCGAGTATTGTCAAATTCAAAAGAGCATGTCAAAAAATCCAATATCAGAGCTAATGCAATGTGACCTTTATCATGTTCACGCAGGTGTTGACATGCTGTTCTGAATTTGGCAATGCTCGCATAATTTGCGACCGATCTCCTAGATATTTTTCAGACTTGTTGATGATACCCTAAGGTTACTCTGTGAAAAATTCCAATGAATTCGGTTCATCTGTCGCTGAGAAAATACTTGTCAAAAAAAGCGGTTCACTTTTTTTGGGACACCCGATATATGTAAAAAAAACTTAAAAGCACTCGAAAGCCTTTACATAGGTATATGTATCATTTACAAATTTAGCATTTTATAAATATGGACAGTATCCCTTTAAACTTCAACAGATTTTCATTCTGACTCTTTCATACGATAGGCAAGATCCTTCTGCATGTTTACTGCAAATTTTCTTGAATTCTGGCTGGTTGATTTTATGATACAACAGCAACAGGAATGAATTACTCCGAACCCCACGAAAGATGATGTGGCAGGGTCATCTGTGCACATTTGAACAGGCTTACGTACATTTGAACATCGAGATAATCCAAAACAAGAGCACAAAGGCGACACACAAAATGATATGATATAATGATATATGTGATATAATGATATAAAGTGATATAATAACCGAAGGAGGACGACTTCGGTTATTGTACATTTGCACATGGTGCTGAAAATAGCTCTTTTATCCTCAGAAATGGAATTCAAGGCATCAAGTTGACAGATTCACGTACCCCAGTATAAAAAAGTTGAAGCTCCTGCCTATTACGTAAAGCCAAAGTTCAGGCAGTGAGAGGCATCTGGTGGGAACACATGAAGCGTATCCCTCAGTTACTTCATCGTTCGCAGTTAAACCTTTATGTTTGGTTCCTTTATGGTAGGATTGATTAATTTTAAAGGAGTTAGACGCCGAAGTTGTAAACAAGCTGGTTTGTTTACAAATATGGTCGGCAAACTAGTTTTATTCCTTCGTGCAGGTGGCAGCACCCGTGATCGTTAGACTGGTTCCCGGTCCGATGCAACTCACTCGCGATACTTCACGTCAGTACATATCACCGACAATAGGTGGCAGCACCGCAGGCGTCCGTGGATAGAGAACCAGTGAGTGAGTGTTTACAACTTCGGCGTCTAACTCCTTTAATGGAAATGCCACTCGCTGTGAAAGGGTTAAACAAACCGACATTGTCATACATTGTTGCTTTCTTTGAAAGAGTAGCTGAATAAACAATCGTCGCATAACTGATTACTTTCTTTCATGCATATATTTCGTTGTTGCACATCGGGTTTGCGAATAATGATGAAAAATTACTCAAGCGCAGATAGCGATGTCTTTAGAATATCAAGGAGGACTGTCTATGTAACGATGTTCTTTTGGGGAAATTGTTGTTGACAAGAAGGCGGTTGATGATCATTGAGGCATTAATTCAATCTTGTTTTATTTTTTTTCTCCTTCCTCTACTCCTCTTCTCGCATTCTCCGTCATCGCATGTGCAACACAGGAGAATACAGAAGGGGCGCCATAGATTTCACTACCTGGCCTGGCTAGGAGTCTACCCCCAAAACAAAACAAGTCCCACAGAATATGAACCTGTTAGTGACACAAAATTTCATTGTCCAGTTTTAAAATGTGCGGGTTCACCAAGGCCAATAACACTTTCTAATCGTCAAATGCCACATCCGGCGGTTTTTCTAGATTGCCTCACATATTGCACTAATTTTGCACTATATTCGCACTTTGGGAACAAACTTTGCANTTACAGATCCTATTTTTGGCACTGAACCCTATTTTGGGCATATTTTTTCAGGGCTTATTTTGGGCATGTGCCCAATTCACTACACCCTTAAACGGCCTGAGGAGCATGTAATGGAGAGGCCTGTGTAACATGTAGGCATGGTAGGCCTGACAAGGAGTCCTAGGCCTAGGCCTACCCTAGCCTAGGCCTAAAATCGACAATTTCAAAACCATGATGGATTGGCAACTGCGAGGATCAGAGAGTACGGTAGCCTATTCGCGAAGATCAGCTGTGTCGATGATCTCGCGAAGGGTGCGCGCACGGTACGCGAGATAAAGTCACTGTTGTTCGCGCACATCACGCGAACCCTGCTCGCACCCTGCCCGAACGGTGCGCGAAGTGTGGTGATTAAGTTTCGCGCACCCTACGAGAATGATTCGCGCAGGGTGCGCGAATTCAGGGATGTCAATTGTGCCCTGTACTGTAATTAGCTTGATCTTCACTGGTTAGGATTATGCGTCAAGTCATGATTTAAGGGTACATGTAGAATACATTTACGTACATCGTAGACAAAACGTACTTCATTTTTCGTCAAATTTGCGAAACCTCGCTATTAGGAGCGAAAAAAGAGACAGTGTAACTTTTGTCTCTCCAAAATAAATTATCTCAAAAATTATTGGGTGCTTCTCAGGGTAGATGGGTGGATGGGAGCTTGTGAACATATGGGTTTTAAGATGTCGCAGTAACAATCATCCGGAGGTTAGTCCATGTAAAATACTTTTATTTTAAAGCACGACTGTATGCATAAGGTGACTCTTTCTCCCTCCCCACCTTGATAAGACTGGTCTCCTGTCCAACCTATATATAGCCTGTGGTACCGAGGCTGGACTGATACTATGTCGATACAAAAATGGCCGCCATACCTTCATCACTTGAGAAGTTCAGCGTGCTCTTCGTGACAAACCCTTCATCAGGTAACGTGCTTCAACTCATTTTTTATGTGTAGCAACATTCTCAATGCCTAATTGGTAACTTAGATCATTCGAATATTAGATAGATTTGAACAGTCTTGTCGTGCATGCATTACGACGTTGCCTAAAGGTCAAAGGTTACGTCGGCCGTCGCGAGATACAAAACCTAATGCATACAGTCGTGCTTTAAAGAATTGATCTCCGTCTGAAAATTTTGTAACCCACGTATAGACGCCCTCGTCGCGCGGTCAAGTCACACAGTATAGAGTTTTCGCAAAGCCCCCGAAACGCCAACGCGAAGACCCCAATCCCATTGTTCGATGCCTCGAAAATAACGGCGTTGCGGAGTACTTTTCCATAGAAACTAAGTTGATTTATATAAAAAAATAAGGCAACCACCGTCTTTTGCTTCTTTCCCGATCGTGCTGGCGTTGCACTTCATTTTATATGTGCATCATTGTATGGTAAACGTTTCGAAGGGCTGCGATATAGATGTTGCACCAATATGGCTTCGGTAAATTAAATACAGTAAGCAAAAACGATCGATACATTTTGCTACCTTTTAATGTAACGTATTTTTTCACCGCAGCTTATGCTATGCCATTTTCTTGCGAGTATATCTGGTTTCAAAAAATTGAAAATATCCATCATCATTCGTGGTCATAAAAACTACTGCAGCTGGATGGAAATGCTTCTTTTGTGAAACATGGTCTCACCTTTCGGTCTCGACGTTGTTTGTGCCAGAGAAGTACGAATCCAGTAGTCGACTCGTGCCTTCTCCCGCCAATATCGGGGATAAAAAAAGAGTAAAAGGGCCGAAAAAGCCTGCAACTTATGTGACGTACGTTCAACGGATGTTCTTGGTGAAAAGGTCCCAGTCTCCGACTCGATGTGAACGGAAATAAAAAAAGAATGTGAAAAAGCTGAAAGCCCCTGATATAGACATTTTCATGGAGCGAGTAGAGAGTTTTCGCCAAGCCCCCAAAACGCCAATGCGAACGTCTATCATTTTGTTCGCTGCTCTCTTCGTGGCATCGAACATGGGATTGGCGCTCGCGTTGGCGTTTCGGGAGCTCTCTAAATAGGGAGTTTTCGCTAGGCCCCCGAAACGCCAACGTGAACGCCAAACCCATTGTTCGATGCCACGAAGAGAGCACCGAACAAAAGGGTAGACGTTCGCGTTGGCGTTTCGGGGGCTTCGCGAAAACTCTATTTTGGCAGAGAGTACCGAATAAAAGGAAGGACGTTCGCGTTGGCGTTTACGAATCTGTATCATTAGGGAGGTTGAGATTTATAACTCATGTGTGAATGTTTGTGTGAGATCATGGCAGTATTATTTCTATACTTTTAGGGCCGTATGCACCAAGCGAAGATTATCTTGTCACATCATGCCCTGGCACACCTGAACAATTGAAAAGTTGTGGCTCAACCTGAATTCAAGATAATGTTCGTTGGTGCATACGGCCCTTCTGGTGAGATGTACATGTAGGGGCCTACATGTATTTTCAACCTCTATGTACACTTACTGTACATGTACGCCATGACATGATCTGAGTGTACCCTAAACTTCCATTGACTGGGTGTAATACGGATTAAAATAATGTCATCATGAAATATAACTACATTGTACATGTACTCTGTATGGTATATCAGCTTTCCAGCTGATTGAAGATTTGTGAAGTGACACAAGAAAATCACTTGACATATTATCCTGAAGGAGTATGGTAAAAGACTTGCCAGAAAAGCAGCACAATAGGCTTATAAATATACCGTACTGTCTTTCATTAAAGGTATTGTGGCTTTCATCCACCAAGACGCCCAACCAAAAGCTGGTGAAGTAAATGCATCATGGCTTTTGTCACTGTCACGCATCCTGAGAACATCAGGGGTTCTTAGCGCTGGCTCCCTTCGTCACCGCACACTTAAACTGTGCGGTGACGAAGGGAGTGAGCGCTAAGAACCGCTGATGTTCTCAGGATGCTGCCACGAGGCACGTCAACCTCGTCCCCAGGGGTTTTGTTCGCTCAGACAACAACCTCGGACCTAACTCGCTCACTAACCCCTGGAATCACGATCTCAATTCCCCAGAATCTGGGGATTTCACGGAAATTCCCGAAGCCGAGTGCCGAAGGTTGTAATTAATATTTATAGTCCTTTTTTCCACACTTACTAATTTAATCGAGTACAGATCGATGAAATTAACTACTTTCAATGTCGAAAACATAAAGGTATTGCTGAAATAGGCCCTGGTTTTTGTTTAAGTTTTAATTATTTTGAATAACGAAGCCGAAACTCCTCACAGCGCCACCTATCTTCATTCTCCGACACTGAGTAAGTGACTTCATTTCATCAACAAAACACACCGAAATAAGAGTTTTCTGAGCCTGTCACTAAATGAATCGACATCTGTTAGCACTCTTAGACTAGTAATTTTTATAATAAGAGATAAAATTTTGGTTTAGGGGTTGAAAGCGAATGTTTGATCGAGTCAGTTTTCCGTCATGCATCACTGTGTACAAAAATGTACAGACGGATATGACTCGATTAAATAAGTAAAATTGCGGTTGATCGGGCGTTATATACTTACCTGCATCATCCGTTCGTCTAGATGTGTTTCGAATATAATATCCATTTAGATTGTACACGGTAAAATCCCTTGATTGAACCACAAAATGACCAGATCTTAGCCGAACTGAGGGCACGCATGATGTTTACAAAAAACTGCAAACACACGTGCTTTGTTACTAATAATAGTCACGATTGTGTGACATCACTTTCTTCTACTTCGGGCGACCAATCACATGCCGGAATTCAGATATGAGACCAGGGGTTTGTAAGCGTCAACCCAGAGCCCAGGAGCGCACAAACCCCTGGGTACGAGGTTGGAGGCACGTGAAGAATTCCCTGCCTCACATCTTCGATAATCGAAGGCCGATCTGCTCTCCACTGCGTTTAACATCGCACATCACCCTTCGAGAAATAGACCAGTCGGCGGCGTATCTTGGCACCATGCCAACTTTACCGGGCGACCAATCATATGACACTTTACATCGGGTCTTCGGCTACAACTCTTAATGTACCACGATTCAAATTTTACAACACCGATTCTGATTGGCCTCTTCTTCTCGAGGCGACATATACGCCGTGGACCGGTCACTTTCTCGAAGGGTGATGTGCGGTGTAACGTAGTGGTGACCAGATCGGCCTTCGATCATCGAAGATGCTGCCTCACAGTGTTCATTCAGATACATGTAACTTGATTGTCAAATGATATACTGGACCTTCGCCAGTGTAGAGTTGTCGCGTATGTATAGATAGATGGTCGGGGACCACATTTACTTGTAGACCTACATGTACATGTAGGCCTATACCACACCGTCCTGTAGTGCAACCAACCGTGGGCCTTGTGATATCCACTCTGTTAAAGCTGACCTATTTCCATTACCCCACCCCATAGAGTGACAAAAAATACCTGCCGCGCCACAACGGAATTAGGTTGAATGACGGCGACACCTAGGGTGTATTTTCGGTATATTGTGTCTGGAGATGTCGTTTGAAGAATGGTCAGGGCGTTTTACTTCACAGCGCCGCAGGTATTTTTTTCTCTATGCGGTGGGGTAATGGAAATAGGTCAGCTTTAAGATCGAGCCAGACGTTAGGAGGGCGAAGGTCCACTAATACAAGTACTTGGGCATTCTGAACAATCTCATCGACGTCTGGGGAATGTGGGGAGGTAGGGCGCGGACGGAATTAGCAGATCTTCTCATCTCTACCGGTATGTTCGATCCACGGGAATGTACACTCGCTCAATAAAGTGACATTTTTGTTGCTATATTATATGTATAGAAACGGCGGAATGAGTTCGGAGTTTGAAAGAATACGGATTGTGATACCAGAAACATGGTTGGACCTAGGATGTCTTTTCTCTTCATCATCACGCACATTTTGAGGTAAAAATCCGTAATCCAACAAATAGGATACATGTAAGTGGGGCCTTATAAAAGAAAGTTAGCTTCACTGACTGCTTTGCAAAGAACTGAATAGAGATACAGTCGATTCCAACAATACCAAGGAACTTCATCGGATTGGTTTCTTTACAAAGAAAAGTGACGGTCTTAATCCAAATGCCATTCACTTTTCCTTTCACTGTTAAGAAGGTTCTAGAGCTTCTGAAAAACCGTAGGAGGTTTTTGCACAGCGCAAAATTTGCAACCACATACATGAATACACATGTACTTTCTTTAGGACATGAAAAGGTTCTTTGAAATTTTGTCAGAAGATGAAAACACCTCAGGGTTTTCACGTGACTTGAAGAACCATAAGTGAGGTTTCGCAAATCTGACGAAACACGAAGTACGAAATACGAAATTGGACTTCATTTCTATGACGTAATGTACAAAATGTATTCAGGAGGTGGTTGGTACCACAAATATCGCCTGCTGCAAGAGAGTCTTGTAGCGTATGACGTTAGACCGATCGATATAGTTATATGATATGCTAAAAGACAAACTGGCAGGAGGGACATTTGTGGTACCAACCATCTCCAGATATACATTACGTCCTGCAAATGAAGTTGAATTTCGTATTTCGTACTTCGTGTTTCGTCAGATTAGCGAAACCTCCTATTGTGGGTTGAATAGAACCAAGGTTTTCATAACTTCAAGAATTTTATTTTTTTAGAGTATATGCTGTTGCAACATGTTTTCATGCCTTCGTCTTTCCTCAACCCTTATAGCTTTCATTGCCAGGGCCAACTTTGCCGAAAATGAATATACATGTATATGTAAAACAACTTGAAAAGCACTCGAAAGCCTTCACATAGGTATATGTATCATTTACAAATTTAGCATTTTATAAATATGGACAGTATCCCTTTAAACTTCAACAGATTTTCATTCTGACTCTTTCATACGATAGACAAGATCCTTCTGCATGTTTACTGCAAATTTTGTTGAATTCTGGCTGGTTGATTTTATGATACAACAGCAACAGGAATGAATTACTCCGAACCCCACGAAAGATGATGTGGCAGGGTCATCTGTGCACATTTGAACAGGCTTACGTACATTTGCACATCGAGATAATCCAAAACAAGAGCACAAAGCAAAATGATATGATATAATGATATATGTGATATAATGATATAAAGTGATATAATAACCGAAGGAGGACGACTTCGGTTATTGTACATTATTTGCACATGGTGCTGAAAATAGCTCTTTTATCCTCAGAAATGGAATTCAAGGCATCAAGTTGACAGATTCACGTACCCCAGTATAAAAAAGTTGAAGCTCCTGCCTACGTAAAGCCAAAGTTCAGGCAGTGAGAGGCATCTGGTGGGAACACATGAAGCGTATCCCTCAGTTACTTCATCGTTCGCAGTTAAACCTTTATGTTTGGTTCCTTTATGGTAGGATTGATTAATTTTAATGGAAATGCCACTCGCTGTGAAAGGGTTAAACAAACCGACATTGTCATACATTGTTGCTTTCTTTGAAAGAGTAGCTGAATAAACAATCGTCGCATAACTGATTACTTTCTTTCATGCATATATTTCGTTGTTGCACATCGGGTTTGCGAATAATGATGAAAAATTACTCAAGCGCAGATTGCGATCTCTTTAGAATATCAAGGAGGACTGTCTATGTAACGATGTTCTTTTGGCGAAATTGTTGTTGACAAGAAGGCGGTTGATGATCATTGAGGCATTAATTCAATCTTGTTTTACTTTTTTCTCCTTCCTCTACTCCTCGTCTCGCATTCTCCACCATCGTAAGTGCAACACAGGAGAAGAGTGAGATTTCGCAAATCCGACGAAATACGAAGTACGAAATATGAAATTGGACTTCATTCCTCCCATGACGTAATGCATTTCAGGAGATAGTTGGTACCACAAATACATACACCGCTGCTGCAAGAGCATCGTTTAGCGTATGACATTAGACCGATAGAGTAATGGTGTATATTAAACTTTGAAATTTATCTTTCGTTTCCACTTCGTACATGTATCTCCGAAGTGGAAATTTAAAAATTCAAGATGCACCATAACTCTCTGGGTCTTACATGATATGCTAAAGACGCACTGGCAGCAAGGACATTTGTGGTAGCAACCATCTCCAGAAATAAATAAAGTTCAGGAAATGAGGCCGATTTTCGTATTTCGTACTTCGTGTTTCGTCAGATTTGCGAAACCTCCCTAATGATGAAAAATTAATCAAGCGCAGATTGCGATCTCTTTAGAATATCAAGGAGGACTGTCTATGTAACGATGTTCTTTTGGGGAAATTGTTGTTGACATGAAGGCGGACCGCCGACCGATTGAATTAAAATTCAACCGACCGCCGACCGATTGAATTAAAATTCAATCTTGTTTTACTTTTTCTCCTTCCTCTACTCCTCTTCTCGCATTCTCCGCCCGCCATCGCAAGTGCAACACAGGAGAATACAGAAGGGGTGCCAAAGATTTCACTACCTGGCCTGGCTAGGAGTCTACCCCCCAAAACAAAACAAGTCCCACAGAATATGAACCTGTTAGTGACACAAAATTTCATTGTCCAGTTTTAAAATGTGCGGGTTCACCAAGGCCAATAACACTTTCGTCAAATGCCACATCCGGCGGTTTTTCTAGATTGCCTCACATATTGCACTAATTTTGCACTATATTCGCACTTTGGGAACAAACTTTGCATTCTTTGGGCCATATTCTAGAACCTTCCTTAACTCTAAGGTTTACCTTTAGCTATTGTTTGCAGGGCAGAATACAAAAGCTTAAAGTGGACCTTAAAGTTAAGGAGGGTTCTAGAATACGGGCCTTGTACCATTTCTACGCCACACATTTTGTTCCGTGTTGTACATGTAGATAGTCTACTTATCAACCCATTTCTCACATTTCCCCCCAACCTTAACTTCGTTCTTACTAAGATCAAGGGGAAGTCCTCATTATGGTTAAAACCAAAACGCATAATGGGGAGGTTTCCAATCAAACGATAAACCAAAACTTTACGACAACGTTATTTTTCATACTACACATTAACCAGATTTTGCATTGCATTTTCGCTACAAAAATAAAGTTGTCGTTAACGTTTACGTTTATCGTTTGATTTCGAAACCTCCATATTGTTAGGGTAAACCGACAGCTTAACTCGTAGTACGGTACCCTTCCAAATCAGTCATGATGTACCACAAGTAACATGTAGATGCCCGAGTCACATTTTGAGCTGACTTTTGACGGATGACGTTTAGTTCGAAAACGGATACGTCGCTCCTTATCGTTATCACTCAAAAGTTAACCGATCGAAAATGACAGAAAACGCAATGAATTATTCAGGAAAGTCACCTTCTTTGCGCTAGCTTAATCGCCTACGTCTTTTTTAAATACTGATGAGTACATTTATGAATAAAGTTTAATACGGACAAAATCCTGCGTCATCGGTGCTTTGGGCGCTGCAGACTAAAGCCCTGTCTCCACTTGGCCCGCGGGTAGTGTAGACTAGGCTTTACATTTTGCTTTCATTGAAAAAAAACCTGGTCAGCCTGAGCTTGCTGTGAAGTTCTCCGGAGATAGGACTTTGTAGGTTGCACTTGCAACACGGCCAGCGTGTCGGATTTATCGGAAAATACCTCTCGCCGGGCTTTTCGTACACACGGGTTTAACACGGTACGGGGTTGGAAAAACACGGGGTACATGTATTTTGAACAGGAGGTGTGACCAAGGCTATGTGTATGTCGATCATTTCATTCCTCTTGTTCTATCACATGCGGTACTACATGTACACCCTAAGTCAAAAGTAAATGCCCACCTAATTTTCCGGCATATTTCCATGAATATTTTTCATAGCCATGCACGTTTTCTTTTCATACATAATCTACGGCCACTAGGACACCTTTTAAGACCATAAAACTTAAAATTATTAAACAACTGTGTTTTTGGCGAAAGTTTGAAATTTGGCCAAAATTTCATGTTTTCTTAATACTCACTTGTCGGATTGAAACTGGTATTGTTTTGAAGCCAATCTGTTTCTTGACACATCAAAATTTTCAGAATGCTAAAAAAGGTGTCCTAGTGGCCCTGGATTATGTGCATGAAAAGAAAACTGGACTATGAAAAATATTCATGGAAATATGCCGGAAAATTAGGTGGGCATTTACTTTTGACTAAGGGTGTACCTCTTAGGAGATGGGGGATAGTTCTAGCATTGACGCAGGATCACTTCAGCAATTCTTTGATGTTTCCCTTATGCACTCTCGATTGCTTTTTGATTGCCATGATGGTGGATTACCCCTCGTGTGTCACGTGCTCCCTCATCCCGTTCTGACTACTCATGTTCATTTGTTTTCACTGGCTGATTGACTACGTGCTGGTAGCGCGTGACAAACCGTGGGAGTCCGCCATCAATTCATTGAGAGTTTGACTTGAGGAAAATAAGCAGAAATTATCAAGTTAATGATTAATACGTTACTCCTTCACTTTAATAGGTGATCTACTGACTGTTGATGTATTTTCAGAAATCGTTAGGTGGAAAAGCGTGTTCGAATATTGATGGTTGTTTTATTTTATCGGGCGGATGTTGTTGTAACGTTTTTGACAAGTTTAGAGGTTATTTTTGAGAACGCAACCTGATTGGTCAGATCAATCGCATGCTCCGATATAAAAGCCTGCGCGGGTTTTAGGACATTTTCCTTGCCTGGTTCCTCGGGCTGTCGACGGTGACGCTGGCTGATTACTCCTGTTCAAAACGCCATCTGGATCTGGAGTTGGCCGGAGGAACCAGGCTAACATTTTGCGTGTTTTCCTCAGTTTCCGAGGCCAACCTCGGCTCAGGATGTGTTGGCCCCATTGCGTGTATATTTCTCACATCGATGATTCATCATGTCCACATGGCATACGCGTCACACTTTCGCCACCTCAAGGGGAACTTGGCCTATCCTTAGGGCCGTATATATGCGTGGGTCGGACTTTAGCCTAAAGGCCTGTCTACACCATCAACATTTTCAAAACATTTCTGCGACATAACATTTTGAAAATTGTTTTGGAAATGTTGCGGCTTGTTTCAGGGTTTACACTCTCACCAACATTATCAAAACATGTTTTCAAATTGTTTTGCAAAAGTTGCAGGTCCAGTCCACACTGTGCAACAAAGCGAAAACAACGGTGTTTTTGAAATGATGTAGCTGGATGTTTTGAAATGTTTTGGAAATGTTGATGGTGTAGACAGGCCTTAAAGTACAGCTGAAGTTAGACTTTCTCTATGCTTGAAGCATGCGAAAAGTCAGACTTTAATGAAAGTGTGACTGAAGTCCGACCCAACCATACGGCCCTTATTCTCACATCAGTGAATTATTTTGCTGCACGGCTATCATGATATTTTGTTGGCCAACAAACTGGCAACCACAATTTATTTACCCTGGTGGCGTGAGCGCATTCCTGTGCGTCGGAGAAGACACTTCTATTGTCCTCATTTATCTTTACATGTTAAAAACAACCATGTAACAATCGGCGATTTTTAACGACTCGGTAACCAGTAGTAACTTTTAATACAACGGACGTTGGCGATATGCGCAACATTAAAACTCAGCCTCAGGTATTTACACTCCTTTCGCAGTGTCTTCTCACTCATACCTATCGTTCATAGACACTGCTTACAATGGCCCGATCCCCGCCGATTTACCGCATGGTGGCAGCACTCCCCAGCGGCCAAATAGCGCGGGAAACAGCGCCGGCGTTGCTCCCGGCTTCGGCCTGTTTAACAAGATCAATCACTACAAACAGAATAATCTCGTATAGAGCGCCGTTATCCACTTCTTTAGCGATGTTTCAAAACAAAAAAGGCACGAGCTAAACACTGAAAAGTGCAAAGTGACACTGCATACTGGACACGGCGGGGCGCCAGCCATTGCTGTTGTTGTAGACTAGTTAGTCGTGCTACGTCATAATGCAACAGTCCCATATAAAATGCTTTCCGACGAGTGACCAGTCTGCCGTGGTTGTCAAGGACGCTGACAGTGAACCAATCAGAAAATGTTTCATGTATTTCGTTAGTTACGCAAACGCCCTCTAGTGGTAAATCGGCGGGGATCGGGCCATTGTAAGCAGTGTCTATGAACGATAGGTATGAGTGAGAAGACACTGCGAAAGGAGTGTACAGGTATTGAAAGAAGCCTTCGTGATCATGTTTTTTTCTGAAGTAGCGAAACATCGCGAGAAACATGGTCTGAAGAACTATTGATTACATTACTGTCGGAGACTTTGATATCAGCCAACGCCTTCGCATTCCAATTTAACAATGACGGAGTCGTGTCACGAACACCAAGACTAGTCTCGCCCACCCAGAGGCAAATCTCGTTTGTCAGCAATGAGATTATACGCGATTAGATTACTGGTTTGTTTGGCTGTTTCCGGTCTGTGCGATGTGTTGCCATGTTGGTGTTTTTTTAATCATGCAGTTAATGTTTGCAGGAAATTCATTGGGAAAACCAAACAGTATTTTCTTTATCATTTTTAATGTAACGAATAGAAATGTAGTGCTTCTGGTGATTATTTCCTGCATGGTTTTTTGATTGCCAACTTCTTTGGGAACTTTTGCACAAGGAAGCTATGTATACTGTTGGAATGCACATCGGTCAGGGAAAATGCTTTAAGGAACGTTTCAAACTTGGAGTCTGAATACGGAAGCTGTCACTGCTGTGCGGGCTTTCCAATTCCGACGACTAAAACTTAATTTTATGAAAGAAGAACATCGGAAGGTTTGCTATAACATGAGGCTAATGTATTACATATGACTGACTGCCGCTGAAACACCAAGAATTTGCTCACTAACGCAACCACACAAACATAAACGTACAGGTATGATAAAATCTAATGTCCCCACCCGCCTGATGTCCCCCTGCATTGTTTGTCACAGGATTAAGGGTCTTGGTCTCTGTAGAGACAGCGTTAGGACCAGCGATAACTAACGCTGTCTAACGCCAGCTAACGCCATGTTTAACGCTGGTTGGTAGGGATATGTTTTCTTGACATTGTAAATTCAAGATGACAGCCAATGGAGCAACCATGTCAAGTGTGTCAAGAAAAACAGGGAGAAACCACCAAATTTAAGTTGTCCTGAGTCAGTTTCTTGAGTGCAGCATGCAGCAGAGGAATTTCTGACAGTTAAGGCCCGTTTCCACATGAGCGTTTCACGCTGCGTGATGCGTCAAATCTTTTGTTCTTTTCCGCCGCTCTGCTTCCGAACAATGGGCGAAGCGTCAAAACGCGGCGTAAAACGCTCATGTGGAAACAGGCCTTTAGGGGCAAGATTGGGGCCAATATGTGAAAAATAGACAATCTTCCAAGTTACATTAGAGGCAGTCAGCAAACTTGTGAACATTTCATTTTTCTTTTTCAGTCTCCAAATTTATAGTTCATGCCATTATATTGAAATAAAATACACATAAAATGCCATAAAATGCAACATTTAGGGCCATCTAAGGAAGGAATATGGAAGTTAGCGCTCACCATCGCTGGCTAGAGGTGGGTCACTCAGGCGTTAACTTTAACGCTGACNTGAACGACGCTACGTAATGTACGTACGGGAAATTATGATGACGCCGCACAGCGCCGTACTGGTTACGGCGTAAAAGTATGAACCAAGCTTAAAACTTAATTTTATGAAAGAAGAACATCGGAAGGTTTGGTATAACATGAGGCTAATGTATTACACATATGACTGACTGCCGCTGAAACACCAAGAATTGCTCACTAACGCAACCACACAAACATAAACGTACAGGTATGATAAAATCTAATGTCCCCACCCGCCTGATGTCCTCCTGCATTGTTTGTCACAGGATTAAGGGTCTTGGTCTCTCTAGAGACAGCGTTAGGACCAGCGATAACTAACGCTGTCTAACGCCAGCTGACGCCATTTTTAACGCTGGTTGGTAGGGATATGTTTTCTTGACATTGTAAATTCAAGATGGCAGCCAATGGAGCAACCATGTCAAGTGTGTCAAGAAAAACAGGGAGAAACCACCAAATTTAAGTTGTCCTGAGTCAGTTTCTTGAGTGCAGCATGCAGCAGAGGAATTTCTGACAGTGAGGGGCAAGATTGGGGCCAATATGTGAAAAATAGACAATCTTCCAAGTTACATTAGAGGCAGTCAGCAAACTTGTGAACATTTCATTCCTGCATGGTTTTTTGATTGCCAACTTCTTTGGGAACTTTTGCACAAGGAAGCTATGTATACTGTTGGAATGCACATCGGTCAGGGAAAAATGCTTTAAGGAACGTTTCAAACTTGGAGTCTGAATACGGAAGCTGTCACTGCTGTGCGGGCTTTCTAATTCCGACGACTTAAGCTTGATTCATACTTCTACGCCGTAATGTTGCGTAACGTAATTTTCGTCCGTACGTATCTCGATGACGTTACGCTGACGTCGTGGCGTCACGACGTCATTACGTACGTAGATGACGAACCCGCAGACATTACGTTGACGTTGTTTCTGGTTACGCTACGTAGATTACGTAGGGAATCCGCATGGGTTGGGATGATTTTATCTTTTTACGTATACGCAACAAAGCGCAATAGGCTTTCGAGAAAGATGCTGCTGATTTATAGCAATTAAGGGTATTCACACTTTAAGCAGATATCTTAGGCACTAGTCTCATGACTTCCCGCATCATCTCAACGTGATTTACAATGATTTAGCATTTCTGAGCTAGGCCTACATGTAGGCAAAAGTGGCCATTGCCCACAAGATGTACTGGCACGAAGAAAATAAAAACAAAAGTCAACCTTTTTCATTTATAACTATAACTTGCCCGGTCATTTACATTCTCAATTCTGATCGGCTGAGAGGTTTCATTCCTCATGACTGTGGCACGGGGTTTATTGCCCCATTTCTCCGCAATGCCGGGCTGGGTAAAAATTGACATAGGGGCCTACCACATATCAATCGATTTGTATTTCTTGTCGGAATCTAGTAAACCATGTTCCATCACAATATTCCTACTACCTCTTGATATTTTCTGTCAGAGTCAGACCGACGAAACGGAAACATCGGCGCCTGTCACCTCTGAGGTAGGCCTACCTGGTCCGATCCCCAGTAACAAATTAATTCCGTGGAAAAAATAAATTCGGCAGAAAAAACATTTAAATGCTTCTTCCGTCTGCGGAATAAATGTTTTTTTTTCGGGGAAAAAACTTTCATCCCGCGGCAAAATCCGTCAGAAAAATATCAAGAGAAACTAAAGAGGTCAAACATTGAAAAAACATTGAATGTCTCTTAAAAGGCCACCATACTCAGCTCTCGATTCTGGAATTTTTTGTAAATCTCTTGATATTTTGACACATGCACCCACTGCACGGAGTAGCGCCTGTACCTACAGTGCGTGGTTCCATCACTTGCCCAGTAGAAGCGATGTGTGATTACTTGCACGGCGCAGGATACAACGAAGCGGAAAGCATGAATCATTGTGCGTACTGACGTAGGCCCGACGGGAAAATACGTTTACGTACGTCATCACACGGAATGCGAAAAAGTATGAACGACGTTACGTAATGTACGTACGGGAAATTATGATGACGCCGCACAGCGCCGTACTGGTTACGGCGTAAAAGTATGAACCAAGCTTAATACGACACGCTAATATGGCCTGGACCAAGCCCGCTTTGAATTCAGGCCTGTTTACACTATAAGACTAATCGGACCCCCCCCCCCAGTTGTGTAAAAACATGCCAGTTGCCATGGAGGTTTCGTGGCAATGACGTAAAGGCCAGGGTCGAGTAATTCAATTGTCACATGCGCACTGCCGCCAGGTAAGCGGACTAGATTTTGCGCCAGCTGTTTAAACTGGCGGAATTTCAGCCGAACTGTGATCAACCCGGACCGAGCCTACCTCAGATTGCAGGGCTAATTTGATACCGAAGCTGTCTCAACATACCAAACCGTGCTCGGTCCGGACCGAGCACGATGAAAATGTCGTAGTTTATAAGAGGCCAGAGGGTCTTTCGTAGTTTATAAGAGGCTAGAGGGTCTCCGGCTCTGTCAGTTGAAGAATGGGTCTGATCGGTGATTGAACCCAGAACCTCAGAGGTGACAAGTGCTGATGTTTGCACTGCACCACTCTGACGCCCGAAAAATAGACACCTGAAAAGTCGAGACTTGATATTGTTCTCATTCTCAGTCTCCACACTCAGTGGCAGCGGCTGCAGTCAATTCATCCCGTCCAGCATCAGGTGAGGCTTTCCTCATCACGATGGATGGTGATTCAATCGGTATTATCTTGAAACATTCACTTGCGCAGGTGAAACAGTACAGGTACACCATCAGTATCGATGGAAGCTGGGCAAGGCAGTGGATGGATTGTTAAGTTTACTGAAAAATTCGCACTAAATAAACTTGATTCTGGTTAGGAAATTTTGTTTTGAGTCTCAAATCCTCCGTGGTGTGTTTGGTGTGTGTTCGTAATTTCAGTAAGAGACTTATTTCCACTCCGACTTGACACAGATTGTTGTGGTTTCACAAGATTTTTCTTACATTCCCATATGTAAGTGCTCAAAGATTCCAACATTCCTCACTTGATTTTCTATGTTCTCTTGGACAATTTCTGCTCTGGATTACAGAACGGAACGCCGAGGCCTAGCCTGTAGAAAGACTGAGGATACAGTTGTATTCAGCGATAATCATCTATCAATTAAGCCAAGGCCTAGTTTGATTTGAAAAAGTTGAGGATAAGTTTCTAACTGGGGACGTGAGGGTTTGTGCATGTAGAGGATAGGTCCTGGAATTCTTCAATTACTGGAATATAGGTCCTGGAATTCTTCAATTACTGGAATATAGGTCCTGGAAGTCTTGTCTCTCCGAAAATCTAGTTGACTTTAAACCATGCAACATCAACGACAGATCAAGGTGGTATCGTCGAAAGCTACTCTGAACATGGGGGCAGCACCAGTGGTAAGTTCNTCATACGACCCATTGATCACAACAGAGGAGGAAGGTAGAAAATACGTGTTTTTGTTACAGCACGGCCTGTTTGTATCTGACGATATAGAATGTGCCCGCAAGGACTTCCGTCTACGGCGCGGAAAAAGACAATGCTTTCGAACGTTTCCGCGCACGGAAACGCGCCAATGGAAAGCAGGCCTTAAGCCTCGCTTATGTCGCCCTACGCTGTGATAGAAATAGCGTCAACAAGTTGCAACTGATAACTTATGTCACCACCGACTAGAAAAATACCGATCGGTCGCAACTACCTGGAACTAGTTTATCGCCGTCTTTTGAGTGCTTATGTCGACACTGATTTCTTTTGATTTTAAGAAAAAAGTGCTGAAGTTGAACACGTGCGATTTTCTGGATCTGGATATTTGTAGTCCTTTTGCAACTAGTTACTCGCTGGCGCCCGAGAGCTTATGTCACCTAGTAGTTGTGACTGATTAGTTCCAACTACGCGCCGATTATCAGTTGCCAACTAGTTCTGACTGTACGTAAGGGCGACATAAACGAGGCTTTAGATGTACAGATTAACTGAGTAAAATGTAGCATTTCTCGCAGACAACATGTTTTTACCATGAATTTGATGTTGCACCTTGGCTACACCCCAGAAAAGTGGGCCTGGTACAGAATGTCAAAAGGCCATAATTTAGTGTCAGCTGTATGGGTGAATGCGGTCTCTAAATGAATGTTGAAAACCGTACTGCGCCGCCAAGAAAGGGCAGAGGGTCAATAGGATTTAGGCACGAAACCGAACACTTCTCTTGTTATCATCCTGATGACCCACATAATTTTCCTTTTTTCCTAGGCCTAAAATAGCATGGCACTGATGTTTGCACATTATGGCCCGTGTTTTATAATGCTCCTCAACGTAAAGGAGTTCCTCAAGGCTATTGTTCTCCTGTTGAGAACAATAGCCTTGAGGAACTCCTTTACACGTTGAGGAGCATTATAAAATACGGACCTATGACATAATAGGAATTTTAGGACATGGATTGGATTTTTCTTCTGATACGGATTAATCCAGCTTGGGCGTTCCGAATTCGTACGGATTGTATTTACCCTCTAAAGATTGGTTAATTGGCTGATACATGTAATTTATCTGGACATTAAATACAAAGTCATGTACATTTTAAGGAATAAGTCGCTAAATCGAACTTACCTGCACATAAAATGTGAATTGTGTACAATCCGCCAACCGTAGACCTCTAAACATTCAAGACATTTGCAGTTTAGCGGTACCAGTGTTTGGAATGGCAGAAAATCATAACGAACGAACGTTGAGAAAATCACTACTCACCTTGGGCGACCCTTAATCCGTAAAGTCCATCCAAGTTGAGGTCCTTGTAATCCACCTCAAAAAACTTCACTGCTCTCTCAAGCGCTCGAAATACGCGTTCAGTAACATCTTTGCCTCTCCTAGACTTTGGTCTGGCTTGACAGGCCACCAGAAACAGGGAGAGAGAAATCACTGCCACTAACTTCATGATGCTGGTGGCAAATGCCGAGCCTACCCTTTGTGCTGATTGATCTCGTGCGACGATTTTTTGTTAAACAATTCTCATTGTTATCAAAGGAACAGCGATAACTTTGTTTATTGAGATGAAAATATCGATAGTAATCGTAAATCGATGGATACATACAGTCTGACATTTAGAAGCCACGTGCAAATGATGAGAGCCGCCTGGTGTCGTCTGCTTAAATCATTGGCATCTTTCAGTAAACTATAGCGGCTTTGCGGGAACATCAACAAATGCATGTATTTTTTTAAAAACTGGATTTAGCAGTTCAATTAATGGGTCATATGAATAAAGACTAGTAAATGCTTTTACTTGAATTTTGCAATACAAATGTACTAGGCAATGCAGTACAAATCTGAAGTAAAAGCATTTGCTAGTCTTTATTCATATGGCCCATTTAGAGCACTGCGTTAATTTCATCTTCTGTGTAGTAGACTTGGGTTATATTCCCTTGTAGAAGCGGAACCATTTATTATTTGGTATAGCATGTTTAGAAGCAGTAATCTGGACAACCTCGTCCCCAGGATCTAACTCGAAATTTCTTCTGCTTTTGCCTTGGGACGAGGTCATTTTCGGCTTCGGTCGTTAGACCCTGGATTCACTTCCAAGATTCTTGGCACCTCGTCCCCAACGTTTATTTCAACCTCGGTTGCAGTAAATGATTGTAAAAAATATATTTTTATGAAACTGTATTATGAACACTTAATGTCTATCATCAGAAAGAAGAATGTTTGCTATGACACATGTATGAAAAATAGACCATATTTCAATCCATTTTCCTGGGTATTTCAAATTTCAAATTGGGTATGACGTCACGCCGATAGCCAATCACATAGCCGAGGTATTATTCGGTTCTGAAGCCAGGGCTTAACAAGCCAACGTTAAGCCCTGGGAACGAGGTTGGTAATCTGGACATGCTGGAGGAGGAAAACGGGTCTCTGGTATTTAATTGCAAGCTAATTCTATTACCAATGTCCTATTGGACAATATCCACAAAATCGTTCGTTAAAAAAAAGCAACGCCGTGAGAACTACCCAAACGCTGAGAGGAATTATCTTCGCGTGACGTTGGTCGCAAAATACGACGATTTTATCGGTGGAATTTGCAGGGTTTTGTTGTTAAAAAGACAACTCTCTTGACTGTCTGTTCACACAAATCCTTCGGCAGTTTCAAACAGCTACCGACTATGTTAATACCCGCGCTCTGAAACTGCTTCAGTTGATGCGATTCTCAAAGTATCACTAACAGACGGCGTTAGCTGTCCGATTTGGGGAATCCCTGCTGGGAATCTGCCACAAGTATGAATATACATGTAAAGTGTAAATGCTCATTTTGTAAACGTATCATGGCCAATCAGAAACTGTGTTACGGCGGCGTCGATTAAACCTGTGATGATGGCTTGTGATTGGATCCCTCTCAAACAGCGCCGTCTATTGATCATCCTTCACTTCTGGCGCCAATCATGCCAGTGTTTAGTGGGTCTATGCATGTACATGTACACTCATGGAAAAAAGTAAATGGACAGCAGTTTTTCTTGAATATCTCCAAAGCGTTGCGATGTAGGAGACTGAGCCTAACATATGTGATAGCAAATTTTCCTGGCTATCTGTTGATGNTACATCGCAATGGTTTGGAGATATTCAAGAAAAACTGCTGTCCATTTACTTTTTTCCATGAGTGTACCTATGGCCAAATAACCCTGGGGAAGAGTGTCTCAGTCTGGTTGCGTGGCGATTTCTAATAAACTCGTGTATGCCCACATGTAGACAATGAGATGAACATCGATTTCTTTGTCAACCTGCTGATGTAGGTTATCTGAGAGACGAAGACGGCTACAGGCGAGGAATACGATGACTAGGGGGATGGATTGCGTATAATCTTCGTCTGAACGTCCTAAATCACACAAATTATGGTTTTCAACAGGTTTGCCAGTGAATGATGGCTTTTTTATAACAAATGAAAAATGCAAAAAAAAGAATTTTAAAATTTTTTTGATACAGCTTGCTGCTGTGCGAAAATTAATTGCGACGACTGTGAAGCCTGCCGCACACTGGAGCTATCTGCTGAGCAAAAATTCATTCGAGACCGTTTGTCCAGCAGATAGCTCGCGTGCGCGCGTAATTTCGGTGAGTTTTTTGCCTCGCGAGGCAGAAAGCTCGCGTGTGCGCGTATTCTTCGGTGAGCTATCTGCTGAGCAATAGGTCTCGACTGACTTTTAGCTGAGCAGATAGCTCCAGTGTGCGGCAGGCTTTAGTTGGCAGTTTTATCAGTTACGTTCGATTTAAAGGCGCACAGTGTTGCTTCCCTATCCTGCGCTATCGACAATGTTGTTCAACTACCGCTTATCAACCTCGGCCCATGTAGAGTAACTCTCATTCGTCGGGTATCCACGTTTTATTGCGATCATGCATTCGCCAACACTTGGGCGAAAGGCTAGACTACGGTATTGGAGAATGATGCAATCACCACCGGTGGCGCCGGCTATCGACAAAAAGTAGCAATATTGTGGCCCTTTAAAAACTGAGTAATGCATAATCGATTTCAACATGGACCTTTTGTCATCTACATGACTGTATGATTTATTTTCGCGGAAAAAAATAATGTTACCGCGGAAAAAAATGTCCTCTTGAAAAAATTATCAGACGGTAATTTTTTCTCAAGAAAAACTCAAAGACAAAATGTAAATGAAAAAAAAACAGTATGTCCCTCGTGGGCCACCGTACATTCGCTATGAATTTTTTCCTTGAGCACCTTGGAATCGATATCAGCACTATGACGTATTCGCCGCATTCTCAACTTAGATCTCGAAACTGTTTGTGCCAGATTTCTTTACCGAAGAATGACGGAAAGACCCGAGGTGTTACGAATGGTATTCGCCGCTTGTGATGCACGATGTGTCATGGCAGGTACCAGTCATAGAAAAATAGCAGCTAAAACGTCTTATCGAGGAAGTTTTGTGGAGAGGAGTTTTCGCCTCCGCGTAAAATGGATTGAAATCTGCATCCCCTTGGTGCCATCTCTCTAGAAATAATCCAGGGTTCTGAAAACTTTAATCCCATTAGCTTAGTCATCTCAGGAAAAGGCAATCCATAAGAAGTGATTTTTTGCGACAGGTGTTTATTCCTTCGTTCAATACCATTCTCGCGGTTTTTGACATCATTGCTATGGTGATCACACTTTATTTATTGAGCCTGAAGTCCATGGCGACCGTGAAAAAATAGGTACATGTACATTGTTTTTTGAAGCCATATTGGTGATTGAAACATCTCTTTTCTCCACAAACCATGCAACCATGATAACCTCGACTGCGAATCAACTTCCTTTCATACGAGCGCGGCCCTTGTTACACTACATAAAAATCCCATGTCGAACCCGGGTTTTTTCTGTCCACACCTGTTAAAAACGCGGTGTAATAATCCCCTCCGAGCTCGAACGGGTTTTGGAGGGCTTAATTTAGGTCCCCGTCACAAAATTTGAGTGGTGTTGACGGGCACCGGGCCTCAGGAGGGATTTTTCAGAGCCGGCCGGCTAGACCCGGGTGTCAAAAAACCCGGGGATTTCTATGTAGTGTAACCACGGCTTATATCAGACCAATGCGACACTTGTTGAACATACGGTAGGCTCCACAGGTAAAAGTAAGGGTAAATGTTGTCTAATCGATCCTATGGGACAGGGTACTCAGTAGTCTAGGGAAACGGCTGCCTGTTTCGGCTCGGGGTTAGGGTAAGATTAGGAGTGGGCTTTAGGGGTCAGGGGTAGAAGGCCAGGTATCAAAGGTTGTGGGATAGGGGCCAGCGGTTAGGGTTCAGAGTGGACGACATTCACCCCTTCAGCGTTAGTACTCGGATGGGTGACCGGTGCATAGTACAGAACAGTATACATGTCCATGTACATATCACACAGCCTGTTTAGGTGTTGGCTCGCTTTTACACATTATGACGGGTTTTTCAACTTTCATACAAATTAAAAATCTCGACCTGTTTCCCCAAGAGCACGATGATCTTATGTGGTATTTCTTNTGTGACAAATAGGCATTAAAAACCGATTTTAACCCCAAAAAGTAATGCCAGACTTTAATGCAGCCTCCCTACTGCAATGGTATTAGGTCAGTAGGCCTACTGCGCAGTATTTTCTCAGTTGGTACTTAAGTGACCTATAATATATGTACCATGTACTGTAGGCCTAGTTTCTGCACCAAGCTAGTGCATCAGTAGCTCAACAATACCCTATGCACAATTTACCCCAAGGGGTGGGTAAGTTGTGCCAAAGGACAATTTTTTTTCAGCATCCATCTGCCACGAAATGTCAATCAGTGAACTGAATATCTCTCACCCACAGCACAACCAACTACCTGCAGCATAATCCTGTACCACTGATTGAATGCTCTGTCCAGCCTTAAAGCAGCATTTCCCAGATATACCTTACTATGCTCAACTTACCCCACTCTCCCCTACTGTACATTGTTTTTTGAAGCCATATTGGTGATTGAAATACATGTATCTCTTTTCTCCACAAACCATGCAGCCTCAACTGCGAATCAAGTTCCTTTCATTATATCAGAGCACTGTGGCACTTGTTGAACATACGGTAGGCTACATAGGTACATGTTAAAGGTATAAATGTCGTCTAATCCTAGAGTACGCAGTATCTAGGGTAACGGCTGCCTGTTAGGGTTAGGGTTTAGGGGTAGGATTAGTAGGCTTTATGGGTCAGGGGTAGGAGGCCAGGTATCAAGGGTTGTGGGATAGGGGCCAACGGTTAGGGTTCAGAGTGGACGACATTCACCCCTTCAGCGTTAGTACGTGGATGAGTGACTAGTGCATAGTACAGAACTTATCACACAGCCTGTTTCGGTGTTGGCTCGCTTTTACACATTATGACGAGTTTTTCAGCTTTCATACAAATTAATTAAACCTCGAAAACCTGTTTCCTCAAGAGCACGATGATCTTATTTCTTCGCCATTCTGACGTCGGATTGATGGTGAACAACCCTCACAACTGTCTTCAAGGTTTTGATATCTCAGCAGTTGTTGGATCTTATGAAAGATGGCGATATTGGTACATGTGTGTTGAGTTTTGAACTGCATGGTGACTTTCGATGAATTACCGATAGAGACCGGTATGGGTAGGGATGAAAAGCAATACTTAAAGGGAGACATCCGAAATATATTGCCCGGCGGGCACTAGTTGTTTTTGTTTTGATTAGCGCACAGCGCCGTCTGTTAATCAACGGTGACACTACGCTATGGCACAGGCCCCTGGATAGCTACAGCGAGCTTAGAACACGTACACCTAACCAAGCGTATCTAAAAAACACAACACGTATCTAAAAACACACCCGAGCTCACGAATTCGTGAGCTCGGGGTGTGTTTTTTACAAACTAGTGTTTTTTGGTTAGATACGTGTTCTAAACTCACTGACAGCTCTCCAGGGGCCTGTGCCATGGCGTAGTGTCACCGTTGATTAACAGACGGCACTGTGCGCTAATCAAAACAAAAACAACTAGTGCCCGCCGGGCAATATCTTTGGGATGTCTCCCTTTCAAAGCACAGAATCTTGGTTTCCACGCAGCTTGTCACTCTTATGATTCAGGTGTACCGCCTGTTGATGAAGACACAACGAGGACAGGGTTTTCCTCTGATGAAAAATTGGCGCATAATCATTTATTAATAATCATATCAGCAGCTAAAGGTCATTAATTAGCTACAAATGATGAGGATAATTGTAATTGCACCACGTCTTATTAATGAATGTGCCAGTATCCGCGACATTTATCATTTTGTGAGTTCCCCGTAGTTCCTGTATTTCCATAGGCAGCTGGGGAGACCATGACTTTTCAATAGGGGAACACGGAGAAATTTGCCCTTCTCTTAACGTGTTCTCCACACAACCAGGGGATCGAAACACCGCTCCTGGCACATTACACCTGTTTTAACTCACCCGGTGTGCATTACTACAAGAGTCACCCGTCCTGTGTATTCATAAGAAATGCCAAAAAGCCGTAGTCAAGATCGCCACCTTGTTGCTAACCAGGTGTCTCGAAGGAAATTTGTCATGTTCGCGTGAGAATCTTGATCACGCCAATCATTACCCTTTTCCTAACTTTAAAGCCACACTGTATTGAATTCCGTAATGCTGACGTCCTCCGACGTTAGTGTAGGGTAAAATGTACTCTGCTCTATCTGAATACATTATTTAGAACTCTGCCTACAGTTTTTCTGATGTGTGCTGAAAACAAGGCCCAGGTTGTTCAAAACATCATTTAGCGGGTAACGGAGAGATTTTGCATTGCTATTACATAAAGATGGGACGACAGAATTGAATGGTTCACATCTGTCTTGAAAGATCAACGCTGTGTGAAGGTCTATTTGCACCTACATGTAGATTCATTTGACACTAGTCTGAAGTTCCTCCGTTATGCAAGGTTCATTGGCACACGGAATTGGTCCGATTCAGGTCCGTAAAAAATATATCAAATGGACTTCAGCGTTGTCGTATCCGGAAAACTAGGGGCAAACGGACTGGAAACGGATCGGATCCGTGTGCCAATGAACCTTGCTTTAGCGCTAACGATCCGTTAGTCGCTAACCATGCTAACGATGCTTTTAACAACCGTATCAGGCAAGCATTTTGGGTATCTTCCCAAGGCTATGAGACCTCTGCTTGCACTCTTCTAACGCTTTGAAAGTACCGTAAAATTCAGTACAGTGGAGCTTTAAGAACAAATTTCAAATGAGGTTTCATTGGTTCATTCACAGCAACTCGCTCTAAGTGGTCCCGTGTGTTGACTCCACCAGTTTACTATTTGTGTTCCAAATCGTTACCGCATCAGGTGTTTTAGTCTGGCTCCATTTTTTCCTCAACCAATTTCAACATAATTTTCAGGAAATTCCAACAGATTTTCGTCGGTGTCTTTCTGCTGTTTTCATTTCCTATATAACGGGTCCCTCTCTCTAAATTCCATTTTATTTTTCGGTACGATGTTCAGTGCATGCAGTTTACACTACGCGATGCATTACGTTTTTCAAAATGGCCGCCATTCGGCCATGAATCGCGAACTGCGAATTTGCGAAAGAACTTCATGTCGCGTTTTTTTTCTGAATAAGAAAGCAATGATGCGGATGTAATGTTTTTCAGTGAGACCATTTTTCGGTGTGATTCCCATTGTTTAGAACACACTGGGAAACAAGACTCACTGTTCCTCTGTGTGTCGCTCATTGTTATGTCCCGTCTTATTCCGTCAATCTATTGAAATGTCACACCGGCACACGGGCCACACTGAAAAACGTTACCGATGAAAATTATTAAGGGAGGTTTCGAAATCAAACGATAAACGTAAACGTTAACGACAACTTTATTTTTGTACAGAAAATGCAATGCAAAATCTGGTTAATGTGTAGTATGAAAAATAACGTTGTCGTAAAGATTTGGTTTATCGTTTGATTTCGAAACCTCCCCAATATTGACTCAGTGAAAACCGTATTGAAATTGGTTGAGTATGAAGGGCCTCGGAGGTAAAAACCCTGACGAAGTCGCGAATGGAGCAAACAGTAGGCCTACGGGTCTAGATGTTCTGTACTGCAAGTTAACGAAGAAAGTTGATTTTAGGGAGGTTTAGAAATCAAACGATAAACGTTAACGTTAACGACAACGTTATTTTTGTACCGAAAATGCAATATAAAATCTAGTTAATGTGTAGTATGAAAAATCACGTTGTCGTAAAGTTTACGTTGATCGTTTGATTTCTTAAACTCCCTATTGTCTGATGACCAGCAGTCATCTCGTTGATTGTGGATGGTTCTTGCTCACCACTTACATTTTGTACTTCATTCACATTAGTACTCACGTCCCGTCCTTTCATCACCATTGATATCGACTAGGTGGCGCTTTCATCACAGAGTACCTCCTTCTGCTCATTAATTTAGCCCCGTGGAATCAATTTGGCGTAGGTTGGCCTGCTGATCCAATCACCTCTTGGTACATGATATGCATGCCGGGGCAGGAGAGTGATTGGTTTCGTCCTTGTCGAAAGTCAAAGATCTGCTCTAATCGTTTTGTCGATATGCTCAAAGAAACGCCAGCGGAGTATTGGCGTTTAACTTAAAGGAGCACGGTATTGCCACTTTTTCTCGACAGCCGGCACCACCGCGCCACTCGCCAACCCAAGGGTCTGAACTACGTCTCGGCGAATGACCCGATTTACTGCGTACATTTTGTAATGCATTTTTGTAGTTCGTCTTACTGCCGCTAGGTGGCTCCCTCTACGTCGGCAGTCAAATAACGCATTTGAGATCCAATACCGTGCTCCTTTTAGTTTAAATGATAAGTTGTACCGTTTTCACCGAATTCAACTTATCGCTTTGTTAAAAAGGGGAACATAAAGCTTCGGTTGGGAGGGAAATTTAAAGATATTAAGTTATTGGGGAGAATCCAACGTAAGTAAAGAGAACAGCCTGTTCTGAAAAAAATCCCAACGTACCCCACATGCTCAAGTCATATCTTTGGCAGTGGTAATGATTATGTTGCCAAAGCTTAATAAGTGGCAAAAGCTGTCATTTACTGGACCTTCGCCCTCCTAAAGTGCGCAGTTGAGTTGCCCCNTTTCCCCCCCCCCCCCCAAGCAAAAAGAGGCAAAGTAAATTTTTCCTGTGGTGAAAATGCACCTGAGAGGATGTAGATTTTCAAATTTTTTTCTGGGGGACCACCCCCAGACCCCCCGTAACTTCGCCCTCCAGGCTCAATCAATTTTTCCCCTAGGCCGTAAAAGCTAGCTAAGCCCCTGTAAAAACAAGTAAATTATAAATGTTGGATTCTTACGTACGTTGGCCAGAGAAAAACGTGCTTTAAAAACTTTGATACAATGCTCTCCACCCACAACACTCAACATCCCTACACAAATGTCCCAAGTGAGCATTCGTGTCCTTGAATTTCTACGGCCAAGATCCAATGAATTAATACTATATAGCGCGCACCATCTGTTGCCGGACGCATTAGAGATAAAATTGGAGTAGGCTCCCAGGGGACCGGAGCTGAGGGACATGAATGTTTGGCACGTCTCTTACCCCCATACAGCAGGCTAACTTGGAATAAATACACTTAACATCAGCTCAGCAAGTTTCGATGTCAAAATGAGTACGTTATGTTATTAGATTTATCGCGCCGTCCCTCGTCCTGGCGTTTCTCTAAGCCAGCCAACGTCGGGGTAAATACCAAAGAGATTTAAAAGCCCATTACCTTAGATTTATGATCAGAATTGCATATCTGTGTCTCGGGAGATTGATGCAGGAGATTACTCCTGATAAGTACAGGACTAATATTCATGTGACAAGTCTAATATTTATGATCGAGAAAGTCAGATGGACGACATTTCGAGATGGTAACGTGGATTAAGACTGAATGATTCATCGAGGGACCGAGCGAACCCAGCCTACATGATGTACAGTACATTACATTACACATTACATGTACCTAAATTCATATTTGCTGGTCGGCGTGATATAATCGTAATTTATCAACGGGATTTCGCGACAAGAAACATTACTTTATTTCTGGCTTACATGACGCGGTCATTGGGCGGCTTCCAGACCACGCGTCACAGAAGAGGTCGATAAACAAGACACTGAAAGTTATACAGGGTGTCCCAGAAGGTTTTACCGCCCCTCCAGGCTTTATTCAAAACGGGAGTTCTGATTGTTCATACTGATAGTAAAGTTACGGAAATTATCTCCGGAAAATGCTACAGTACATTTGGAAAATGTGCGTGCAGCTCTCCTGAGCACAGGACTGTATAAAAAGCACCGAGCTGTCAGTGCCTGTTCTTACATGTAGTTGGTGCGTCGATGCATCACTTACTGAGACATAATGTTACACCCACAAGTGTTACCGCGACATTAGTGTTGAGGAAGCCATTACCGAGAGAGAAGTTTCTCGCGTGTACTTGAATGCGAACTTAATAGGTCGAGAGCTTTCTGACTTTCTCTTGCAAACCATGGACGTATTTCATGACTGTGTAGAGGATTATAATGGGAAGACTGGCAGTCTTCCATTAAGCCAATTTTACGCTATTATAGTCCATTTCCATGCTTCAAAAAACCCTTCGCTATAAGAAGTGAAGAAAACAGTAGTGCAATGGGAATTATTCGCATTTGTACGCTTTGCAGCATTCTGTGTTGGCATGGTCGCAATCTCTTAAGCGGATTCATCGTTTTCGATCTCATCAGTTTAATTTTTAACCGTAAGAGGCTGAGCACTTCTATTACATAAAAGGCCATTTTAATTTCACTAAAACCCAATATGAGGAAAGCGTGACGGATATACCATTGCTGTATTTTCATAAAACTTTGATTAAGTACATTCCTTTGGTGAAATGTATATTTACACGAAAAACGGATGAACTCTCCTTGTACATGTACGTTTTTGATAAACAGCAGATACGTAAAGTAATTAAATTGTCGGCATGACTGAAAAAAAGGATTTCCAATACTGACGTATTAAAATTTCTGGTAATCGCATGTCATCTTTTGTTATTTTTTGACCTAGATTTTTTGCAGTGGTACAAAAATGTCCTTAAGTACATTCCTTTGGTGAAATGTATATTTACACGAAAAACGGATGCACTCTCCTTGTACATGTACGTTTTTGATAAACAGCAGATACGTAAAGTAATTAAATTGTCGGCATGACTGAAAAAAGGATTTCCAATTATACTGGCGTATTAAAATTTCTGGTAATCGCATGCCATCTTTTGTTATTTTTTGACCTAGATTTTTTGCAGTGGTACAAAGATGTCCCTAAGGGGAAAGCACAGGAGCTACAATTTGGTGCGATCAGTTATTAAACACGGCTACAAGTGAGCGACAAGTGAGCACAATGGCCCTGGCCATTTTATTTGCAAATGGGCTAATGACATTTATAGTCTATCACGCTATCGGGCAGCAGAACACACAGATGACCGACAAGTGTCATTCCTAGTTACCAGCACAGAGAGAACCATTAATGCTTGCAATACTAGATATGTGAAGGGGCTTAGTAATTGGCGGCCATCTCAGCTGCAGTTTTGTGACAGCACTCCATCAACAAGAACGTCACACATTACGTCGTGTATACACCTCACTCTCATCGACAGAATATAAAATCCATATCTCGGTATTGGTTCTGACAGCTGATAAAGGCTTCTGGCTGATGACGGGGCAGGTCAATTGGTTTGATATTCGTATAGGCGTCTCCAAGAAGGATCAGTTGTTCCTGTTACATTGGGTCTTATGAATATAGACTAGCAAATGCTTTTACTTCAGATTTGTGCAGGCGTAACGTTTCTCAGTGTGGCCGTTTTTCTGTGTGGTTCCCCTTGTTCGGAACACACTAGAAACGGACTCGCCGTTTCTCTGTGTGTTGCTCATTGTCAAGTCGCCGCTTATTCCGTCAATCTGTTGTAATGTTACACTGGCCACGAGCCTCCCTAAAAAGCGTTACACCGGTACAGCATTGCCTAGTGCATTTGTATTGCAAAATTCAAGTAAAAGCATTTACTAGTCTTTATTCATCTAAGACCCAATAGTGAGGTTTCGCAAATCTGACGAAACACGAAGTACGAAATACGAAATTGGACTTCATTTCCATGACGTATAAATGTATTCATCAGGAGATGTTTGGTACCACAAATATTGCCTGTTGCAAAGCGTCTTTTAGCGTATAGGGCGTTAGACCGATAGGGTTACTGTGTATATTAAACTTTTGAAATTCATCTTTGGTTTCCACTTCGTAGCTAAGTGGAAATTTAAAAATTCAAGATGCACCATAACTCTCTCGGTATATGATATGCTAAAAGGTGCACTGGCAGCAGGGACATGTGTGGTACCAACCCTCCTGAAATACGTGTAGCCTACATTAGATCATGGAAATGAAGTTGAATTTCGTATATCGTAGCCTACTGTGTGTTTCGTCAGGTTTGCGAAACCTCACTACCGTTGTTTTACGCAACCAATTTTCACAACGTTCTTCACAAAATAACAAGCATGTATTTTCGATGATTTATGTTTTCCAATAAATACAATATAAAAAAGATTTTCTTTCACAAATTGGCAGTTCGCCCTGAGGCCATAGTTCATGCAAACAGTGCAGGTGGGAATTGAGTGAATTTACGAAAGGGGTATGGGGAAAAATCTGTAGCATAGACAGCCAGACTGGAAAACATATAAATGACGTATTAACTCGGCGGAAACCAGTGAATTTGGTTAAAAACTAGAACTGTGAAATTTGCTTGACAGCAAATTTGATGGTCCCCACATGGGGAGGGGAGGAGGATGGGGCGGGACAGGGGCAGAGGCCTGTCTTCAGACGCCAGAGGAAGGGCAAAGTGGTGGAGCCGGATACGGATCCATTGTCCCTGCATGAACCAAACAAAAAAAAATGGGTGAAATATTTACATGATTTTTAGTTCATCAGTTCACAACCAAAATCGCTAAATACACTAAAAATGACGAGAATTTTGGAAAGCACTTTGTGTCTTTCCATGGATCCAATAAATAACAATGGACTACGGGTAAAGGTTCTTAACTTTATCCACAAGTTCGGCCAGGCTAGCTCAATAATCGAGTGGTAGAATAAGAAGAAACAGAAGAACCTTTCGAGTGACCTCAATATGGTCCCCAGACTGAGAGGTCTGGGGACAATAATTAGCGGATTCAGAGAGGTAAAAATACCTCTATCTCAGTATTTTTGCAACCGAGTAGAAGGTCGTAAGCCAGCGGTACGAAATTTTGTAAACCTAATTTCTGTCTCGAGGCGTATTATCGACCAGGAACGCTCATTTTGTCAATATCGTGTTTTCACCTGAGCCGTCATTTGACATTTCACACTGTACGAATCCGTCTGCCAATCACCAATACTTGCCACTAGTATGTATTATTCAACCCGATGCCCAATATTCATATTAGTCCATACCCCAATCCCAACGGACATATTCATTTCACACATTCGAATCGGAATCGGGTAATTTGGTACCAGATCTATCAGAACCGCGGCCAGCCAGGCGTTCTTATTCATGGACAAACGCCACGCCAAAATACCATTCTTTACCCACTCACCCGATACCGGCAAAGGACGGTCATGTCACACATTGCAAAGAGGCGGGTGAAGACACGTTTCCCCCCACGCATCCTTTTCAGAGTGCAAGTTTTAACTCTCGACCACCACGGACATTTCCTGCAATTAAGTTTGAGTTGTTCTTCAAGTTTATTTGTAACTGGAATTAAATGCTCACTGCCATTAGATAGGCTACTAGCTGTGGTTACACTACATAAATCCCTGTGCTTTCCCCGGGGATTTTGCGGTTACACCTATAAATCGCCGAGTCTAAGACCCGTGTCTGAAATCCCCGTGCTTATTTGCCCCAGCGATCTCGAAGGGGCAACGCCGGGGCTATTTAGACACGGGGATTTTATGTAGTGTAACCGCGAAATCCCCGTGCTTATTTGTAGTTCCAAGCACCCAGCGACAGACGGCGATGCAAATCGATGAGTCATGCGCCTGCGTATAGGATATTTCACGCCTCTAGCAGCCACTCGATGACAGAGATTTGCCTACATGCAGTGCCCCTATCACCGGGATACGGAACTTATTACCAATCGCACTTTTAGTAGTGTAACCGCTCGCCGTGTCAACGCCGTGTTTTTTCTGGTTCGGGAAAATCCCGTGTCTCAAAAAGCACGGGATTTTGGATAGGTGTAACCACGGCTACTGCTGTGTGTGTGTTTTATGAAATAGCTACTATATAGATATGCAGTAACTAACTAATAAGCTTTAGATATCGTTGACTATGCTTCTATAATAACCAGTAGTGCGCACTCTGAAATAGCCTATACGGTGCCGCAAAGGACGGACAAAATGTACCTCACCCTAAAAAATAATGGATTCCTATTTCGACCATGTACAGTACATTTCCACTCAAGCGTATCTATTACGGCAATTAATTCGCCTCTCCCTGGGCCCGCTATCACCATGATTCCCACGAGCTGCTGCGGAAAATCCACTTTTTTCATCCATCATGATCATGTTTCAAGATTGCATCCGCGACAACTTTTACCGTGTGTGCTTCGAAAATAACGAGTGTGATTACCGTAGCCTTCGGTGTGTTATTTTGGAACAAGTTCCAATTATGGTCGGTAATAGCATGTTTATCTTGCTTTATCCTGTAGAGAAAGTAAACTGCTGTTGTGTCGTTCTTTCTTTTATTTTCTCCGTGGTAACCGAGGCTTGGAAGCCGTCGTCACAATATCGGTCTGTGTGGTGTGTCGGTTGGCATCATTAACGTCAAATATTGAGGTTTCAAGCAGACATGGCGGAGGTTGTCGTTGTTGTGGATGGACGCTACGCTACTTAAACTTAAAGGACCACGGTATTGCCACTTTTTCTCGACAGCCGGCGCCACTCTCCACCCCTGGGACTTACTACGTTGTCGGCGAATTCACCCGATTTACTACTAGTATGTACATGTACATTTTGTAATGCATTTTTGTAGTTCGTCTTACTGCCGCTAGGTGGCTCCCTCTATGTCGGCAGTCAAATAACGCATTTGAGATCCAATACCGTGCTCCTGCCACTGTATGCATGAGATATGCTTCATTATCCCTCCCCTGGCGGCGGAAACTGAAATCAACGTGATAAGACTGTGTCCTGCCCGACCCATACAAAGTCATTGGTAATACCTAGGCTAGACTGATACTATGACGAAACCTTAGCTGACAAAATGGCCGCCATCCTTTTCATCACTCTAGAAGTTCAACGCGTTATCATAGTGCGATATCCCTTCATCAAGTAAGGTACATGTAACATGCGTCAACTCATTCTTTTATTTGTGGCAACAGTCTCAATTCCTAATTGGTAACTTAAATCATTCAAATAGATACTTTTGAACAGTCTTATCGACCATGCATAAATGAGGTTGCCTAAAGGTCAAAGGTTGCGTCGGCTGCCACAAGAAAAACCGAATGCTTACAGTGGCGCTTTAAGCTATATTTTACTGAAACGGGAAGTTGATGTTTAATTTTGATCCGTACCATCGCACTCAGTTCTTTATAAAGTAAATCATGCTACAATCCATAGAAAATAGTTTTTGAACTGTTTTCTTTATTACATCGTGGAATTCATAAGAACATAGTTTTCTATATATTTTTACTCGTCAATGTTCCAAAGCAGGACTAGCATTTTAAAGGGTGGATAATTCCCTTTTGGCCTAATAGTGGCTGGCGCGTTGGCCTCCGAGCTGGAGGTACATGTACTAACAGTAGCTGACCCAATAGGCTAAGCAACGTTGAGCGCGGTCAGTACATTGTACTTGGATAAGCGACCGGCTCACTGTGTTGTGTGACACTATACCAATGACGCCAAAGGCTCATTTAAAGAACATTTTCCTTCTCATGTGAGGGGATAATAAAATGTCCTAAATGTTGGCCTGGGGAAATTAGGAAATCCATTCTGCGGTGTTCTCGCCGTTTGGTAAAGGACGCAGATTACGTTCTCTGTTGTTCTCGCTGTTGAGAAAGAAATGCAAATCAGATTCGTTCTCCGGTGCTTTTCACTGTTGGTAAGAAGTATAGCTGTTTGAGAAAGAAAGTAGGAACGATCTCTGTTGTTTTCGTGTTTGAAAAAGAATGCAGAACATCTCGGTGTTTGCGCTGTTTGAGAAAGAAAGCAGGAACGATCTCGTTGTTGTCGCTGTTTGAGAAAGAAAGCAGGAACGATCTCTGCTGTTGTCGCTGTTTAAGAAAGAAAGCAAAAACGTTTTCTGTTGTGTGTCGCTGTTTGAAGAAGAATATTATGCTCTCTTGAGAAAGAAAGCAGGAACGATCTCTGTTGTCGTGTTTGGAAAAGAATGCAGAAACGGTCTCGGGTGTTCCCGCTCTTTGAGAAAGAAAGAAGGAACGATCTTTATTGTTGTCGCTGTTTGAGAAAGAATGTGCTCTCTGGTCTTCTCGTTGTTTTGAGAAACAAAAGCAGAGTGAAACGGCTCTGCTGTTCGTGCTGTTTGCAAAAGAAAGCATTCAAGCACATTCTTAATTCGCTGGTATTTTTTACTGTTTGAGAAAAGAAACAGAGTGAAGTTTTGCTGTTGGAGAAAGAAAGCAAAAACGGTTTCCGGTGTTCTCGCTGTTTGATTCGCTGGTGTTTTCGCTGTTGGAGAATAAGAAGCGGGCGTTCTCTGTTGTTATCGCTGTTTATGAAAGAAAGCTAACATCAGAAACGGTCTCTGGTGTTCTTGCTGTTGGGGAAAGAAAGCAGACACGTTCTCTGGTGATCAATCTCCGGTCATTTTCCTGAGGAACAGCTTTTCTTCAGGTGTGTAACTAACCTTTGTACGTTGGCATGGTGACTGAATGATTGATAGGGGTAAGAGCAGATGGCCGTGATTCGAAAACGACGGAACGGTGTTGGACACTCCATTTGAGCCTGAGTAAACCATTCGTTATTACGTTTTACGTCCCTGTCAGTTTTAAGATGATAAAGACACGTCTTATCAACAACACAGTAAAAAGTGGCGTGGCCTTGCATAATAAACATCAAAGACCAGGGCCCGGTTGCACAAAAGTAAAAAAATCTCGTTATCTCTAACATTGTCGTTATCTTTCACCAAACGTGTCGTTAGATTTAATTTGGGTTGCACAAAAATATATTTCCTAAAATAATCGTTAAGTTAACGAAGACTTTAACTGACCTCCAAACCCTCCGTTAGAGTCTTCGTTAACTTTAACATTGTCGTTAGGGGGAAACAAAATGGCGGACAATCCAGTCTTGTTTGGACCACTTCAGCCAAATTTTAGGCCACAGCGGCAGTATATGCCAAGGATGAATCATCTAAATGTTTTTAATGATAAGAAAATTTTTAAAAGATATCGTTTTTCTAAAGAAACAATCGAACTGCTCTGTGAGTTATGCCGGAATGACCTCGAAAGGAGCACTGGCAGGGGGCATGCACTTAGCGTGGAAGTGCAAGTGCTGATTGCATTGAGATTTTTTGCCTCTGGTGCCTTCCTGGAAATTATCGGGGACACCTTTGGCGTCGACAAAGGTACTGTATCACGGTGTGTGCACGCTGTGGCCAACATTTTGCATGCCATAAGGGATGAATTCATTTACTGGCCGACATCCGCAGAAGAAAGACAAGCCAACCAACTCGGTTTTTTTGAGATTGCTCGCTTTCCCCGCGTTATTGGGTGCATCGACTGCACCCATGTTAGAATCATCTGTCCAACTCAGCCAGATGTTGAAGAAGTAGGAGGCCAACAACTAGCCATTCCAGCCGAACCAGAGCAACAGCAGCATGATGATGATGATGATGCACACGATGATGATGCACTGCCACAGGCACAGGCCGAGCCACCTGCAGTTCCACCGGTACCGAACTATGAGGCCTCGTTTGTCAACAGGAAAGGGTTCCATAGTCTAAATATACAGGCTGTCTGCGACAGTAAAGGTAAACCAAGTTATCAATTTACTAATTGATAAGTTTTATTAACTTCAAACTTGCGATAAATACAGCAAATTTGTTATAAATCTGATGCCCAGCAGAGCAGCAGTCAGCTGGGGCACTTCCTCCATCTTGATCTTGCTGTCTTGGTTGGTCAAGGTCATACAGGCCAAGTATTATATGGGGTGCTGAATGTGGAATAATGGCAGACTGTTCCTCTATCCTCATGCTACTCAGTACTCTATACATTGTATTGTAAATAATGAATGTAGGAATTTTTTATTATCTGTTGGTGTGATGTAATTTGGATAACCAAAATCTTAAACACGATTGCGTGTTATCTATTTAAAGTCAGTGGCTACCCGATCTAGGCCCTTACAAAGATGGGATGGGAGGCCTAATAGGTAGGCCTACAATATAATTAAAAAAATTATTATTATTCTGTACATATGCTGAGCTAATTAGAATTTGCTCTATCAAAATTTCTCAATAGGGATCCAATAATGTTGATAAATTTATTTCACATCTTAAAGGAGTACCAGTATTCTATTTTGTCACATAAAAAATATCTTAGTAGTTCAGCATCTCGCCTTTAAATTTCTTGCTTCAAAATGATACCCATGATGACACCCTTTGGGTAACAGTTTTCAAGATCCCGAATTTGGACCCTTTTTGGACCCTTTTTTGGAATCTCGAAAACTGTCACCCAAATGGTGTCATCATGGGTATCATTTTGAAGCTCTATGAAAGCAATGTTGAAAAAAATTATTTTCATCCACCTGCGGCCCGTGGAACTGGTGGGAAGGGGTCAAAAGTCGGATTTGTGGCCCTTTTTGACCCCCTCAAGGGTTGCAGTGTACATTTTGAGGAATGAAACCNGGGATGAATAGTCGAACAGTCTTTCTCTGCTGTGACGAATAGTACCAATCCACCTGCGGCTCTGGAATCGGTGGTTTGCCAATTACATTATCGAGGCAAAGAGCAGAGCCGATTTCACTAATTGGGCTTCTATATACCGGTAATTCACTTGTTCACTGGTACATTCTACAAGTTAGAAGCTAATAGTTGCCTGTGGGAGACGCTGATGTGTGGTTCTGCAGCCCTTAGCTGAAATGTTGGCAATTCCTCGTTATACAAGTATTGGGCATGAACCAAAACAAGTGTATGTATGGGAAACTCAGGACATTTTACGGTCCATTCCGCTCCCTACAATAGTGAGGTTTCGAAAATCTGACGAAACACGAAGTACGAAATAAAAAATTGGACTTCATTTCCATGACGTAATATACATTCAGGAGATGATGTTGTTATCGCCTGCCGCAATCGTCCTTTAAAGCGGGTGATCCACTGTTGCGATTTTGGCTTGAGACGGGGTTGCGTTCCCTTGCGGTTACCTTATAAGGACTTCCGATTGCCATATAAGGTAACCGCAAGGGAACGCAACCCCGTCTCAAGCCAAAATCGCAACAGTGGATCACCCGCTTTAGCGTGTGTCGTTAGACCGATAGAGTTACGGTGTATATTAAACTTTGAAATTTATCTTTTGTTTCCACTTCCTAGATACGAAGTGGAAATTCGTAAAAATTCAAGATGCACCAACTCTCTCGGTCTTACATGATATGCTAAAAGACGCACTGGCAGCAGGGACATTTGTGGTACCAACCATCGCCAGAAATACATGTACATTATAGGTCCTGGAAATGAAGTTGAATTTCGTACTTCGTACTTCGTGTTTCGTCAGATTTGCGAAACCTCGATAAAATGAAAAGTGTGCGAGGCATTACACTGCATGACCCTGATGATCCAGTATGCTACAATAGGGGCGTTTAGATGACTGAATTTATTAGGCCAAAAAACCACATTCGGATTCGATCCGATTGGATCAGATCGACCCGCATCGGGTCTCCTTTGCGTTTAGACGAGGTTTGAATGTGGTCGTATGTGGTCCAATGTGGATTCGGGACCATTTTAAATCCACATTGGACCGCACTGGGTGGCGTTTACGCGCAAGAGTTTTGAACCACAATCGGCGAATTCGGTCGGATCGCATGTGGATTTTTGCCTGTCGTCTAAACGGCCCTATATGCTGTTCCACAGGGTTATAATACCATACCATACCATCTATAATGTGGCGCCGGGTGTTCAAAGCTGACAAAGAATGAGGAAATTCTACATGTAAAGCGTTCAAATCGCCACACAACGAATACAGTCACGTTTGACAGCAGCGTGAGTTCTTGAATTCCTTTGATGACGTCAAAGGGGGAATGTTAGTTCCAACACAAGCCACTGATTTATAGGGAGGGTTTATACACCTAGGCCTACGTAGGCCTATATTATGTACCCAACGTGTATAAAATGAATGTGCATCCACTTTATGTTGGCTTAAAAGTACATGTAGCATTCACCTTTGACCCGTTGCTGTGTTGATTTTTCTCAATGCGGGGCAAAGACTCCGGGAGGGCAACACGCCTTAGGCAAAACGTACAGGAAACATCTTTCAGAGCGACATCAGTCGGCACATTTCCCGTGGCACCTTCCCTCTGGCGATGTCACTGGATTAGTCCTTGCACTTAACTTCCTTTGGCTAGTTGTGATGGACCAGTCTACCGAAAATTGCTTTTTGATGAGATTAAAACTAGTTTCTTAGGTTTCGTCCGATACTCTGACACGACCATGTTGAAGATATACGTTGGCTGATCAAGATACATCGGGCAGTAGGGAATCGAATAGACACAAGTGCTTTGAATCCGAAATACGATGAAAATGGATTACACAAACTCGAGCAGACACGAGCAGCATACATTACAACCACCAGAGCGAGGTTTCATCAGAGCTGCGTGTTCATCGAGGCATCACTCTCACGATCCGATACCCCTCTTGATTGGCATTTGCACAGAAATGAAGTGACAGTTGCTACTCGGCTGTAACTTTGACTATCTCTGTGTTCATAATATCATTGATGATTGGGACGATCCAGGATTTTGAGTCATCTGCTGCTGGAAATATACAGTCCGAAAGCAAGTTATCCATCTATGCGTGCGTGTTGCGTGGGGGTAGTCGTACGGAGGGGATCCGGAGCAGCCACTGTTTTACATGCTTCCAGGTCGATGCATCAGATACTGACATTTGAAAAAAAGGATGGCCCTTTTGTTCATACTTTTATTGGATGAAATAAGTCAAAATACGTACATTTATGGTTTGAAACAACCACATTCCCCGCCATTGACGAGATTTTTCGTCAACTGCTTCAGGACGGTCCCCCGCCATTGACGAGAATTTCCGGCAATTGTAGTTACAGCCCCCAAACGATAGATGGGCCCACTGGCGATCTTGTCTCACTGTGCTTTCGACGATCTCATTGAACACGGCCTTGAAATAAGTGGAGGTTTGTTTGTATTGTAGTGTGGTTTAAACCAACATGGCGGCGCTCGGGAGGCGTTTTCTCCATTTTTTGCGAAAAAACGTGCGTATTTGTGAAAATAGCAACTTTTCTAAAGCGTGTGGAAAGAAAGTGGTTGGACTTAGAACAAAATGGTTTGTGGTATCAGAAACAACGAGCTATGATCTTTCTATTGACATGTTCTTTGTTCCAATATCTCAAGTGATAAATTTTCTGGAGAAATTTGAAATTTGGTAAAAATCGCTAAAATGCTGCCGCTGGCTACTAGTTACTTTTTAAAAAAATGCTGGCGGGGAATGTGTACGCACACGCAAATGCGGATACACTGATGGATGGACATCGGAACGATGTCAATGGTTTCCGATCTTGAAGACAGTGACCTTGAGAAGTACTGCCTAATTGGTACAGGTATCCTTGATTAATGGTCAAATCCACTCTCTTGATTGATGTTTGTAGAGGGGTAATGCGCCAATCACACTGAAAAACGGCCACACTGAAAAACGTTACACCGGTACGTTCTTGAAAATGTTGCCGAACGGGCCTCAAAATGTGTGCGAACGAAGTGGACGTAGTGGCAACTTTTTACAGTCTTTTTTGAACTTCATGGACGGGCTCGGACGGGAAGGGTGCTCCAGAACTTCGCGGCATTATTTGGGTAACGTTACACGTTCTAGCCCGTTTTACGATTTTTTTAGAACAGGGCAGGACGTTTTGAGAACTAACTTCAGTGTGACAGTACCTTCAGGTGAAGTACATGTATACGAAATGCATGAAAACTTGATGGTATTGTGAAAAGGGCTAAACAAATTAAACAGACCTACATGTACATGTAATAGGAAATACAAGGAGTCAGTCATGTACAGTGGAAATGTAAAGAAAACACAGTCTTTCGAATTGAAAAGATTAAAAGCGGTTGATGGGAAAGATACTTTGGTCGTGCATATTGATACCGTTAGGGTGGGTAAGGGTTTAATCCAGACGGTTTCTTTGTTTAGTATTTTGTGTTTGTGAGCTTGTGGGAGGTGACCAATAGCAGTTATTTGTACGTCATCTAGTCCGTGATGGTGTAAATTGAAGTGTGAGAAGTGAACCTGGATCGAAGTCAGTCCCAAGCTACCTCCCCTGGGCCTTGTGGGTCAGAGTATGCCGATGAGTCCGAACACCAGGGTGTCGTGAAGCCCAGTATGATGCGACGATTCTGTAGACGATTTTATCAGTTTCACCACATAAAATTAATTAACCAGTAACTGGTTAATTACTGTTGTTCTATATTGAAATTTGAAAAAGCCAATAACTTTCTCAGAAAAGGAAAAAGAAAAAAAAACGGAAAAACTCATCAGAACCCGGGAATCGAACCCTCCAGTTCGGGAGTATAGTCCGCACATCTTTGCATTGTGCTAACCAACACACTAAAGGCAACGGGAGGGTATTTATCACCTGATTCCGGACAATGAGGGCAGCTCGACGTCTGGGCCAAATTTTGCGAACTGTTTGGCGAGCCGGGCTTGATAGCCACTTCCTATATATATATATACATGTACTTTATCCTCACCTCTAAGAGGTCAGTCATTAATGTCCAGAAAGTGACACCTTCTGGGCAAGTCTAGGCATTGCCAGGTCATTGTGAGTAGGCCTACAATATTCCGACAATCTTCTTCGTTCTGATTGGTCGAACAAAGAACTAAGCACCGGCGCCAATTATGGAATGGAACAAAGGCCCAGTCATGAGTACTCTGGTGACCTCTTAGAGACGAGGATAAAGTATATACATAAAGATGTATTCAAAAACATGTCATAGAATCTCCGTGGGTTAGTCATCCCAGTCACGGTCAGAGGAGTGTAGTAGGTGGTGAACATCTTCTGGAGTAACTGGTCATCTTTGCTCCTAAAAATGGGTTCAATTGAGAGATTGGAAGAGATGGCAGTCAACTCTCGTCCCGGAGTCGAAGGGGAATACAGAAATGCAGCAGTCGCTTCCGATTCTTGCCTCTGTTCGGCAATCGGCACGTGAGTAGAATACTGTGATACGTACAAGCCTTACTAAAGCCAGGCGTAGACATTGTCACGACAGGGTAGCGCTCGCACTGACCTGTCACCGCGCGCTAAAGGCATCATGGGAAATTTTGGGACTACTTGTTGCATTTTCAAGATGGCGGTAGATTCCCCAGTTCATGTTCAACAATGTCATATCTATGACAATTTCTCATCAGAAATGAAATATCAGTCAATTATTTGCAAAGTTTGCAAGAAATAAGCCTCATATCGCTATTTTCCTAGGATTTACGTTCGTGGTGCAGTAGATCACGCGATAAAATACCCAGTTCAAGTTGTGATTTGGCTCGCGTATTTAGAAACTAACAAATTTTGGTGTGATGCGCCGCGCGCGGACACAGGTTGGTGCGTGCATACCGAGCGCCGCCTAGTGCCGACCTGTGAGACACAATGCAGGCGCAGATCCTCGGGTGGTTCGCCCATCCTCAAGACAATCAGCCATACCCCCCCCCCTTCGACGTTATAAGGAATTTCATTTTGTGCCTAATTTTATGACAACAAACTTATTTTGTCGAAGTACATGTAATAACATGGTGATTTAAAATATTCCCTGCCGGGTATGAGCAACACCGCAAATGCTGCACTGATTCTCTTGATATGAATTCAAATAAAAACACAAACATGAACTCAGTAGAGATACTGGACTTACATTCCTTCAGCATATGGTATGATATACCTGATGGTCATAACCACTCTGTTTGTTCAGCCTTATATCAACACGATCCTCTGAACTCAATTCCATGTATTTTACTGCATATAGGCCTAGGACCGGTGTAACGTAATTCACTGCCCCCCATAAATCAGTGCCCTACCCTATTGTGTAGGACGGAATAAGCCGCACGAGGAGGAAAACCAATATTCAGGATACAATAGAACCTATTGTAACCCGGGCACTGGTTTACAGGGACATTCATTTACACTACACCTGTTTAGCCTACACATAGAGCCACACGAAATACGATTATCGACACGCTACGTTGACATACGCGTGGCTGATAAACTGACAATGGGTTTTCAAATACTTGGCTAAGATGATAGCACCCCTTAGGGTGAAATTGTATGGTTCTTTGAAGGCACTATTATATAGCGTCCACAAAACGTCCAACATTTTCCATCGTCGACCACTCTTGGCCCATGGTGCTATACATAAACATCTACGGTGATGCACAGCAAGCCGCCGTGACCTACATGTACTGATCTTCATGAAACTGCCGACAACTGACAAAAGCCGTCTTTATTGCCGGGGCGTCGTAGATACTACACGTATTAGGACACTATTTTCTTGTCATCATTTGAATAACAGAACGTCATTAGAACCTCAGTTTTTGACAGACCTTCTACTAAGTCCCTTTGTTTAAATTTTTACGTTTTGCCGTCTTGGATACGTGTATTGGATTTATCATATGTTTTGTCAAGATTGTTTTTGGTGAGCTGGCCTTGAGGCATTCTCACCACTAAAATCATCACACTTTAAAAGTGGGTCAATTTTTCGCCTCCATTTTCTCCTTTTCCATTCACGTAATCTACTGATTATCGACGCAATAGTCAATCATTTGGCATGAAATTGTGTCCCCTGCTAAGCAATTTGAATAATATAATCGGCTTGGTGCTTTTTGGACGATTTTTGGACCAAATGACGAGATTATTTAGGATCATTTTCATGCGGGTCCTCTGTCCTCGAGTCCTATTGTACTGCAGGCCTATAGAGGAGCGGCTGTAACAGGCAGGGGACCAGGTGTCGCACAGTAAAAATGGTGGACATTCTTTTCATCACTTGAGAAGTTAGACCCATTGTGATACCTTTTCTAACCCTTCATTAGGTAAGGCACTATACTTCAACTCATTCTTTCATGTGTAGCAACAAATTCCATGCTTAATTGATAACTAACAAGATAATTCAAATACTTGGACATTTCCACAGTCTTGTTGCCACATTCTTCCAGACTGCTGTGTATACACTACATCGATCGTGTTGGATGAACCAGGTCATGGTAATAAACATGCAGTAGCATAGCGCCTGTATTCAGGTCTCACCACGCAGGGGAAAGTAGGACATCTTAAATAGGATGCTCGTGGCTTCCAACATGTCCAATAATAACAACTTCCTGATGGCCATACAGACAAGCCTGGTTTCTCTGGCCATCGATGGTGGCGCTGATTGATAGGTCTATTTACGGTACATTGGGCCTGTGCCCCTCGCCCTCGGCCTCATGCCAGCGAACCGTTGTTGCCATTTGGCTTGTATGATGTGTTTTATCAAGATTGCTTTTATGGCGAACTGTGATTTTAGATAAATCCGTCTTATCAGTAAATCCAAGGTTTTAATAAAGAGTATTGAGAAATACTGTATGTAATGTACATGTACATGTAGTAAAATGTATTTGGATTGTTTCTTCAGGAGGCAAATAAATAAATAAATTAAATAACTACAGTCTGACTTAACGTTCTCAGCTCATTATCAGCTGGACACGAGAAATTGACCCACACAAACCATAACATCACTATTATGGATACAAATGGTCACTTATTACAGCCGTAACTTTAGCCGAACGAAAAATTAAGGACAAAAAATAATGGCTCCCTATTGTGACCACGTGTCGGGTAATTGTAATTGTAATTTATTGTTCATAGAAAAAGTACAGAGTATAGGTACAGGGCCGAAGCATATGCATTGTTGGCCCTGTACAGAATAGATACATTATTTTTATGGTAATAATTAAAAGTTGAAGAAGAAAAGTGAGTACAGGTGAACAAAAGAGCAAAATACCAAAAGACGGCGGCATCCCAAATCCAAGACTTCAAGAACGGCGACAATGATTATAATAGAAGGGACGGTCAAACTAGCAACGGGGTGTAGAGTAAGTAATAAAAACCATGATCTAGCTATAAAACAGACCACGATTAGATATGGAGGAAAGAAACAACGAAGGGAGCAGTTTTCTTTACAATCGACGTGTTAACTAAATGTGGTAAATCACAGTGGCCGTGAAGAAGAGTACGAAGTTTGTCATCAATGTTTAAACTATTATACAGCCTTACGTCGAAAGTAGGTAACTCAGTTATTTCCGTGAAGTATGTATCACGTAAAATATTAAATCGAGGACAGTGGAAAAATACATGTGTCGGGTGACCCAATTAATCTCTTGGTTTTATAGTTAAGAGTGAGCAGTGAGAAATTTTGATTGCTACAGGTATGTATATCCTGGGACCTGTTTCATAAAGTGACTTTAGGCTAATGGTACCATTTACTTCAATGCATTTTCCATTTGATTTAAAGTACCGGTACCATTAGCTTAAAGTTACTTTATGAAACAGGCCCCTGTGCTTTAACTTTCTATACGGCGAGTTTGGCAACAATTTTGATCTTGATGAGTCGGGGTACGGTTTGGACACAGTGGGCCACCGTATCCTGGGGCACAGTTGGCAGAGGAACCTTATATATTTGTCCGTCCTAAACGAAGATTATCTTGAACTCAGGTTGAGCCACAGCTTTTCAATTGTTCAGGTTTGCCAGGGCATGATGTGACATGGAAAAGTTGTGGCTCAACCTGATTTCAAGATAATCTTCATTGGTGCATACGGCCCTTATTATTTCTTCCAGCAAGATTCTTGCTGAGCACCAAGGTTCAGCCGCTGATTGTGCGATAGCCACACTCCTCAGCTTGGGCGTTGTACATGCTCACAATATGGGCATCGGGGGTGGATTTTTTGCAACATTTTACAGAAGGTAAATAGATTCTCTGACAGGTTATCCTTTTTCTTCGGGTTCATAGCGCGATATAAAATGTGATCAAATTGACCCTTTCGACGGCAGTCCGGATCCATCTCACTGAAGCGGTATGCAATTTCGTTATACGGCTAATAGTATACTTTCTCCAACTGTGCAAAAAGTGTTACTTCTACAACTACTTGAGGGGCTTTGCACTCATACAGCCTTCGAAACCAGCAAGGTTTTGTAAGCTGAGTAACTCCTGATAGCACAGGATTCGTCAGAAAGACCTGAACACAGCTTTAGGCCCTTTGTTTTGATTTTTGGTGGTACCTCCCATAGAGAGTGAACCTAGTCTCCAGGCAAAGCCGTGTAGGCAAAACCTGTGCAAATATGCGAACGTGTACTTGGGGACGAGGTTCCATTAAAAATTTGTTGAAGTGTGTTAATGACAGTTTCAAATTCAGTCGGTCAAAATGTACATTTTGTAGTATTCACATTGATTTCGAAGCGGTAGATTTTGCAGAATAGTACGCCTCGAAAGTTTGGCTATCTAATGCATTTCCCATTAAACTAAAATCCTTCTTTCGCATTTTTCTCAAAACGGCGCTTGATTTGAGGACATGTCAACAAACAACTGTCAACAAACCGGACCCCGCGAGCCATTCGCTTTAAATGACATCTATCACTTTAGGGAAGACAGGCAATCGTATGCTCTTGATGCCAGGGGTGTCGCGCCACTGCAATCATATAAAACGATGTTCGAACAAATACCTGATGAATTCAACCTCGGTAAGCATTAATCATTTTCCCTTCCCGGGTAATCTCAATACTTCTGGCCCCGTATTCATAAAGCTACTTAAGTCTAAGTATGACACTTATCCTTTGTTCAACACAAAAGATAAGTATCATACTTAGACTTAAGTAGCTTTATGAATACGGGGCCAGGGTTCATAAACCTACTTACATGTAAGTCAAAGTGTGATACATGTGCTTATCTTTTGTGTTGAACAAAGGATAGGTGTCACACTTAGACTTAAGTAGGTTTATGAATATGGGTCCAGGGGCCATATTCATAAAACTACTTAAGTCTAAGTGTGACACTTATCCTTTGTTCAACACAAAAGATAAGTATCACACTTTGACTTACAGTGTTTGTTTCCTGTATTTGTTTGCTGAACAGTTGTATCATCCGATTACAATGCTGCCGACGGACGCATTGTCGAATTTCGTAGAACTAACATACATGTACCGCTCAACCTTCCGATGGAGGGCCGAGATTTGACCTCCTCATATACCTTGAAAAGCGCATTTTCATACATACGTCGACATAAGATAAATAGGGAAGTCTAGAAATCAAACGATAGGCTTAAACGTAAACGATAACGACAACGCCTTATTTTCGTACCGAAAAAGCAATATAAAATCTGGTGTGGTGAATATGTAGTATGAAAAATAACTGTGTTGTAAACTACGTTTATCGTTTGATTTCTAAACCTCCCTATTACCTCTAAGGTGCCCTAACAACGACAGTGCCAACCGAAATCGCTGGTTACAAAGCACTCCATGACCGTTTCGGAAAACTTCCGTGGAAGGAATTATTTCAGCCGGCCATTGAGTTGTGCATGGACGGTTTCCCTATCAGCAAAGCCCTTTATGATGTGATGGTCATGAAAAAAGAAGCAATTATGGAAAATTCCCAACTCAGGTAAGGATTTTTGTGAAGTTGTTCGGAAGACTGGGCAAGCTTTGGGAGTATTTGGTAATACGTAATCACTAAGTCACAACCCAACATACCTTGTCGGCGTCTCTGCCGAAAGGTCCAAGAAGCTTCTAAGCTTCCTTAACTCTAAATCGGTCCATCCACGTACAATATTATTGCACAATATGGTGCCCAAAATGGGCGTCATGTGCTTCTGGCATAATGGATGGAAGAAAGATTGACAATATTATTGCCCATTTTGATCCTCATATCGTGCAATAATATTGCACGTGGAGAGGCCGCTTAGGTTTACTTTTAGCTATTGTTTGCACGGCAACATGCAAAAGCTTGAAGTGGACCGCTTGTTAAGCCGCCCATACATGTTCAATATTATTGCACATTATGAGGACCAATGGGTAATATTTTTGCCAATCTAACAATCTTCACAATTATCTGCTTTTTATTCCAAGGGACCTATTCATCAACCCCTCTACCGGTGATGTCTACAACATTGGGGAGAAAGTCAGGAATCCTACGTTGGGGAAAACCTTAACTGCTATATCTGAAAACAAGGACGCATTTTACTCCGGACCTCTTGCCAATGACATAATCGAGGATATTAAGGACGGATGTCAGTTTGTTTGCTTTCATTTCCTCAAAACTCGCTCGTCAGCCAATGATTTCTCAGCACGCTTCTTTCAACGAGGCCTCTTTTAGTTTACCAGTTTCCCACTAAAGCACAAAAAACGACACACAATATGATAGTATTAACATAAAGTCGTCTTCGAATTTTGCATATTTTCGACCCCAACCGGGTTGGGGTGGAAAATTTGCAAAATTCGGGACGACTTAATGTCAATGCTGAATTCCTTCATGGTATCATTGACTGCACTAGTTTAGATTAGAAACACAACTGCATTTTTTCAGGCGGGATAATCACTCTTGACGATTTCAAGAAAGACAATGTAAAATGGAGGGACCCAGTTCAGTTCTCTTTACGAGGTGGTCTGACCCTGCATTCTCTTCCTCCTCCGTCCAGCGGGGCTGTCGTAGGTTTTATTATGAAGCTGTTGGACGGTAAGTAGAGCATGGTAGGGGCTCTGTAAAATCTTCATTGTGTACCTGTGAATTACTCAAACTTAAAGGGACTAGGAAAATTTTTTCAAGTTTCGGTTATTACAAAATGCTAGTCTTTCATGATAAATTCCCACCGTCAATTCACTTTTTCAATTAACTGTTAATTACTGGCACCCAGACAAATCAGTTATCACCACACCATGGAGAATTCACCACGTCACTGGGAACCTAATCAACATAATAGAGTACAAGCTCGCTCCATACAAAACATACAGCGAGAGGTTCCCAGTGACGTGGTGAATTCTCCATGGTGTCGTGATGACTGATTTGTCTGCGTGCCAGTAATTAACACTTAATTGAAAAAGTGAATTGACAGTGGGAATTTATCATGAAAGACTAGCATTTTGTAATAACCGAAGCTTGAAAAAATTTTCCTAGTCCCTTTAATGCTTTCGAGCCTTTCGTGATGTTTACGTGTTTCTTAGGCTACGAGTTCCCGGTAGACGCCATCGAGAAAGACCCTGTCTTGACCTACCATCGGATTGTCGAGACCTGGAAGTTTGCGTACGCGAAACGTCACGAGTTGGGGGATATAGACGATCACAAAGCAAATGTCACTCAGGTATGTGACACACAAGCACTGGTTGGGTAATTCAAGGTTGAAGCAGTTCCCAAATATCTGATTGCTATGGAAGGTTCAGCCGGCTGGCCTCTGATCCTGATCCAGCCAAGTAGCTGGACACTTCATCAATTCAGATGCAGATTGACAAGTACAAGCACGGGGGTGAAGGTCATTGCAAAGTAGGCCTACGTCTTTGACAGGAAGATACATGTACATGAAAGCACAAATATTTTAGTGATTATCCGTGAACACCTTTTTGATGTAGGTCTACGCCGTAGAAATCCAGTTCGCTGGACCTCTCATTTGTATCTCCCTCCCTCTGTAGGCCTTCCATGAACTGCTATCGGAAACGTTCATTGAAGCTACCCGTTCAAAGATCACCGATGACCGTACGCATCCACCGGAATACTATGGCCATTATGACCAAACTGAAGATGCTGGGACCTCGCATTTGAGCATAGTGGCGGCGAATGGCGATGCTGTGGCGGTAACTAGTACTATAAACCTTTAGTAAGTACACACAATCAGTGTATCGAGAAACCCACAGGGCAACTGCACGGCAATCATTGACACAGGCGTACACAATAGCGGTAGGCCCTATGTGTGCGATGCTGGTGGTTAGAATCGGCCATTTTACCTGGCACGCATTTGCATATTCCTCAACCAAGGGTCGTGATTGGCCGATTCGTTTCGAAGGTGGAAAATTCGTGGGACTGATCCCCCGCGTTAGCCAATCAACGTTCGTCTTTTCGAAGGGAATCTGCCGTTTGCCGATATTTTGTTGTCACTGTTTTGTTTTACCTGTAGTTTCGGCTGTAGAGTTGTCGGCAACCGTACGGGTATCATCTTCAACAATGGAATGAATAATTTCTCAACGCCAAACAAAGCAAACAAATCCAGCTTTCCTCCTTCGCCATTCAACTTCATCAAACCAGGCAAGAAACCCATGTCGTCCATGGCACCGATCATTGTGACTGATAACGTCACTGGTGACGTCAGATTGGTTGCTGGCGGTTCTGGTGCAGGCAGGATTATAAGTGGAATATCTCAAGTAAGTAGCCTTTTTAGGACTCTTGAGGAAGGGCGAGATGGCGGATATTCCTTTGCTCTATAATGCCTGGAACGACACAAACAGTTCCGTCATTGCTTACATTCACACTCCTTCGGTCTATCTTTGTTTCGGTTCTAGGAGAACTCGCCCTTAACAGGACAACTCGTCACTAGGAAAACTAGCCCCTAGGACAACTCGCCTCTGGACAATTCGCCCTTTGGAGAACTTGTCCATGGGACAACTACATGTAGCCCCTAGGACGCCTCGCCCTATTACAACTCGCCCCTCGGACAACTCGTCACCATACAAATTTCGCCCCCTGGGACAACTCGCCCCCAGCATCGCAAAATATGAAATTAGTTTCTCCTGGATTTGAATTTTCCATAGGTGGCGCTGCGCGTGTTATTCTTTGATCAAACTCTGAAGGAAGCAACTGATGCCCTACGATTACATCATCAATGGATATCAAACCGTATAATTTACGAGAATAACTACGATGAGGTAAGTACATGAAGACAATGCGGCGTAAAAACGACAACAAGTCATGCAACAGATATAAACATACTGGCTGAGGTCACCTTTCATTCTGGGCCGACTGCACAGAAAGTCCGGTAGTGCTTTCGGTGCCTATCAGCCGTTTAGTTAATGGGAAAATGCGTAACTAACTGCCGATATACATGTAGAGAGTTTGCACGTGACGTCACAGCAGCCATGATGGAAGCATACAACAAAAGAACAGACTTTCAAAACAATCGAAGTTAATCTCCATAGACCGTGACTGGCGAAAAATTCTTTTGTTTATACCTCCAACATGGCCACCGTGGAAACACTATAGGCGCCGGTAGCACTATCGGACTTTCTGTGCGGTCGGCCCTTGTCTGCATACCGGTGGCTCTTTTGCACGAGGCCAGTTCACATACGGTACTTTTTGTACCATGAAAAGGGAAGAATGGCCTACAGGTGGTATGGGTTCTCGGTGCTAAAAATGAACTGGCCTCGATCCGAATCGAACCGTATTGGTGCACAGTCTCTTCAGAATCAGAGTGAAGTTTGCTCTGACCCAAGCTGACTGTCTTTTTATTTCTGCAGAAAGTGTTGGAGGGCCTAGCTGCAAAAGGTCACGAATTGAAGCAACTTGGTGCAAAAAAAATGCTGATGTCGGTTGTTCAGAGCATCAGACGCCACAATGGGAAGCTGTATGCTTATTCGGATGAAAGGAAAGGAGGAAGCCCTGATGGATATTAAGCCCGCCCCCCCCCCAAATCAAAAAGGAACTTGGTAAAAAGCTCGTTACTTTATCAACGAAGATTTTTCATCATATTGCCCAATATACACAGCAATGTACCCTATGTTATTTTATCAATGTTATCAAAATCCTAAATAACCATTTTTTGATGTTATTTATTTATTATATATTTTATGCCACTGATTGAATACACCTCTCCCTTCATCTCATGTGCTAAATCTCAACACTGTTA
>NMRB01000490.1:157511-177875 GCA_002633025.1 Notospermus geniculatus
TTTTTTAAGGATTTGAGACTGGTTAAGAGAAGTCGTCAATTTCAGGTTTTAGGGTCCTTAAGTTCATTGACAATGTTGGGCCAGTCCTGGTCCAGGTCTGGCAAGTCCTCTTCAGCTGTGTCAGTGGAGCAAGCCTTGGGCCAGCCTTGGCCTTGCCTTGGCAATCTCATTCAGAATATCTCAGTCGAGCCAGGCGTGGGCCAGCCCTGGCCATGCCCAGGCATACCTGGTGCCAGGTCTTGCCAAGTCTTGCCGGGTGTATGCCAACCTTGGGCCAAGGCACCTGTGCTAGCTGGGAAAAGTAAATGTTCAGCAAACCGTTCAATTGCGAAAGACCTATACTGATCGCGCGGCAGTCAACAAACGTGAGGGTGCGAAAGGTCTCTATTGTCACTACCGCCAAATTCAATGCATATAGCGGACCCTTTCATTCTTGATCGAGCACCAATCACGTGGATTTTCCTGTGTCTTGGTCCGCTGGAACTTTGCTGCCATCTTTTGGCAATACGGGCGGCTGACTGCTCCTATTACTGTAACTACTAGCACATACGCTTAGTCTATCCACTTCAAATACAATGTATATCCATGATCTTCTTTGTCCAGGGTCCATCCTTGACAACTTTGAGGACCATCTACGACGTTTGATGTAAAAAATACATGTACTGTATCTATTTCCGAAAGGGAAGCAGATTTCCGAACCTAGATTGGTCTAGATGCCCAGGGTCATACAGCCCACGCGTAGTTTTTTCTCCGATTCAAAATCCACGTCTTCACGAGAAGAACACCCGACACAGGATCTATTGGTAAAACTGCGCGATGAGAACATCGCTGTTGAGCGAAACACCAATGCTGTGTACGCAGTCATTAGTCGTGGGAGTTAGAATTCAAAGCCACATATTAGTGATGTTTCGCAAACTTGTCGAAACACGAAGAACAATTAATACGAAACTGGACTTCATTTCCATGACCTACATGTAATGTGTTTCAGGAGATGGTTGGTACTACAAACATCGCCTGCTGCAAGAGCGTTTTTAGCGTATGACGTTAGACCAGGGTGTACATGTATATTAACTTTGAAATTTATCTTCGTTTCCACTGTATCTACATGTACATGTACGAAGTGGAAATTTAAAAATTCAAGATGTACCATAACTCTCTCGGTCTTTCATGATATGCTAAAAGACGCACTGGCAGGAGGGACATTTGTGGTAGCAACCATCTTCAGAAATACATTCCATGTAGGCCTACATGTACATGTAGGTCCTGGAAATGAAGTTGAATTTCGTGTTTCGTCAGATTTGCGAAACCTCACTATTGTATGAAAAACGACAACTTATGTGCAATCCTTTACAAAGGAACATCGCGGTCTTCAGGCCCGTTTCCACAACAACAATATATTTATTTTTTTATTCGTTTATTTAATGGGTGGATGCTATCCGCGGAGGTATGGCAGATAAAAGTGGAATTTTTAAATCACCACATGAATGGGGATATTTACCATTTCCCGTGCAGAACACTTTTTTAAATGCAGGGCCAGATTTTCCACGCAGAAAAACTTTATTCAAATACTCTCGACTAAAGCAAGGTTCATTGGCACACGGAATTGGTCCGGTTCTTGTCCGTAAAAAATCTATCAAATGGACTTCGGCGTTGTCGTATCCGGAAAACTAGGGGCAAACGGACTGAAAACGGATCGGATCCCTGTGCCAATGAACCTTGCTTAATTTTGCATGCCCGTACCGTATCTCAAATCATGAGGTGCAGGAAACCATTCAAGAAACATGTGACCATTCTGGAGCAGGAAAAGGGATGACGCCATTACAGCGTTAAAAGTACGGATGGCCGGGTGAGCACTGAATACATGTACGCGTGACAAGCCTATCTGCTTTCAAAGAACTCACTGTCTAAAAATATCAACATAAAGTCACACATAATGACATCACAGTATACATCGCACTCCTCGTCGGTAAACAGTTGTTAAGCGTTCGAGCCGGTTGATAGGTTTTTCATGTTTTGTTGCCCGAACCCTCGATCTATCCTGTCCTTGCCGATGCTCAGAAAACAAACACTTGTTAGTCTTCCCAGCTCTGTTCCTCGGGTTGCTGCTGCGGCGATATTAGCAGATCCTTTGTCATACTGAGCTCACACGCGGAGGCTGCGGCGGTAGTCAATTTCAGTGCACTCATTGTACCAGTGAGTGTTCACAAGCACCCTGTTCGTTTCCGAGTACCACTTCAAATACAGAGTGCCATTCCTTCAAATCAATGTTCATTGCTATTTTCCAAATGATGACGAGGAACGCTTGGACTGTGCCTCATCGGTGTAAAATGTACGCTTCATAAAGGGGCTGTTCATTTTCGTCACTTGAGAAATCTGAGTTGTGATCCTTGGGAAAAAGGAAAAAGCCGTGCACTTGCAAATTGCAGTGATTATTTGTTGTGCTCTAAAGAATAATCGCTGCAATTTGCAACTTCATAGTTTTCTCCATTTTCTCAAGGATCATAAAGGGCTTGTGTCCACATGTGCGTTTTACGCTGCGTGATGCGTTAAATCTTTTGTTATTTTCTCCGTCTTACATGATATGCTAAAAAGATGCTCTGGCAGCAGGGATATTTTATGGTACCAACCATCTCCAGAAATACATTAGATCGTGGAAATGAAGTAGAATTTCGTATTTCGTACTTCGTATTTCGTCAGGTTTGCGAAAACTCACTAACAGAAGTGTAGAAATCAAACGATAAACGTAAACTTTACGACAACGTTATTTTTCATACTACACATTAACCAGATTTTATATTGCATTTTCGGTACAAAAATGACGTTGTCGTTAACGTTCACGTTTTTTGTTTGATTTCTAAACCTCTCTATCATTAGCCATGTCTCTCCATAGGGAATCGCTGAGAATCTATAGTCTTTTTCATTTATCCTTATTTGCAAAAAAAGTTTTTTTAAGTGTCAGCCACACTAGAAGGGTATAATCTTGTGACAAAACAGACATTTTGCCGTATTTTCTCGAAACCGTTTGGCATCCTCCCCCATTTCCTGCACCCCTTGTCTGAATACCAACGGCATCACTTCCCTTGGCTTCATTTGCTGGTCATCTGTCAGCCTACGAGTCCCGGGGCCTGTCATCATAAAACCGCCGGCTTCTTTCATCTTCCATCGACCAAAGCCAACGCTAGCCTATCGCCTGATAACGATTGAATTAGATGCAATCACGCCACCGGGTTAGCGCCCAACTCTCTGAAGCATCAACCGTCAAAAGAACCCAATGACTGGAATTACGTCCCTACACCGAGTACCTCGCGGGGCGAGAAATGACTGGTTTGACATCATTAAAGAACGGTAAATAGATTCAGTTCGTTAGTCGGTGTAGAAACCATCGCCAATATTGAAATATATGATTGGCCTCCCCCTGATTGAATTTATCTATCTGAAGAAAATATTGATCAGATCCGATGGCTATGAGATACGAATGACAAATTGGCATACGCATGATATAGATCCGGAAAATATTTGATTTGGTTTTCACTCGTTGCACGTTCGAGTGGGTTTCAATAAGTGAGAGAGACATTATTGGTGACTATGTAAAGAAATGGCGTTGAGGAGCGGATCAAGAGGAGAATACAAGAGAAGATACAGCGGAGGATACAACGAATCAAGAGAAGATACAAGAGAAGATACAGCGGATGATCAAGGGAAGATACAAGAGAAGATACAGCGGAAGATACAAGAGAAGATACAGTGGATCAAGGGAAGATAAAAGAGAAGATACAGCGGATCAAGAGAAGATACAGCGGAAGATACAAGAGAAGATACAGCGGATCAAGAGAAGATACAAAAGAAGATACAAGAGAAGATACAGCGGATCAAGAGAGACGTTTCTTGGCTTTGGGGGAATAGGGGACTACATATGTCTTTCACAGTTTTATCAGTTTCTGCTACCGATTAATCATTTTTTTCTTCAATTTTTTGTAATTACGGGAGAATCCAACTTACCTCGACGCGAGTCCAGGTCATAAAAATTTCGTAAGTTCTAAAAATATCGTAATATAGTAGGGGTAGCATAATGGCAGATGGAACAGCTTAGGTATAATACAAGCTGTTCCATTTACCATTATGCTACCCTCTATGTTACGGTATTATTAGAATTTCTCTGACATGGACTCGCGTCGAAGTAAGTTGGATTCTCCCGTATGTTTTAGTTGGGGGTGGGGATTCCATTTACCCTTCAAAGGGTGTGTATTGAAGGGTGTCTACGAAGGATTCTTTTTCGAGTGACACACAAAGTTTCTCTTGCAACAAGACCCTCAATAGAGATATGCCTCGTAACGTGGATTCGTGTACCGTTGTAGCAATTTTAATACATGCAAGTCGAGAGTTTAAGATATCGTCCCGCTAACGGCAAAAGTTACGTTAACGTTACATGTATATTTTTCATTGCAAATGTAAGTCAGAAATAGCGTTAGCGTTATTGTTATTAGGGAGTTTGAGAAATCAAACGAAAAACGTTAGCTTTACGACAACGTTATTTTTCATACTGCAAATTCACCAGAATATACATGTATATTGCATTTTCGGTAAAAAAATAACGTTGTCGCAAAGTTAACGTCTGTCATTTGATTTCTTTAACTGCCTAATGTTAGCGGAGCAATTTCTTAAACTCTCGAATTTAACAGTGTTAAAAGTTATATGAGATACACGGTATAGGGACACGTCAGTTAACAGTAGAGTTTTCTCAAAGCCCCCGAAACGCCAACGCGAACGTCTATCCTTTTGTCCGGTGCTCTCTTCGTGGCATCGAACAATGGATTTGGAGTTCGCGTTGGCGTTTCGGGGGCTTTGCGAAAACTCCCTAGTGGCTTCACGGTCGTGAACCCTTTGTGAATCGGCCTTTGTTTAACCGGCGTGTCCGTGTACAGAGGTTAGCTCCAGGCCTACGTATGTAATCGCAGCCTACATGTTAAGCCAAGCGCACATGTCCGACAAAACTCAATGCGTTAGGGGTGTTTTTAAAGTCAACTGACCCAACGCTGTCGACTCGTCATTCAGCCAGGACAGTCGATTTTAACAGACACCCCTAACGCATTGAGTTTTGTCGGACATGTGCGCTTGGCTTAAGGGTAGGGACACACCTTCGTTGACGCATGCGACAACGCCTTTGTTATTTTCCGCCGCACTGCACCCAAACAAAGGTTTTGACGCATGCGTGCCCTATCGCATGCGAATCGCGTCAGGTGTGTCCCTACCCTAACTGCGCGGAAACGTGTCGACATATGACTGCATTCGGTGCGAACAGTTCCACTCTGTTCTCTTTTCTCTTGCTTCAGTCCTACGCACACAGTAACAGCCACTAATGATTTTATGACCCTCGAGTGGGAAGACAGCCACCTGTTGTTGCAACTTGAGTGGCTACTTCTTCCTTCTCATCGCCAGGATTGGGCAAGACTATAGATTATCGAAGCCTCTCGAGAAATTACGGAGTCGTTGTTGCAGTTGATGCCGTTGTCTGTAGTGCAGTTTGTCTAGAATTTCACCGATCCAGAGTCTTCGATGGCATCGCACCAGGCACATCATGAGAGATTATCACATGTCGAGAGAATCGAGCAAGGCCGAGAAAGTATCGGAAAAGCGTAGTGTGGCATTCTTCCCACCATTATTTCTGACCTTTGGGAGAAATTCTGTATAGAATGCAGTCAACACACGTGTTTTCTTAGACAATCATCCGCCCTTATTGACAAGCTGTTGACCCTTATTTTCCTCGTCAGCATCTCCACTGTTGCAGGAGCGGCGTGGTCTGGTGGTTAGCGAGACGGACTCCTGATCAGAGGGGCCCGGGTTCGATTCTCAGTCCTGTCCTTGAGCAAGTCACTTTGCCTCACTTGGTGTAAAAGGGGTACCTGGGGTACCTGGCTGGTAGTGATGATCTATGTAGATGTTAGTCCTAGAGCGCTGAAATCGGCTGCCGGGACTGTAATACTCCCCTGCGAGTGGAGAAGGGAAATTGGAATGAATGTAAAGCGCATTGAGCAGTGTTCAACTGGAAATGCGCTATATAAGAACTGACATTATTTATTATTTATTATTAACTGTTGGGCGAGGTCAGTCAAGTTTTTACTATCTCTTCCAGAAAAAATATTGCATCACATTTTTAATCACTGACAATTTTCAATAGTCTTCACGAAATCTTCTATCTTCAACTTCCTTTTTTTGTGGAGAGTCCGGTATATAACGGACCCCTTTCTCAAATTCCCTTTAATTTCGCTACGATGTTCAGAGTGTAGACCTAACTACATGTAGTTTATACTCCGCGATGCACACACAATTTTTTTTGTAAATCGTCATTAAATTTTTTGTTTCTAACCATGACCCGAAAGCAACGAATAAAAAAAAACTATTCACAACTTGTGCGAGAAACAATAGTCAAACAAATTTTAAAAATTTTCAACCTCCTGAATACAAATCCAAAGAAAGAGAAAGCACAAAAATTGACACACAAAATGATGATAAACAGGAAGTCAATTTCCAGAAACTTAGCAAATTTTCTACCCCAACCGGGGTCTTCTTCAGGCTGGCACTTTCAAGTCGAGTTACCAGAAGTGTAAACTTCTGGTAAGTTTCTGGAAATTGACTTCCTGTTTATCATCCTGAATACAAATTATAGGTAATCATCAAAAAATGTTCCCGAGGAGCAATTTTAGGTGGTCAGTCTCATCATTTTGGACGATTTATGAGGAAGAGTTAATAGGCTCAGCAGTGTTACTGTTTGCTTAGTCCCTTAGAGGGTTACTTGTACAAAAGATTGTAGTGCAGATAACTAAATTATCAGAATGTACCTGGTGTACTTCACGGTGTCAGTTACAATGATACCGCATCCTTTACTGCTTTGTATATTCCCAAAGGATGTATACCAGCGAGACTGACAATCCCACAATGTAATCACACTTGAGGGCAAAGGAAAATGTCAGCATAACATCAAAATAGCTATAATATTGAAAACCTTATCGATCAGTTCCTACGGCGATTTTTCACGTTTTATGAAATATTGTTCTCATATCTTCGTCGAATCAGATCTGCGGGCTAGACAACAGGGAAATTGCGTGGTGGTATCTAAGACATTTGTAAACCGTTAGCGCTCTATTGGGGATTAATTTTGAACTTGTGAGGAGAAAGAATTTTAAATGCCAGCGCTATTTTCAGCGAGACTGTTATATCATTCGCGCCGAATGCCTCGGGATGTAGATAATTGCTAAACACATGGACTTTTTTCGCCTAGAATTTTAACTGATAAAGCATGCACGTTTTAATTTCTCGGTCTGTGAGAACGGCTGACAGCATATAAAAATACGCCCGCTTAAAAAATTGCGGATGGAATTCTTGTAGGTTATCGTATAAAAGATGCATAGATCCATGCATACATGTATGTCGTGTACATGATATTGACGCCAGCGCCAGCTGACACTGACAACAAAGAAAAAACAAAAATCGGCCGAAAGCTGCCCATCGAAGAATAAGTAGCGCAAGACTCTTAAGTTCAGCACTTAGGTAGTGTGACACTTATCTTTTGTTCAAAACAAAAGATAAGTATGACACTAAGACTTAAGTATGTTTATGAATATGGAGCCAGGGCTACTTAAGTTTGTTGAACACAAAAGATAAGTAGGCCTACATGTATTTTTATGAATATGGACCCAGGGTCCTTATTCACAAAGCAGCCGTAATTTTAAGGGTAGGCAAATCCTTTGTTCGCAGACAGCGAACAATAGGTTGCCCGCAAAATGGACAAGAGTTTAATGCACTCCGCAAAGTTACGAGAGTTTCGAGAATAAGGTCCCTGGTGGCCAAGTGAATAATCAAAATACTTGTCTCCAAATCCATGCGGCAGACGGCCGGCGGTGGCCGTTGTCATCCTTGGATGTGGTAGCCGTTTCTCATGCTCCCTCTCCGGAATCGAACCCTGGGAGCTGGTAGCTGGTGGCAACGGTTGCAGGAGGTTTACGGCTAAATCGAAAACTTAAGTGTCTGAGGTCTAATGACATACATGCAGGGGTATGCCCGATCCGATGCTGTATTCAGTTGCTATTTTTATTCTGTCCGATAGCAACGTCAATATTCTGCTGAACTGCAGCGGGATGATCTCTTAAACCCTTACTTTGCCATCGAGCGCATTCATTGAGCGATTCGCTATATACGCTGGCGGACAATGATAACGTTAATAGAGTAACCGCCGACAACTCACCAGATGACCAGCGGACTTGTTTCGGCACGACTGACAGCAGCAGTTCCATTTTCGATTAGCGCGTTCACATTACCGCGCCTTTGGCTATATTTCGGCGCTATGTGGTATCCCATAACTCATATGGCTTCATTTCAGGTTTCTTTTTGATCACGACGTGATTATTATAGGACATGTTCCTGTTGATAGGACTACAAAACGATGTTGCTGTGTATGGTATATATTGATCTTTCCTGTAATTTTCGTGGTGGGTTGGTTGCAAAGGGTGGTCTGCGGCTTGATGGTTGTGAGGGTCATTCACTATAATAGAATTGTCGTTGAAGTGAGGACAGTAAATATACTTACCTCCTCACAAATGTTGGTTGAAATTTCCTACAGGCTGTTAGAGGATGAGCTACTTTGCAAGTGAAATGTATCCTGGAAACGGAAGGTCTGCGGTGAGACCATGAATACGGTTTTATACATGTATTCATGGTAAAGACTGATTTCATTTCAAAATATCTAAAAATTTCCACGGGGTGTGTGTGTATTGCGAAAAATTACCACTTTTTTGAACAACATTCCATCTGTTTTATCGTGTCAACAACGTTGGTGATTCAGTTTGTTTACAATGTAGCAGGCGGCCTGCATTTGGGCCATCAGTTATTGAAGTTACATGTATCTAATAAATCCATATTTTTTTGAGTGTAAATTCTTGCTACTTCGGCCCTTCATCCTTCTCCACGGATAATACCTCTTACCAGTGAACGCCGCATGGATGAAGGTTTGTGTGGGCTTACACTCGCACCATTTTACAACATTCAAATTTCCAAAACTATTTTGTATAAAAAACGTTGTCTTGGAGAAAGGCTGGCTGGCAGGTGTAAAATGATCGTGTTCTGTTATGTTGCTCAAATTGTTGGAAAACGTTGTCGGACTGAGTATATACACGTAGCTTTATTGGCAGGTTCTTACAAGATCAGTACTTTGATTCCAATGAGATTTCCTGTTCCAATTTAACCTGGCACCTTAGAAAATGTTGTTGAGTGTTACTTGCAATACAGATTTTGTTGGCCAATTCACATGCAACAAGACATCAGACAAGTTCGTAGGAGTATGCCCAGTGGGTGCCGTGAAAAAATTCTGTTTAAGGAAGGTATCGAATGTGTGTCTTTGTCTGCCAATCGCCGGGTTCTTTCGCCGAGACTGGAGAGGGAGACTCGTCGTAAAAAACAGTTCGATGTAGAGCTACTGTGTACTTGATATAGGTTTGAATAAGAAACTCGAGCTTCTCGTGGGTTTTTTCAGCCTGTTCACACGTAGTAGTCGAGATACATATTGTTGGTAACGATGTACACGGACCAGGGGACCTTAAGCCCTAGTCACATATTTACTCCGGGGCCCGTACGGCGAGTAAAAACAGACATTTTGACCAATTTCTACGGTGCCCAGTTTGATCCAGTCTAATTTTCACTTGTCCATTAAGGCGATTTCGGCATAATTCATCTTAGATCCCTGTTTCAGTCTCTAAAATCCACTGCAAGTTGCTGGGTGGGGAGAATCGTATACGGGGCCCGGTGGATTTGTGACCTAGGCTTTATTCACAAAGCCCTCGTAAGGTTAAGGGTACGCAATACTTTGTCAGGTTGATAGTGAACAATACATGTAGTCTGTCCGCAAATGGACAATACATGTAGTTTACGCACTCCGTAAGTTGCGCTGAAGGGGTGAATGTCGTTCACTCTAAATCCTAACCCCGGTCTCCTATCCCACAACCCTTGACACACGGTCTCCTACCGCTACCCTAACCCCTAAGGGCTGATTCATACTCGCATGCGGACCGTCAAGCGCATGAAACTGATCGCAGGTTTCCACGACGTGAATGTGCACACGCAGTGAAATTGATCATAGTCGGCGCAAAATCCGGACGGAGTATGAATCAGCCTTAACCCGTGACCCTTATAGGCAGCCGCTTCGCTAGACTGGGTATTGGTCACTTTTCAGGCCTTGCCTTTTAATGCAAGGTTCATTGGCGCACGGATCCGATCCGTTTCCAGTCCGTTTGCCCCGAGTTTTCCGGATACGACAACGCTGAAGGCCATTTAATAGATTTTTTACGGACCTGAACCGGACCAATTCCGTGTGCCAATACTCCGTCCGGATTTTGCGCCGACTATGATCAATTTCACTGCGTGTGCACATTCACGTCGGGGAAACCTGCGATCAGTTTCATGCGCTTGACGGTCCGCAAGCGAGTATGAATCAGCCCTTAGGCCGGTTTCACACTGCGAGCGAAACGGCGAAGCGAAGCGATGTGGTGAAAAGATCTAGGAGCATGACAATGGCCTGTAACGCTAGAGGACAATGGAAATTCGCTTCGCTTCGCCATTTCGCTCGCAGTGTGAAACCGGCCTTAAGCCTCGCTTATGTCGCCCTTACGTACAGTCAGAACTAGTTGGCAACTGATAATCGGCGCGTAGTTGGAACTAATCAGTCACAACTACTAGGTGACATAAGCTCTCGGGCGTCAGAGAGCAACTAGTTGCAAACTACAAATATCCAGATCCAGAAAATCGCACGTGTTCAACTTCAGCACGTTGTACTTAAAATCAAAAGAAATCAGTGTCGACATAAGCACTCAAAAGACGGCGATAAACCAGTTCCAGGTAGTTGCGACCGATCGGTATTTTTCTAATCGGTGGTGACATAAGTTATCAGTTGCAACTTGTTGACGCTATTTCTATCACAGCGTAGGGCGACATAAGCGAGGCTTTAGGCGAGTGAAAAACAGCTCGCCTGAGAACAATAGAAAATTCTATTGTTCTCTTTCTATTGTTCTCAGGCGAGCAGTTTTTCACTCGCCTTAAAAGACAAGGCCTGCTTGTGAAAATGCAAAATGTTATGTTATTATTTGCACATTGGTCACTTTGTGAAATCAAGAAGGATGGGGAGAGGATATTAAGACCCTCTATTTTGTGACTTAAACCCCAAAAGTTGCTTTATTTGCTGGAAGCATAATACATGTACATTTACCAGTCATTCTATCCTGTATATCAAACATTTTGTTGGGAGTTGAGAAACTAGGCCAAGATCGCCGTTAAATCCACTATACATGTATATGGTTCACGTTGATTTCCATCACCCAAACCTTGAGACGGTAGACTGTAGACGGATTATAGATATCACCTGCAGTCATCGACCCGGGGGACACATATAACGATAATGATCAAGAAGACTCTGTCTCGGACTGATTAAATCTTCCTCAGTTGCTTGCTTAGCTACCTGCTGGACAGGGTGTTAACGAAATGGGCTCTGAAAATTAATTTAGTCAGAGCGCGGATTTGAAGCTGTCTGTAGTTGACATTGTTTTGTTCCTTCATGTATATTATTGTAGGAGTGAAACAGGCTAATGCTGATGTCAGGTCGCACTACGATTGCATAAGGTGCAATAATTATTATGAGGTGCGACAGAGCAAAAAATCCATTATTTTTATGCCTATCACCAGAGCCTAATTTCAAGAAAATATGGAGAGACACTTTTGTGGGACGCCCTGTAGGTCAGACTGTCGTACAGTCTCACGCCGAGATGTATGATACGGGAGTGTGCTTGGATCATCGGAGATTCTGGGAAAGAAAGTTGGCTTCTTTTGAGGATAGATAGCCACGCGATGTATCGCTTATCTGAAAAGGATTTGAGGTCGGCCAGTTCTTGTGGCAACCCTTTGATCATCTTTACAGAGCAAAGGCTTCCGATGAGTGGAATCGGCTTTCAAATACTTAGTAATATGGTGAAATTTCGATATCACATTGTCCAAAGATGCAAGTTGAATCACCCCTAATGGTAATATAAGAGAGAGCGGTGGAGTGGAAACAATGCTCAGCGCCTGTTACCTATGAGGTTGGGGTTCGACCCCATTCGGACCAAACCTCATGTACCTCCGCAAGAATGCCTGTGTCATGTCCAACTTAAAGCAAATCTCTCGCGGGGTTTGTTGACAGTAGTTTGTTGACATGTCCTCAATATCAAGCGCCGTTTGAGAAAAAGGCGAAAGAAGGATTTTAGTTTAATGGGAAGTGCATTAGACAGCCAAACTTCGGAGGCGTATTCTGCAAAATCTGCCGCGTCGAAATCAATGTGAATAGAACAAAATGTACATTTTCACCGAGTGAAGTTGAAAATGTCATTAATCCATTTTAACAAATTTTTAATGGAACCTCGTCCCCAGGTGCACGTTTGCATATTTGCACAGGTTTTGCCTATGACTGGAGCACGGCTTTGCCTGGAGGCTAGATTCACTCTCTATGGGAGGTACCATCAAAAATCAAAACAACCCCCCCCCCCGAGCCATTTGCTTTAAGGTCTCAGGTGCACCACAAAAATAACTTCTCGCTCTTTTTCATGCAGCTTTGAACAGCATTCAGACAGAGCTGCATTTTGCTGTTTGTTTCATAAAAATTATGTTTAGCAGTAAGCGAGATATCAAAGATTTTGTCAGTCAAAATCATTGGGCTAAAAACCGTACTGTGAACGACTTCAACAATGTAAATATGCTAATTTATTCGTGACGTAATTCTAGGGGAAAATCCATTCCAATTTGACCCACCCAGAGTACGCTGGATGCGTGGTTTCTGCATGATAATTACATTTTGTTGAATTTCCCATCACATATTGCTTAATTTGGTTACTAGCCCACTCTAATCAGGGAAATGACATGTTCATTATGCAAATTCCCTAGTGTGACATCAATTAATGAGGCAGTCTTACACCATTCAGATTAATAGCTTAGTCATTCACAAAATCAACCATAACTTTCTAACCGGTTGGAATTTTTTCACTAAATAAAAAGCTCTTTCATTGTAATTCTGTGCCAAATGATCGTACAAGCTGCAAAAAAGGTGCATGTAGGACTTTAAGAAAAAAGTATGAAAGGATTACTCATGTAATTGCCTAATGCATAACAGCGCAGTTCATCCACGCTGGCCCGGTAATCTCTGTGATGCTTTCAAGCTAACAATAGTACAGTACTAAATATGCCTGTCTTGTGTGTTAGTCGTTTGTTTTTCTTAAAGAACTTCCCTGCTAATGGTGGCCAAAGTGCATGGTCATCATCCATCTCGGTAATGGATCCATTGCCATTTTCAGATTATCTACGGCCATCCAGTACGCTGACGACCGAATAGGCAAATGGCGAACTGAGATACTAGGGTGAGAGATTATGTTCTCTGCCGGATAGCCTTGGGTCCGAATTAACAGCAGTAGCGTTTCGATTTGCATTCTGAAGCCGTGACTGGGAATCGCAAGTATCATACTGCGAGAATCCATCCTAATCGCTTGACCGCTGACGGCAGGACAGTGCACCGCTCATTCGGAACTTCCGAAGGCAACTGCTCGGCAATTTCCGTAGACACTCGCATTTCCCCTCGGACACAATTCCAAGGCAGCCATCTTGAACGCGCAACGATTTCAATGCGTTCCTGGTGGTTTGGATGCGGTCGCCTCATCACACCCTGCGCATGAACGAAATAGATCACACAAAAACGTTACGTTATTGATCAATAATTGGCAGATCGGGTGAGATATCGGTAAGTTTATATATAATATGCCTCAACTTATCCAGGAAATAAGGTTGGATATCTTAGCAGGCCAAAATTCGGCGAAAGTAGTCCCACGGTCGGTCACGTGGGTTTGTTGATAACAACATGGCTGCCTTGGACTTGTGTCCGAGGTGAAATGCGCCGCCCGGTGGATAGATAAGCAGTACGCCTCAGGTCGTTCCGAATGTGCACCGCTATGGTATCAGAGTAAATCTACATGTATATACATGTAATAATGCTGGAAGTCGGCTTAATAAAGTCACGCTTAGAAGCTTTGTTTTGCCTCGACATTCGGCATGGTAATAGAGGATACCATATCCTAATGCAACGGGTGGTTTAATTTGCGAAGAGGACTTTGTTCTGGTGGCAATTTTCCTTTTTTTAACGGTGTTGTTCGATTGCTTTCTAAATTCTCCCTATCGCACACCGTGTTGCACCAATTCCAGCCGTGCCGTGCATTCCAACCTCGGCCAAAATCAGAATCGCCGATTGCCACGGGTTCTTGCCAGTGTACTACGGTGTATATAATACGAAGGGTCGCCTCCGAATTTCACAAATTTTCGACACCAAGAGGGGTCTTCCTGAGGCACTTTCTAGTCGAGCTACCAGAAGTGAAATGAGCTAGATGAGCGTAGCTCATTTCACTTCTGGTAGCTCGACTAGAAAGTGCCTCAGGAAGACCCCTCTTGGGGTCGAAAATTTGTGAAATTCGGGGGCGACCCTTCGTATTATATCATTTTGTGTGTCGTTCTTTGTGCTTTTTATTGGACATAGAGTAAATGTACTGTGTCAGTATGGGTGTGTTTCAAAAAGTGTTCCGTCCGACACCAAAAAATTCACCATTCTTTTGTCTACTGGTGACAGGCTGTTTCTTGAAACCCTATTCATGTCAGATCTAGGTATCATGGAACTCTAAATTATGGCACTGCAAACTGATTGATCTATTGCCCCTTTAAAGTCTGGCAATAGAAAGAAGTCTTGGTGTCGGACGGAACGATAGATTTTGCTGGTAAGCTCAATATTTTTTGATACCCTCCTCCAAATAAGTGTACACTGTACATCCCAGATGGAGAAACTAATAGCTAAAGGTCTATATTATTGATTACTATATTTGATTTTTGGAAAATCAATAGCACAAATCTTTGTGATCAGTTCAAAGTTGAATTTTGCCCCATTTTCTTGGGTGACCAATTTTGAAACACATCCATATACATGTACATGTAGGCCTACTACGTGTACAGTACATCAACAGTTCCCTCTCGAAACATTTTGTGGACATGCTGCACGTATCCTATTTTTTATGATGATGACTTTAATTTCGCCAGAAATAGCGACGTCTCTTCTCTGACTGGGACCAGAAATAAGAAAGACAGCCAAAACATGCCTGATGGGCGGTGAATCCAAGAGTAAAGACGCTGTAGTTCTAGCTGAGACCGACGTCGGGTGGCGCTGCAGTCGTCAGGATAATCTTGAGCCGTAGCTAAGTTGGGCGGCGCTGGTGTCGCTCGGCAAAATAACAACAGCAAACCTAATTTTATAATCTTAATCAAAGGCCATTCGGCTTCCTTTATATAGAAGTATACGGTATGTGAAAACGCCAGTTAACAAAGGCTTCAAATGCATTCACGACCGTGAAGCCATGTTAACTGGCGTATCCGTATACCGTAAGCCTTACAACAGCTGCAGATCAGAACTTACAAACTCATATAATTTTATGACGTCCATATTATCAGCTGCTACTGCAGGTTATCTTGATGACTACTAATTCCTTGTAATTTATAATGTCTCAGATGTCTGTGAGTTGTTTTTCTCTAAGGAGGTTCTTGGTTCTCGCCCGATATTATTCATGACTTCCCGTCAGGAACCGAGCGAGGAATACAGACAAAGGCGTCCTTCCTTTGGTCAGCAATCCATGTGATGAACACAGGCTGCATTTTCCTCTTTTATGGTGTTTTTACAAAACATTTGCCTTTGCTAATGGTAGCCAGAATGCGTTACGACAAGTCATCCATCACTGTAATCTGAACGGCCATTCTCTGCTCTTTTCTATGGGGAAATAAATCGACGGTCACGAAAGTTATTTCAGCCAGGAACGATTCATTTTGTGAAGCAGCAGTCTGTTTACAGTTTTCTGTGCAAGCTGCCTCAAGCTGCCGTTTTCCTGGACATCAGTCACGCCTATTATTTTGGTCGTTGGAGCGCTTTTTTTCTCTTCGGTCGTGACACATGGCGTCTGGTCTGTGAAAATTCGCTTTTGATGGGATGGGGCAGGACCCTTTATCACCGCACACAAACGTTAAAGTTTAAAGTTTGGGTTTATAGTCTGATATCAACAACGGTAGAGGTCTCATCCTACTTTACACTTTAACCCCAGTTTATCCTGAAACCTTTCAGTAGAACTCTGATGAGCTGCTCATTCAGCGCTACAATCTGAGCATTTCCGACCGTACCATTTATACACCTGAGTGGAGAGAGACCAGCGAGGCAAAGAGACTTGCCCAAAGTCTCACGCCCAGTGGGATTCGAACCCGGCACCTTCTGACAGCTAGTCGGAGACCCGAACCACTACGCCACCGTGGCTCCTCGTGTATGCGAGTTCGGGAGTGACATTCAGAAGACCTGACATTCTTCAGGACGTCTGTACCCGTGCATCAGGAAAGTACCTATCAGCGGAAACAGACAGAAAACATAGGTTGATACGCAGGGGCTGTTTCATGTGAACACGCCATCGGCACACGGCAGCAAAGCCAATAATCGATATAGGATTAGCAAAACTTTCATCCTAATACCTAAATGGGCTACTGAAAAAAAAGTATAGTAAGCAGAGTGCTCTTTTTATGATACAATGACAGTCAATTACCATCAAGTTGAAAATCTACCTTATTCCGACATTTATAAGATCAGTAAAAAATCCACCTCTTCAAGCTCCTGTCACATTACTTGCTTCCAATACAAATGACTTACGACGTACGGTCTTAAATGTCTCGGCAAAGTGGCGTCAGATTTCGGCAGCAGTCTCAACTGCCAGGATTGATGGAGCACGATTAATGTACACGTGTTACAGGAATGGAATATAACATGATTTGCGTTGTTGGAAGTCCTTGCTTTCCCCCAATCTCGTACCGTACCCACAGATTCGTTACAAGGGGCCATATTTTGGCCTTTAAGACTTCGCAACTTTGCGTTCACGCAAATCTATTGTAAGGCAGTCAGTGAACAATAGGGCATGTGCAGCCAAACAATAAATTTGCGTGAACGCAAAGTTGCGAAGGCTTCATATATATGGCCCCAGGGCCGTATCAAGCCAACCAAACAACGTGATTTTCACGCTGATTTTGGGCAAAAAACGGCAAAAATGGTCNCCCCCGGACCAAAAAGCTTATTACGGCCCTGGCCCGTTACACTCGGGCCGAGGTTGTAGGTCGCTCCACTATTCTCTGGAGACGAGATACGAGATTGGCCTTCCCCTGTACCATCTGACAACAGTGGAGACAGTATTTGCAATAACTTTGTATGATTATTACTGAGTAGGTGTTGATGAATTGGCGGGGAATGAAATGGGGCGTAATATTGCTGTGGATCGTCAGGGATTCACCGATGTCTCATTCGATCAAACTATCCGATTTTTATCACCGATGTCTCATCAGATCAAACAATCCGATTTCTTACCAAGGGAGTGGGCAATAGGAAAGAATCGCTCTTGCCTACATGTATGTGAGTTTTAAAAAGTGCTTCCATTTCTGTGCAAGTAAAGACAGTTTAATCCTAAGTTACTGCACATGAATTGGTAATATTGGGTATGAATAAAATCAAAAATTTATAAGCGAGCCTCGCCTCACAAATTCTTCATAAAATGTACTCTCCATTCCACTTTCGAGTGGCGCGAGGTTTATGAACGATAGCTCCGCAACGGCTGGGTCAAATTTGATGAAACATACGTCAATCGATTCATTTTTCTTGCCGCTACAGCCATCATCGCTGTCATTTGTCCAAAAAACGTGACAGAAAAAAGTTATTTCACCAATCATAGTTCGTGTTTACGGCCGAAATGGCGGCCATTTTGAAATGACGCAATGCATCGCGCACGTGTAAACTGCACTGAACGCCATGGCGATCCGTTATGTCGGCCGTAAGCATAGTCTACACGATAAAACTTCAGGTATACAACAGCATCCAACTTTGATGTTGATCCCGGTTTGATCTTGTTGGATGAGGCCGTCCACACGATCCAACATCACACACTCGTGTTGGGTGTTGTTAAAAAAGAATAAGCATGTTTATTCTTCATCCAACAAAGCCAAACATAGTTGTTGTATGCTGTTGGATGTCTAATGTTGTGTCGTGTAGACAGCTTTACGCGAAAAATCAAGAGAGCAAAAAGATACCTAAAAGAAAGACAAGTCAATTGATGTATGGTATGTCAATTTTGACCCAACCGTTGCGGAGATATCTGCTGAAAACCTCGCGCCACTCGGATGTGGAATGAAGTGTAGTAAATGTTTTTACTTCAAATCAGAGTGTACAGCAAAGCCGAGTCCTTTTGTCCTGCAAAATCCAACTAAAAGCATCTTCTCGTCGTTATTCATGACGATTCTGTTTCTTGATGCCTAGTGTGTGTTACTCGGCCGAGCATAGAGCTGCAGACTCCGGTGGCTCCAGGCTATTAAGGATGAAGCTGGCTATATCAAGTGAGGACCGTAATCCTCCGCCTGAGTATCATAAGGCGTCATTTGTAACCGAACATCACTTAGGCTAAAGAAGAACGTGTTTTTCGGCAGAATCTAAAGATAATGTATCGTGACTTCATTGTTTACATGAACAGTACTGTACATTCAATATTTGTAGGCCTAAACATGGATGTTTACACCATGTTATTTTGGACTTTTGGGACATGCCAACCCACCAAATCGAATACCTTCGGTTTCTAGAGGGGCATGCCTCCACCAACAAATTACTCATAAGCCAAAGAAAGGCTGGACACAAATAAACTAAATGTAAATAAACAAGGATTTTCGTGGTCGGCGAAATACCCGTGATACATTACCTTTAAGCTGCGTATTCAATGGCAACATTTTCCCAAAATTTGATGAACAACATTTCTGAGCAAGACGATCATCTGACTGGCCAACAAATTATAGTAGGCCTAACATTTGAACATGTTGGACAGGGCAGGTGTAACGTTTTTGAGCGTTCGCCATCTGCGAGTGTTTCCTTGCTATTGTCTGACGGAATAAGCCGCGACTCGACAATGGAGGACACACAGAGAAACGTGTCGATCTATCTCTCAGTATTTCCAGAACAATAGGGGGAACACTGACACACGGAAACACTGAAAAACTTTACACCTGATCCAGGATTGACAGTAAGGGGGCCGTAGCTGACTGGAGGCGCGAAGTCCAAACGGGGGTATGGGGGCCTCCCAAGAAAAATTTGACAATTTAACTGCGTGCTTTAGATGCATTTTCCTGGCATCTGAGAGCGAACTACATGTACTCGAATTACTGATTAAGTTTTTTCTTGCTAAAAAAATCATTGCTCTGCCAAATGTAGGGGGCGTACGGCCCCCTCCCCCACGCCCCTACCCTGCATCGGGCCCTGTTGGAAAACCCTTTCCTCACGTACAGTACTAAGGAATAAAACCTTCATGAAACGAGAGCATAATGTCCAACAAGGTGTTGTTCCTCTTACTGAATGCTGGAACGATGGTTTCACTGTACACAGACCTTTAGCCTTGAAATAGTGAAAAGCGATGCCCCCACCCTCCTGTTTGCCAGCGCCTTCTGAAATCAAAGGTGACATCCATTTGTGATAATTATCAACAAACTAGAGCAGAGAGTATCTGTGTGCTGGCCTTCGTCGTCGCTCAGGTTCTGATTGCATGAACAAACAATGAAGGTTCACCATCAAGCTACCGTCACCAGAGCAAACAGACATTACTTTAGCCGCGGTGTATCACTTGCTAAGAGCATGGGCCATGTAATTTTTCATTAATACTAGTACAATTCAGACCAAGGTACAAAAAGCACAAAATTGACACACTAAATGATAATAAACAAGAAGTCAATCTCCAGAATTCACGAATTTTCGACCCCAACCGGGGTCTTTTTCAAGTGGAACTTTACAATCTGAAACTCTAGAAAAGACTGAGCTGAAACCCGAATGTAGAACTACATAGCCTGTGTAGACAGGGCAAACAAGCAATTAAGGAAAGAATAGCGACCAAGCCCCAAAGGTGGCCGCTGGACAATTAAGGAGAAACTAATTCAGCTGAAAAGAAGGGTTGAATAACTGCAGGGCCTCTCAGTCTGACCACAAGCAGAGTGTAGGTAACTGGCGCAGAGCTTCATTTGGCTGAACATGCTGAAAGAAAGTTTATAAATTAATAAATATGACTTGTGTAATACGTAACAAGCACAAAGCGAAAAGATGCACAAAGGTAAAGGAATATAAAGGAAGTCAACTTCCAGATTTGTAGGAAAAAAACAGAATGGATAATGCAAATCACTGAGCAATGAAAAGAATAAGGTGAGGAGGATTAGAGCAAAAAAGGGGGG
>NMRB01000490.1:189114-212872 GCA_002633025.1 Notospermus geniculatus
GTCATTAGTTCAGGAGTTATTGCACTTTTTGTGTTTTTGGTTTCTGCCACCTGGTGGCCAAACTGAGAGTCGAATCGGACCGAAACTTGGTGTCGTGGGTCATCTGACCTAGGGGTATATATGTACCAAGTTTCAGATCAATAGCTCCAGCGGTTACGAAACGTGCCCTGCTAACGGACAACGACGACGACGGACGACGACGGACGACGGACGCTGCACCATCGTAATAGCTCACCCCAGTGAGCTAAAAATTTGATATTAGTAGACAGAGCTCACCTAGAAACGTAGGAGAATGAAGTTTTGGAGCTTATAGCGTAAACTGGTTGGAAGTTACAGCTGTCTTAAGTTAAAGAGTTTAGCATATCAACATTTTGATATTCTGAAAGTATGAATATCTCGGCCCAGTTAAAGCAAAAAGTTCCAAAATTTTGTAAGCCCATATTCTGAGGTTAGCTTTAACTAATGACATCAAAATTTCCTGAAAAACACGAAAATCTCAAACTATCAAAATTTTGATAATCTCAAATATCTCAGCAACCACTTGAGATATTTTGATGAAACAAAGCCTAAAATCCTTAGAAAGTTCCATTCTATCAAAACTGCAACAAAAGTTAAAAAAGAAATCCATAATAAAAATGTTGATTTTTAGGGGGTTTTCTAATGAGCTATTACATAATTATATGATATTTCCAAATTTCCAAAATTTTGATGCAGAAATATGACCAAGGTTATATACTTTCATGTGGTACAAACCGTGTTAAAATTGGCCCAGTAGTATTGGAAATATTCAAGGTAGTAGGTGTAGATAAACTAATAGGGACTTCCGGCAAAGCTCCGTATCGTCGGTCCGTATCACGTATGACGTATCGCGCTAATGCATTTTCTATTAAAGTCATACGTCATACGTGATACGGACCGACGATACGGAGCTTTGCCGGAAGTCCCTATTGTCAATGACTGTACATGTACATGTACATGTACATTTAATATGGGAAGACTTGTAGAGGGTTTTAAAAGTGCAATCTACAGTGTGTCCCAGAAACAACGGAAAATTGAAATGGAATAAAATGGTCAGTAGTTGGCCCTCGAAGGGTTATTAGGGAGGTTTCGCAAGCGCCCGGTTAGGCCCTACGGCGACGTTTATCTATTGTGTGGGTATACCCAAACAATAGATAAACGTCGTCGTAGGGCCTAACCGGGCGCTTGCGAAACCTCCCTAATTTGAATCATCACCGCTCTTCTTCGTAATACATGTAGCTGTAATACCTTCCTCGCAAAATGTCATGCGAACTTGGAAATACCAAACTTGGCTGATGTAACTCACAGCCCGAGTGGGAGAACTGGAAATTGGCTTTTGTCATGCCGAATTAGGACAAACAATTCTGGCTGGAGTTGAGTGGTCGTATTGTCCACGTGACTGTTTAGTCACCAAAAATAACATATTATGTTTGGTTCATCATCAAGAACCACTCCACAGAAATAGAATTTATTAACGTTTATTGGGGAAAGTCTAATTTCCGCCCTTTTGACGGAAATCTCGACAGATCTCAAAAATCTATTAAAGCCCCGGCAGCACTGGTAATGGTACAAATTTACATCTATACTTTTGAAGTACCAAGAGGTGTTTGCGTAATATTCCATTGAGAGTATATGTAATCATTTTACACTAATGGAACACGCCCTACATTAATGTTGCAACGTGAGTTAAGTGATTTCGAGATCGGCAACGTGTCTGCACTCAATGTACACATGGATGCAATCGCAACCTCTTCATCATTCCATGTCATGGTGATGCGGAATACTTCTTTGAAACGAGAACTCGGTTGCTGATGCCTTCAGTGACTTTTACACATGAAAGAGCTTATCTCGCCTTACGAACTGCCATTTAAAACGCCCTTCGAAAAACATGAATATTGTATAAAGATGTAACACTTTTGATCAAAGAAAGTGTTCAACAAACAGCATCCCATTAATTAGGGCCTATACGAAATTTTAATTACAGCTTGATGAAGGAGTACCGTATGTAAAAAGTTTTAAAAAACAATTTATGTGTTTTGAAACTCCTATAAACCATGAATAAAAAGTGCTACATCATTATTGGACTCGGAATTTGTAAGGCGAGACAACCGCTTTAATCACAGCCTCAAAAATCATTACTTCATCTCGACGATGTATAAAACAGGCGTTGTCATTTTTCGAAACTTTTCCGGCACTGGTATATCTTATTTTCTATAGTGCATACACGCGTTTCAACGTATCAAAAACTGTTCTCGTTGGTATGGTAACGCTGACAAAACAAATAGTTACTTCCGTCACCATGGTCACTTAGCGTGCTTAGGGGTTGTTCAGGCTTTAGTAAGTTGTGAATGCATGGGCCTCCGGGGTGAACATGGATATCCAGGCATGCCATTTTGTGTAAGAATACACGATTATAGGAAATGTGAAAAAACGCTACATGGCAACGCTTGTTCTATTTTTTGTTTCACGGGTACCTGATGAATTAGCAAAGGTACGGAGGACGAAAAGATAAAGATGAAATTAAAAAGTTTAACAATCATAGTCAGAAGCATAAAATACGAAACGTTCTTGGTTTCATCAAAGAGCTTAGCATAAGAAGAGAAATTTAAGAATGAGTTTAAAATATTTTTCTGCTCCTTCCGACAGAAGGTGTAATTCTGATCATGAATACCCTGTTAGAAAAAACACAATAATTTAACAGAATTTTCTGGCAGCAGAGTTGGAAGCACTTTCTGTGAAATTAAAGGAGACATTTTTTACTTAAAGACATTGCATCAGAACCAATGACCTGCTTTTGTGTTACACCTAGGAGGGACCTTCCAAAGGGTCATGGGCAATGCCATAATATTGCTTTGACCCTGAATCCTTTCATCTGTAAATTTACGGAGAGTGCTTGACACTCTGCTTCACAGACTATTCTGTAGTATCTTCTGTTTTTTCTAACAGTGTACGTGGAACGTGTTTATGACCCTCATTTTGAAAAAAATTCATTCTGTTTATAGCCATATTTCGTATTCCCCGTTGAACAATAAAACCGGACGTAGATTCCTGGGAGACTCAGATTCCTGCCACAGATTTGATGGCAGGTGTGACAGGAGTCCGCGTCCTAGGGATGTAGATCCGCCAAACAATAGCCCGTTATTGTAAGGTTCGCTGGAATGGTCATGGTCTCTCTAGCCATATATTCTAATCCCTCGCTGAACAATAAGACCGGACTTAGATTCCAGGTGGACTTGGATTCCTTTCACACCTGGCTACAGTGTCAAATTTTTCTTTGTGTTTGGAGACTTCGACTTCGTGTAAAAATCATTCATTAACAACGAACACATGTATCCCCTGATGCTATAAAACTAATTTATTAACTCATAGTCATCATAGTATCAACAATAAAATCGCTTTGGACCAACAGAAACCAGGACGTGTCTACCATATTACATAACATTAAAACATTCAAAATTAAAACCACACTGAACATGTCTAGTTCACAATGAAATACGCTCTGTTTCATTCATGCATCAAGGCAAGGTCAACCATACGTATATCAGCAACAAACAAGACGGGATTTTAACCCCGGAATAGGGCACAAAGCAAGAAAGGAATAGTATTTTTGGCCTCCCCTAATTGGCTAAAATACAGCGAGTTAGCATGCAGAGAAGTTTAAACCCCTTTGGATTGGTCAATATATCATCACGTGGCTAACGACACTTGATGCAGTAATGGCGGATGAAGTGCACACTCGTCACAAAATGACACACTGCTGGGTTCGTCTGAGACAGGTTTTGAAGGCGTCACCAAGTAGGGCCTACTGCGTAGGTCAATTTTTGGAAGAAGTGTTAGTCATAGCTCCTTCAAATTGCGTCTCAGCGAACTTGATAAATTGTAACGAGTTGCACATTTTTGAAATTCATTCTTTGGAAATTCAATTATTGTACATCATCGCCATTATCTAGCAATTCAAAACGTTTCAAGCGTTTTAATTATTTAGAGCCATATAAAAATAACTGGATGACTAAACATGTATACATGTATAGCAGTAGTACAGCAATTCATTCTTCTTGTAAGTAATCAATGTTATGTGTCTACGCATGAAGTGTACTTAAAACCATTATTAACCATTATCCGCGATGCTAGTGAAAAGATTACACATGACGTACCTTTTTCAATTTACGATAAAGGACATGAAAGACAAAGAACATGCAATAGCGCCTTGTATCCAGTAAGAGCTTTACATGTACCTCACGATTAATAGGCCTATACACCAAAATCGCACAGAGGTCTGGCAGCTGCTGATCGAGGTCCAGGTTCTCCTGTGGATGATGGTGACGACATTGCTGACCACACAGCAAACTGTTCATACATGTATCTTGGAACCGAAATCCTAACACTGACACTTTTGACATGATAATGTTGGAGGAGCTAGATCCCAGTTGGCAAAGCCCGGTCTCTGTGACCTGACAACTGCAAATTTTGCTGAATGTTTTCCTGTAACAACCTTGAAAGTCTTGATGTCTAAAGGAGGGTTTACACTAGGTTGCACCAAGTTGCAAGTTGCTGCAACTTCCAGTCTAACTGTAATGATTACACATAGCAGCATCCATCGTGATCTACATGTAGTTGCAAACGTTCGCAACAAGTTGCAGGAATTTTGGCGGGAATCCTTTGTTCGGCAGCCATTTTGGCTTTAATAGAAATCACATGATTTTTTGCTGTATTCCCATTGGTCAGTGACGTGCAACTTGTTGCAACTTCACCAGAAAATAGGATCTGGATCCTAAATTTGCAACAAGTTGCAGTGGGAAGTTGCAACAAGTTGCATGCCCATTTACACATGCAATTTTAATAAAACTTTTTGGTCTCATCAGGTTTATGAAGCTGCATATGAAAAGTTGCATGTGTATAATACCGCTCTTTACAAATTTTATTCGTAAAGGAAAAAAATATACATGTATGTTTTTCGAGTCCTTTCGCTGCTACCTTGTGAATAAAAACCATACACTAACAGAACCCTACGCGATAATTATCAACTCCTCAACAAAATGTCAGATTAAATGACATGAAATATCAAAAGGCACTTGTGTTAACGAAGTCAATTTCTCGCACGCACCTGGACGCTTAAATTGTCATTTAACTGTCTGACTAATGGCTTGAACATCATTCAACAAAATTGAGTGTTACTAACATAACAACGAGAATCTGCAGTGGAGCTGTTGGCCAGAAGCCCCTAAACTGGCAAAGAAGAGTGACATTACGGTGTGCACTCGGATTTAACCGCCGGCAGCCGCACACTCAGTACCGGGTAAAGGCGATACATAAATGTGTACATGTATAATCTGTGTATTCTGGGACATGTAAACTGATAATTTAAGTGGTCGTTTACTTAATGTACGGCGGAAAGAAGGATGGACATGTACGTGTAACTGGGTGAAGTTTGTCAATAACCTGCGTCCTTTTCTGGGCTCAGTTTTCAGCAATGAAATGAACATTACATAGGCTGTGCCTAAATAAAAATAATTTCCTCAAATTATTTATTTTAGGGGGTTTGCTCTCTTGAAGCCAATCTTTTTATAATCGGAAGTTCATAGGGTGCAGAACTCCACCCCCTTTATAAGGTTATAAGGTTAAGAAATCCAATGATGCACTAGATACAACCAATGACGTCACACTCCATTCATATGTCCGGGGCTGGAATTTCAATGACATGTGACGTCATTTTCGTATCGTTCATTTTCTTACCTCACAAGGAAATCAAACGATACATTTTTCATTACTGCGAATTAAACAGATTACATGTATATATTGCATTTTCGGTACACTAAATAACGTTGTCCTAAAGTTAACGTTTATCGTTTGATTTCTTAAACTCCCTATTGTGATCAGTGCACAACGTTCCAATAAGTGTATCAGAAGCCGTACATGCAGTGAAGATGCGGCAGTAATTCCGTAAAACCGATTACAGATCTAACACCACCTCCTGACAGTCTCCAACCCCCGTACAACCAGAGGTTATTTGGTATGTCGGTGGCAATAAGCAACAATTTACAGGTTAATGATGGTGGACAGCCACAGTCTGGACAACACAGGCATCCGAATTAGTTGCAATACTCCGGGCATCACCGCAGGGGTCGTTTGCCGTTGTCTCATTAACTTAACGTTACATACCTCGCCTAATGACGTATTTAGTACAACTAACAGACGCAGTTACGGAATGTCAGGACATACTGCAGTGTGATTTCTACACCAAGACCGCGTTAATTTTGACCACGGGGATATTCTTTAGTTGTGGGGATTTTATGGTTATGGCCTTCTGGGAGTGATGATGTAGTTCGGTCATGAATACGGCCTCGCCGCAGCTGAGCTGACACAATGTTTAACGACTACCGCGGGAAAATGAGTTTCGACAACCAACATATCCCCAAATAAAGATTACATACGTACATGTACATGTTTTTAGTGTGTGTCACGCCTGCTATGTGCCAATCAGTCGTAAGCCACAGTCCTACCAAGTTTGTAATGAAATTGATTACCAGCCCTTGTCATATTGGATTTAAATGCTGCAATTACCCATGTTTATTTGCTTAGGAAGATGTATAAAAATAAAAATTCAGGCCTATTATGATTTCCCGCTGCAGTCGTTTATTGCAACGGATACAGTACTATTATACCCCCCGCTGTTACACACACCCATCTCCCCGACTTAGTCTTTTACTACCAAATGATTGTTCCAGCTCGGTTCTTATTGAAATAGTACCGACTGAGTAAATTGCATGAAACAACGACTGGGTGCATTCAAGAATACGGTTCCAACAGCAGTGCACGACACTGATTTCAAGCTGATTTTGCGTTGCGACTTGCTTTGCAACTCGGTTGCGTTGCAACCGAGCACTCGATCGCCGTACTGAACTCGCTAGAGACGTGATTTCCACCAATGGCGAAGATGTGATGAATTTCAGTCGGCAATCGGTCGGTGACCGGTATCAGTTCCTTGCGATCGTATTTAATCGCAGGTAGCAGGTTGACACAAACCGGGGCTATTATCATTACACAGCCGGGAATAAAGTAACTCTAAAACGGTTCATGTACTATGGTACTACCATAGGCCGAGAAAAAATACTTAATTAGTCACATCGTAATGACACTCGGATTTATCGTCTGACAAGATAGGATGAAAAACAGCAGTCGCTGGCGTCACCAGTGATGACTCAGCTACAATCATTATAATCTGTTCTCAACTTTTTGAAATAAAAAAAAATTGGATCGATAATGGGTACACTCTAAAAACTAAAGAGTTAAAGGAACTCCTAAAGAGTTAAAGTAACACCTAAAGAGCCTGTACAGTGAGTGCTCTTTAAAGAGCACTCACTGTACAGGCTCTTTGGGAGTTCCTTTAACTCTTTGGGAGTTCCTTTAACTCTTTAGTTTTTAGAGTGTATAGTTACTGCTCTCTCGCCCAGCAGCAAAATTGGTTCATGGGCGTCTTCTTCCAAGTGCCAGGGTTAGATTGATAAAAACACCTCCGATATTCTAAGATTAAAAACTGACACGTGGCAACTTACGCAGATTTTTACTACAAATTACCATCCTTGGCAAAAAGGGTGCGGAGGATTTTTTTCGTGCAAGTCGCTGATGAATACAATTAAATGTACATGTACATGGTTTGACTAGAAAACACTACAAGGTGTAAGCTACATGTACGGTAAACTGAACAAAAATTTTTCGACAAAAATGCATTATTATACAGAAATAGTTATTCACCACTCCAGCGAGCCGTTTGCCCATTGGGCCTAATTAAAAACCCCTGAAAAATGATAAAAAAGAAACAAGTTAGATTTAAAAACATAGTTTTTGATGCCATAGGTAAAGAGCCAAGTTTTTGAGCAAAAACGTTTCTTTGTAAAACATTTGGTTTTACCGCGTACTATTTTATAGTACAGCGAAATTTCTGCCACTAATAAAAACGGCCACATGATCGGCGAGGAAGACGGTGAGGTTTTAAAACCTTGAAATTCTATCTACCTAGTTCCTATTATTTCATATCGACCAATGCGATGCTTACACATGTTGACAACTAGAATCAGGNTTTAGTGCACAAGTGACCATTGATATCAAATATTCAAAAGACCAAGCAGGTTATAAATACCTCCTGTAATTAGGAAGTAATCGACCTCAAAAAAAAAAGTGTTACAACCAGCCCCGGTCTCCCCTACATGTACATGGTTTGACTAGAAAACACTACAAGGTGTAAGCTACATGTACGGTAAACTGAACAAAAATTTTTCGACAAAAATGCATTATTATACAGAAATAGTTATTCACCAGTCGAGCGAGCCGTTTGCCCATTGGGCCTAATTAAAAATCCCTGAAAAATGATTAAAAAAAAACAAGTTAGATTTAAAAACATAGTTTTTGATGCCATAGGTAAAGAGCCAAGTTTTTGAGCAAAAAAGTTTCTTTGTAAAACATTTGGTTTTACCGCGTAATATTTTATAGTACAGCGAAATTTCTGCCACTAATAAAAACGACCATATGATCGGCGAGGAAGACGGTGAGGTTTTAAAACCTTGAAATTCTATCTACCTAGTTCCTATTATTTCATATCGACCAATGCGATGCTTACACATGTTGACAACTAGAATCAGGAGGAGATTATCTCCTCCTGCTAGAAACGATGCCAAAGAACAAATTTTGGAAAAGAACCTACGGTTTTTGTCTTTTTTAAAATGCTTCTTTTCCAATGACAAAAATTAAAGAAAAAATGAATTGATAAAAAATACTAGTTTTTCGATTTAAATCCAAAGACCCTAACATTTATCTTAAAGTATCGGAGTTTTTAATCATAAGACTTGGTTCTTTACTTAAAAAAAACACAATTTCTTTATTTCAAAAAGAGTCGTTCTTTCCTTTAAAAAATGTTTCTTTTAATAAATGATATCTAACATAAAGCCCAAAAACGACACTTAAAATGATAGTAAACAAAGTCGTCTCCGAATTTCGCAAATTTTCGACCCCATAACTCAGGCACTTTCTAGTAGATATCCCAGAAGTGAAGCTTTACTTCTGGGTTTTCTTTTAATAACTAGACAAACGGCTTGCCATAGCAACTAATATTGACCATGCTTCAAAGGCTCAACGCAGCCTTTTTACAATAAGGAGGTTTAGAAAACAAACGATAAACGTAACCTTTACAACAACGTTATTTTCATACTACACATTTACCAGATTTTATATTGCATTTTCGTTGTCGTTAACGTTAACGTTTATCGTTTGATTTCTAAACTTCCCTAATAATAGAAATGTACCAAACACTAGCAAACGGCTACATCTACATGCAGTTCAAACATAAGTACTTGCATCGGACGGAAAAATAGCACTATGACAGAAACCTGCCACCATGAACCCACTCCCATATACCCACCTTGAACCATCAAGATTCATATATCGGACACTCTTGTCCGAAGGCGAATGACAGAAAGGTTCCAAACACCTTGAAATTTCAGAATGATAAAAACTTAAAACAGATTGGGGTTACCACACATATTTTCGCCCAAAAAATATGAATGAAATCTCAAATATGAATGAAATCTCAACCTGCCACCATGAACCCACTGCCATAATACCCCAACCTTGAACCATCAACGATTCATATTGGACACCACTCTTGTCCGAAGGCGAATGATAGTATAGGCCTTGAAATTTCAGGATGATAAAAACTTCAAACCAGATTGGGGTTACCACACATATTTTCGCCAAAACAATATGAATGAAATCTGATGGTAATTTTTAACTTTGTTTTTTGTCTGGTTTTCAATCAGTCGAGTTCAGTAGGTTTGTTAAATTCGAGAGTTCGAGAAATCGCTCCGTTAATGGTAACACTAATGCTAACGCTATTTCCGATACATTTGCAATGTAAAAAATAACATCGTACATGAATAGGATACAAGCTATTACCACTTGTTGAAAAGGTGCCATTTTTGGGACTGAGCCATTTGGAGAGCACCTCTTGGTAACCACCGGCTGACAGAGGTCCGATAAATTTGTTTTGAATGCAGCCCACTACCGTAAGCAAGTTCACTGTATGGTCCTAGACAATTAACTGTCCACGGTACCCAACCTCCTACAGACTACAATGTAATCTAAAATTTGTATGCCCGGCAGACAGGCTATACACTTCCATCACCCCTGTGTAATGTATCCCAGTCAACGAGTTCGAAAGACTTCTGTTCATGAAGACAGTGATCTAGTGCGGGTTTTGGCCATTTTCCATCCACGAACTGATCTGCCTTCCCAGGCAGGAAGATGCCACGCGTCGAAACAGCCGGATGCAAGGTCGCAGTAGAATCGATCAACAAAGAAAAAGCACTGACAGATTCTAATGATGTCTCCTCCTTTCAATGATAAAATGCATCAACTACCAACGTCTTCGCTCGACTACAGACTTAAATAAATGTTAACAGAGACTTGACTGGAGGCTGACCAAATTATATTTTCATACTGCTCCCAGAAGGCATCATAATGGGATGCCCAATGGAGTCCAACCAATACAGGAAAACATGAATCATACCATTAAAAAATGATGTAAATTTACAGAAAGTGCTGGGGACTCTGCTGCAGGCACTTTCTGTAAAATTATGCAAAATTACTACTGTAAAATTAATAATTTCTAACAGTGTACGACAACGTTATTTTTCATACTACACATTAACCAGATTTTATATTGCATTTTCGGTACAAATATAACGTTGTCGTTAACGTTTACGTTTATCGTTTGATTTCTTAATCTCCCTATTAACAGAAACGTACCAAACACTAGCAAACGGCTACTCTACATGAAGTTCAAACATATTAAGTACTTGCATCGGACGGAAAAATAGCACTATGACAGAAACCTGCCACCATAAACCCACTCCCATACACCCACCTTGAACCATCAAGGATTCATATATCTGACACTCTTGTCCGAAGGCGAATGACAGAAACGTACCAAACACCTTGAAATTTCAGAATGATAAAAACTTAAAACAGATTGGGGTTACCACACATATTTTCGCCCAAAAAATATGAATGAAATCTCAAATATGAATGAAATCTCAACCTGCCACCATGAACCCACTCCCATAATACCCCCACAATACCCCCACCTTGAACCATCAACGATTCATATTGGACACTCTTGTCCAAAGGCGAATGATAGTATAGGCCTTGAAATTTCAGAATGATAAAAACTTCAAACCAGATTGGGGTTACCACACATATTTTCGCCCAAAAAATATGAATGAAATCTCAAATGGCTAATTTTTAACACAGTTTTTTGTCCCTGATTTTCAATCAGTCGAATTGGTGTTTTTCCAGTAACAATAAATAAAAGGAGTTGTCCTCCAGAAATTTCGCAAATTTTCGACCCCAACCGGGGTCTTCTTCAGGCTGGCACTTTCAAGTTGAGCTACCAGAAGTGTAAAAAGTGTTTTTTCAGTAGGTTGGTTAAATTCGAGAGTTCAAGAAATCGCTCCGTTAAACGGTAATACTGATGCTAACGCTATTTCTGACGTACATGTACATGTACATTTGCAATGAAAAAAATAACGTTAACGTTGTGGGACGATCTCCTAGGGCCGTATGCTCGGGTCCGACTTTAGCCCAAAGTATAGCTGAAGTTACACTTTCTCTATGCTTGAAGCATTGAGAAAAGTCAGACTTTAATGAAGGTCTGGCTGAAGTCCAACCCTAGCATTCAGACTACTCATTATTAGGGAGTTTAAGAAATCAAACGATAAACGTTAACTTTCATACGACAACGTTATTTTTCATACTGCGAATTCACCACATGTACTGCATTTTCGGTACTAAAAAATAACGTTGTAAAGTTAACGTTTATCGTTTGATTTCTTAAACTCACTATTATCGAGGATAGAGACTGTATTTCCTTCCCTGGCTTCATAGTACATAGTACATCGTACAGGAATAGGTTACAAGCTATAACCACTTGTTGAAAAGGTGCCATTTTTGGGACTGAGCCATTTTGAGAGCACCTCTTGGTAACCACCGGCTGACAGAGGTCCCTTAAATTTGTTTTCAATGTAGCCCACCACAGTAAACAATTCCACTGTATGGTCCTAGACAATTAAATTGTCCACGGTACCCAAACCTCCTACAGACTACAATGTAATCTAAAATTTGTATGCCCGGCAGACAGCCTATACACTTCCATCACCCCTGTGTAATGTTCCCAGTCAACGAGTTCGAAAGGCTTCTGGTCATGAAGACAGTGATCTAGTGCGGGCTTTGGCCATTTTCCATCCACGAACTGATCTGCCTTCCCAGGCAGGAAGATGCCACGCGTCGAAACAGCCGGATGTGCAAGGTCGTAGTAGAATCGATCAAGAAAGAAAAAGCACTGACAGATTCTAATGATGTCTCCTCCTTTCAATGATAAAATGCATCAACTACCAACGTCTTCGCTCGCAGCGTAAAGACTCAATTAAAAAGAAATTTCATTATCTTTCTGCAGCAGTACACTTGGAATGTTTCCTTTGGCATTACAAGGATAGGTCTACGGCAGCGGCCAGCTTTAGAAAAACAACTGGGAGATTGAGCGGAGACAGTTAGACTACAGCGTATAATCATCTTGGCAATCGGACCATGGGATTACAACTAGATTCACCGGGATCATAGATGTAATAAGATATCTGTCACATTTTTGACGTCCGGGATGATTTGCTGTATATCAGTGGTGACGTCAGGTCGAATGCGGTTAATGTGAATACCGCCGACCCAGTGATGCATCCAGTGATGGTCTGTGAAGGCCACATCGGGAATAAACCGGGCGAAACCACGCGCTTTATCGTCCTTACACCGCTGTATCTCTCTGGCATTGAAATTGAACTTTTCAGGGGAATTGCACGCGGTCATATACCTGTATTTCAGATTTACATCGATATTAGGTTGAAAGACATCGGGATCGGCAAGATACACTGTATCCTTCGCAGTATAATTGTATTTATACTTATTTTTGTATTCGTTCAGAATACGTCCTATCATCATAGGACCTGTCTTATTCATCACGTCTGATTTGTTATTCCCGTAATAATTCCTAGGGATCGTCTCCACGATCATTTTCAGATACGGGTGCCCTTTACAAGACGCCATGACGGCATTACAGGGCATATACTTCCGCCAGCCCCAGAACACCTTGGAATGAGCAAACGGCTCCTGACTAACAAATGCATAATGAGAAGTTGTAAGAGGTGTCAGCGATCTGACGGCTGCCACATCGATGTCAGCATACACACCACCAAATTCGTGCAGGACGAAATATCGCATCGCGTCAGCTTTTTGTATTGCCTTTTCATATTTTGTAAAATATTTCAGATATTGTGGATATCTCTTTTTCACCAGCAACAACGCATCCTCGTCCGTCCAGAACCAATACTCCCAATCTGGATTGAATTTCCTCCATGATTGAATCCAATTTTTAGTGCTGGACGGAACTCGACGATTTTTCCATGTCTGATGAATCCGCTTTGGAAATTTCGTTAACGAATCTGGATTTTTGTTAATTTTTCTAAAATCCCTATCCGTATAAACAATTGGTAGAATGCTAGGTCTAGCTATGTTGACATGTTGGTCTTTCTGCACACTTTTTCTTAAGTCGAGTATCTCCTGGTTCCTTTCTGCATTTGATACAGCTTCCACGCTGAATTCCTGATCAATCCTTCTGGCGAGGGTGTCATATCGAATAACCACTGACGTGGCCGCCCAAAAAATATTCTAGCACTATCATTTTGCACGGCGTCGAATTTCATCAGGTAGATAACGCAGACGATTATCGCTACCAGGATTAGCATTCGCTTCCATCGTCCAAACTTCATGATGTCTGAGGATTTTGCGCACAGGGTACACCACCTAAAAAGAAAAGGATAAAAATTCATGACTAGAAGAAATGTTGGAATTCATTAAAAATACGTCCAGAGCTCCCCAAAAGTGTGTTATCAATGAACAACACTTATGAAGTTTTCACCGCCAAATCAAATCTTTTTTTTTTGTAATTTTGGTACTTTTCCACCATTTTGCTCCCTCCAAGATCCTGAAAGAAACACGAATTATTAATCAAAGAAAAATTTTGAATTTTCCAATTATTATCAATGGATAACACTTAAACATGCACCTGAAAAATAGGCTAGCAGATTTTGTTCAAGACTGTTTCCGAGGGTTCATGATTTGATTATTATTGACAAAATTAACGTTGAAAATAAACTTTGGGTTTATAGTCTGATATCAACAACGGTAGAGGTGTCATTCGACTCTACAATTACATGTATGCAATTTAACCCTGGTTTATCCTGAAACCTTTCAGTGGAACTCAGAGGAGCTGCTCATTCAGTGCCTAACTCATTTCTGACCGGTCCTTATTTATACACCTTTGGGGAGTGAGGCAAGGTAGGCAGGCTTGAGAGACCTGCCCCCAGTCTCACGCCGACAGTGGTATTCGATCGTGGAAGCTATTATAGACAGGATTAGCACCTTTCCGACTCTGACTCCGACTTGAACTACGAGAACGAATTGCAGTCCGCTGTGGACATCCTTGATTAAAACGAGTTGGTAGACGTTTTCAATTCATCAAACACCATAAATTGAAGGCAGACAAATTTGGCCTTATAAATCGGAAATACGGATAAATTATGAATATTGAACTCGTAATCCTAGTCGTTACGACTTGAAATACGACTATGGTATTTGCGATTTAGGTGCACTTCCGATTACGAGTCAAAATTATTCTGCCACAAAGTTATGGCATTTTACGATTTGCAAACGTCTATCAAATCGTTTTTATCTTGGATGACGACAGCGGTCTGCAATTCGTTCTCGTAGTTGTAGTCGGAGTCGGAGTCGGAAAGGTGCTAATCCTGTCTAATACCGCTTGCCAGAGACCCATTAAGCCACATGACAACCGCGGCTCCTTTAACTAAATACATATTGAGGTGATCCGAGCAGTAGCAAAGAAACATCTTCAACAACCTGCCACCAGTGACTCAACGTACATGTATGAGCATTTTTTTAACCGAATACGCTCGATTTTCGCGCATAATCCAGCTGAGTATGATTGACGATGAGTAGGACATAAACCCTAAATCGATGAAACATACCGGTTTATACATCTACATTACAAGTTGCGGACATGTAAGTGGACGAATTTTCCTGTATAAGAAATAACGTCTTTTTAATCCATATACATGTACATGTACAACGCAGGTTATTCCTTTTAACAGAGGTTGAGGTGTCCTTGTTGAGTCCTGTAAAGATGACCACGGAGAGGTGTAAAAGGAAAAGTAGTCCTAAGAATGCAAGTTCAAGTCACAATAGTCTGTTTGTGAGGTTACGTAATATATTAGTATTCGCTTCTATAGCCACATATCCTGGTCCTAATCCCTCGTTGAACAATAAAACCGGACTTAGATTTCAAGAGGACATAGATTCCTGTTACACTGGTTTCTTGTAACGCTGAAACATCTCTTCCACTGCGGAATTCAACATGCAACAGGCAGAATCAAGTGTTAGACTAAATATGATCTTCTCAGATATGAGCAAGTTCTGCGATGCGTGATTTTTACTGCACAACAGACAGTGTGTGTAACCCCCTCTCACTTCAGTCATTGTCAGTTGCCAAGGAACCTTCGAAGTGTCAAAAATGCCCAATATATAATAAATTAGCGCCAACGTGTTATGTAACGTATTTTAATTTTCGACATCTGTCATAACGCTGATGTCTACAGTCCGAAGACCCTTGGAGGAATTATACTCAGTATAATTCCTCCAAGGAAGACCAAAGATGGAAGACCCCGAATATCGAAGATGGAAGACCCTGAAAATCTATAAAACCTTGGAGGAATTATACTGACAGTATAATTCCTCCAAGATAAAACGAAGACCCACCGAACTACAAAAGGAAGACCCCGACAAAAAATCATGGAAGCCATCGCCCAAATTTTAAGGACTTGCTACACTCACCAAAAGACCCGTTTTCCAGTAATTTAATCCTATTCAAACCGTTCATTACTTTGTTCCAAAATGATACTGGGCATACTTAGCACAGGTCAATGTACATGAAATCATTTCTTTGTGTTACAAAGTTTTCACTTTCTTAGCCAAATAAATTTATTGCTTTACATTTGATATTTCTGCACGTTACCAAAAATAGATCCTCTCTTATCTATTTTTGACGTTTACCCATTGAAGACAGAAGTTTCAATTCAGCTGACTGAAAACCAACCAAGTTATTCAATTACAATCAACTACAAAACGAAGAAGAACCACTGAACTACAAAAGGAAGACCCTAACAAAAAATAGTGCCAATGGCACTGTGCCCGCTTGGCTTGAAGCAGTTTGCCCCCCTAGTGGCAAAGTCAAGAATCAGATTTTGCCGAAAATTCATCTGAGTTGTTACAGCCTAGAGGTACATGTAGATACGTGCAAAGTTTCAAAGCAATAGGTCAAACCATTACAAAAAGAGCCAATTTCGTAATTTCAGGCGAACTTTGACCTCTGTGAACTTGAAAAGTAGGTCAAATTAAAAACTCGAGTACTATATCTTATGTATCCCTATTAGATATACCCATGATAAAAATTTGACAAAGATCCGTCTCTTGGGAAGGGAGAAACAGTACTTTCAGTGATTTTGGTTTTGGCCCCCTAGTGGCAAAGTCAAGAATCAGACTTCACGAAAATTTTGTCTGTAGGTTGCTTTAACCTAGAGGTACACGTGTACAAAGTTTCAACATGATAGTTCAAACCATTATCAAAATATAGCCCTTTGAAATTTTTCACAAAACGCCCCCTGGAGGCCAAAATAGGAATCCAACTGTGGTCAAAATCGAACTCGATCTAGATCTTAGGCCCATATATACACCTACCAAAGATAAAAAAGATTCGTCAAAAAATAAAGGCGCTAGAGCGCTAACGAACCAAAAGTTTACGGACGTACCGCCGTACCGCCGTACGGCCGTACGGACTGACGCACGACAGACCACCACTCAATGACCCCAACCACAGCATAAGCCCTGCTGGGCCTTGTGGCCAAGCGGGCTAAAAATCATGGAAGCTATCGCAGTATCACTCCCAAATTTTAATGACTTGCTACACTCACCAAAAGACCCGTTTTCCAGTAATTTAATCCTATTAAATCTTCGGATTGTAGACAACCTATCACTGATGTACCTACCTTTTTGGTAGGTCTATTTTATTTAAATCCACCCTGCGATTTTGTTTTCCACTTTTTCTCAAACTGTTGGCAAATACAGCTTAGCACAGAACAGACTGCACACATCCTAAGTGTTTGCACACCTCATCAAATATAAACAAAAAATGTTTGTGATAATACTCATATAGAACACTCCCTTGAATCACCAACAATTGGCAAGCCACGTGGCAAGTATCAAATTGCTTTGTCTATAGACAGGGGCGGATGCAGGATTTGGGAAAAGAGGGGGCGCCCTGTGCTAGGAACATTGAAATTTGCACCCAATTCCAGAATTTCACGTTCGATTTTACAGATTTGTTGGCCAAAAGGGGAGGCGCGCGCCTGGTGCGCCCCCTCTGGATCCGCGACTGATAGACTTGGCAAATGACACACACCACACAGAAATACATGTATTGGGAGGCTGACGGTTTCAATTACATCTACATGTAGTAGGCCTATAGTGTGTTTCCAGCTTTACAGATGTGGAAGCACCGTATTTCGTTTTCGCGCTCTCTCCCTTGGGTACCACGCAGTACTCTCCGGGATTAACACATTAGGCTATTGTAACGGTAGTGTTTGCCATGGCATTAGTCTAGAATATTAATGGTAAGGGGTAATATTCCCGCTTTTATGGTTTATATTTAGGAGAACTTATTGATAATTCATTAACCAAATGATATCGGGTAGGTATGTTGTGGACCGCACAAAACAAAATCAAGGTGTATGTTGACATCAAGTTGTTCTGATGGGGACGCGAGGTTTGTTGGCTGGGAGGCTACCTCTATAGCCTACATTGTTGTGCTATCTGGTAGGCTCTAACCTTAAGGGTAGGGCGGACAACCAGGGCTCATGCCCCCCCCCCATGGCCTACCAATGTGTCTGTGGTGCCTCATAGGCCTACTTCGTACGCAAGCGAAGTCGGAGGGCGGCGGAGAGCGATGTCACAACCCTTGGTCGTCAAGATGATGATGGCCCCCAGTAGGCAGTAGGCCTAGGCCTATCGTCACACATTTACATGTAGGCGTATTGTTGAATGAACATGTACCTAGGCCTAGGCCCTACCATCTTGTAGGGGCCTAGTAGGCCTAGCCTACGAATAAAGATAAAGGCCTACCTAGGCCTATAAACGTGATAAACCTGCAAAGAATAATAGGCTAGACCTCTAGGCCTACGCCTCCTATAGGCCCCTATCTCCTCCTGATAGCTGGTCCGATAGGCCTAGGCCTATAGGCCCTAGTGAGGCCTGTAGGACTAGCATGCTAACCCCATAGGCCTAGGTAGGCCTAGACGTCCATGATATGACCCGATGACAGATTGAATGATTATCGATGAGTGGGCCTACCTTACCTTCCACATCGCTAGGTCCAATACGTCGATGGACTATGGACTGTAGCCTTACACTAGGGCCTATGCGAGATTAGGCCTGTGACACCAACGTCCATAAATTCCGTTTCGTTCCCTCTTCCATCCTCGCCTGAAGCGTGCCACAGTGTTCGTTACACTGCACTGCTGTATGACCAGTTCCACCACGCAGTGCCACGTGCTGCTGGCCTACTATCTCACTTTCGGTTACGCCTGTCATGCCTGTAGCGCCGATGAGGGCTTTGTCAAAAATGTGACCCCGGATCGATTGGCGTTGTGGAATGACGTCGGCTAGGCCTACTCAAATCAGTGTTGGCTTTGTTTTAAAATACATCTACAGCCACTCCTATCGACGTAGATAGAGAGCGCATGGAAGCATCCAACTGCTGAAAGCAAAATAAAGCTGATTAAGCAAAATTAAGCTCAGGACCGGTATGCGTATATCAAGTGCCGCAGTGTTCTCCTGATATCGGGAACATTTTGAAACGAGTGTGACGGAATTCCCTTAGTTTCATTGTCACTCTTGCATGGAAACACTAGGATATGGGGAAACGTTTATACACCGACAACTAAAGCATAGGGGGGTCTAGTAGGCTACGCTGTTCAAATTGGGAATTGATAACATGCGCAAAATACGAATGAGAGATTGCATGCAAGTGCTTGACGTGATATCCGGCATGACTATTATTATCAACGATGAGGACATGGTGATTGATTATTGATTTTTGAGGAAACAGATCTATCAGAATCTATTAGCAGTAGAACCAGATTCCCAACAGGGGATGAGAGCGACGAGTAGATAACATGTACGAGAGACTGTCATGTTAACGATTTTTCATTATTTGTACTACGGTATCCTGTGCACTGTCATTTTCCCGTGCCGTTCAAGAAATGACCCGAGCAATCGGTGAACAAGCAGCCACTCCTGTTTAAATAGGTCTCTAGGCCTACATAGGGCCGATTTTTTAAACGATAGTTAAGGTAAACCTCGGTTTAACCATCGGCTTTTCTGACAAACCATGAATTAACCAAAGTAAACCTTTTGACTTTTAGAATGTTTGGGTATCAACGATTCATAAAATCGAAAAATTCACTTCGATTAACAAATAGTTTGTCAACTGAGGGTGATGGTTATCTTAGCCATCGTTTAAAAAATCGGCCCATAGGAGCTGTGTTTTGGCACGAATCATTCGTAACCTGAAGAATACTCCCCATTTCCACCTTGAGCACCGGATGTTGGCATTGTGCCCGGAGTAGAAGTAACTAATTCAAATTCTATTCTGATTGGTCAGTCTACAAATGGAAGTAACGGCGTCATACATGTAGTTGTGCCTGCCTGCCTGAAGAAGACCCCGGTTGGGGTCGAAAATTTGCAAAAAAAAAACGCTGGAGGACTACCTCTGCTTTTTTATCATATTTTATACTCAAATTATTTCAATGCATCTGCGGTTTAAAATCGGTCTAAAATTGCACGATGACACAAATCACACACACGTAAGACGTGAAATGGCCAGTCGTCTTCAGAGATTCGTGGAGCGACCTTCAACCTCGGCCCGAGCGTAACGAATCCCTGGGTACGAGATTGAATATTGTATTGAAATTTCGTTACTTCCAGGAACAAAGCCAACGTCCGGTGCTCAAGTTGGAGATGGGAGTACGAAATTTGCCTAAGTGCGCATTTTCTGATCTTGATTATTAATGGAAAACGAGGTGTTAGAAATTAGAAGTGAGCAGCTCATTTGTATCTACCGCAGCCTTACGGGTACAGATGTTTACACATGTTACACGGAGTAGAGTGCATGGTACAGGAATGAATTTTCAATGAATTGCACAGCCGCCAATCTCACTCTCATCGCAAATCTGATGGTTTGATAGTGACAAGAGCGACAGAACGTCGATGAATTTCCCGTCAGCGGCGTAAGATTTGCCGAGTGGGTCATGAATTTATTGGCTTCATATGACACATACGCTGAGATCAATAGCCAAGGGAAGTGTGTTCGGGTGGGTGGAGCTCGGCTTACGAGATCTAGGAACACGTACTGTTGCGACAAGGACGTGAAGGTGGATCTCGTCGAACGGTTTTTGTTCTGGTGATGAGCTTATGCGACCTTTAACGGGTTATAAGCCTAACGCGATTGCCACACGTTGGTCGTCACGTGCCGCAGGAAGTCACCCTTAGTCAAAAGTAAATGCCCACCTAATTTCCGCCTTATATGCATGAATATTTCATAGCCACGTTTTTTTTTCATGCACATAATCTAGGGCCACTAGGACACCTTTTAAGACCATAGAACTAGAAATTATTAAACAACTTTGTTTTTGGGAAAGTTTGAAATTTGGCCAAAATGCAGTGCTTTTTAAAATACTCACTTGTTCAGCAGCCTACCCGTGTCGAAAAAAACACAACAGTTCATGCGGTGAGTTTTTTGTCTAGGCAAAAGGATTAGATTGGGGGGGGGGCAAAAGTGCACCTATTGTCATTTTTCGGCCAAAATCGGCATGAACAACACGTTTATCGGTAACGTCTGGATGCTACCTACGGCCGTGCGATTTTCACACTGCTTCTGACAAAGATGCTCGAGGAGGTGGGGACAATTTTTGTCATGCCATGCGAACCTCCATCGGTTTCCGATGAAACTATCGGCAATATTAACACGGTTCCGGCATCCTCATCTCATCTCCCAACAATCTAAATGTCAAGTTGCGCATTCCTTCATAACTTTAGGCAGATTGCCCTTGATCGTATTCGGAGATACGTGTTTGGCAAATCTGGATCGCTCGGATTCGGAACGAGATGACCTTGGTTTGAAACAAGAATCCTGACAGGGTTGTCACATACCGTTTTCAAAACAATGGCGCTCAAATGCATGATCTGAGGAATGCCATGAAGGTCGTAGCATTCGAAAGCATTTTGTTCCTACTTTATGACAAACATTAGGCTAAAGGCGCTGCTCCACGTGACAGTTTTCTGTCGAAAGTTTGCTGTCAGATAGTAACTGTCCAAAGACTATCCCTTGGAATTTGTTCAGCTAGTGACTGTATGACAGAAATTATTGCTGTCTGAGAGCAATAACTGACTATCTGACAGCAAACTTTCTATAGAAAACTGTCACGTGGAGCAGCGCCTTAAGAATCCATTCTAGCGATTTTTGAACGGCAAACGCTCGAAAGCATTGTTTTTTTCCGCGGCGTTGGTCACGGACAAAGGATGCGGCATCGCACCGCTCGAAAACCGCGTCAATGGATTCTAAGCCTTATTGTAGCACACTGCTTTGTCAATTTCAGGATTTTACTTCTTTTTTGATATACCCTCTATAGGCATATACTGTTTCATGAATTGATTATACGGCAATGCCTTTTGAAAATGCATACATTTGTAACGCCTCCCCTGTAATGATTGTGGAACTCTTTGATTCCGGAATTACAAACGAACGATAAAGATGCTGCTTCAGAAATGTAATTCATCTACTCTGCCTGGAGTATCCCCAGCGGTATGTTTGGTCGGAGCTTAGCACATTTAACAGTCAGAGCAAAAGGAGTGTATTGTAAAATGCATACAACAAAAGTGGATGTCGTGAGACGGCAATATAGCCTATTTCACTTTACAGGCGCGGATCCAGGTGGGCACCCCCGGCCCGTGCCCCCCCCCCCCATTTTTCGGTGCCCAACGTTAGAAATATTTCCCTGCGCCGTGGCTTCGTGATTTCGCCACTCACCTTCATTGCGGGTCAGCTTGTGACCTTCTGTGCCCCCCCCCCCTTTACCAGAATCCTGGATCCGCCCCTGCTTTAGATCAAGTTTAAGCTTCCAGAGAATATCAGACTAGATTCGTAGCCGACGCTCTCTTCTCCCACCCTGGGGTAATTATTGGGGAGGTTTCGAAATCAAACGATAAACCAAATTTTTACGACAACGTTATTTTTCATACTACACATTAACCAGATTTTGCATTGCATTTTCGGTACAAAAATAAAGTTGTCGTTAATGTTTACGTTTATCGTTTGATTTCGAAACCTCACAATTAGCGCTTGCTCCCTACGTCACCGGCTTATGGGCCCACACAACAGGCTGGTGATATCTTTGAATCGACGTCCTGACACTTGCGCTTTTGGTAATGTCGCGCGGAGGAGCTAGATCGCAGTGGCAAAGCCAGGACTCCGATCTGTGATCTTCAACTGCCATTTTGGTGTACCGGTATGGTGTGATAGTAAGCATGGCACTGCACCTTGCACGATTCAGTCACATGCGAATTAACGTTGAAAGAATTATAGGTGTGTTATCATTGGAAAATATCCTTTCATCATCATCGTTTCGCATTGATTTTCTGATATCCGTGTCGCGTGTGTTCGAAATATCGATTGAACGATGTTAACCTAAAGTACAAAAAGTATTTTGTTATTCTTTTCGTGACGCGTTTATACGTACGAACCTACATGTACATACATATTATATTTTGTACATGTATGAGTAAAATGTAGGAATAGACACGCGCTAGAAATCCTTATTATTTTCGTAGTATCGTCGACCATCGGAAAAATGGTATGTCAATGATTAAAGAGGCCGTCTGACCTTACGAACTGTAATTTTATAAAAAACGTGCTTCTAACCTGGATATTAGTGAGGATTCGCAAATCTGACGAAACACGAAGTACGCGAAATACGAAATTCAACTTCATTTCCAAGACCTAATGTATTTTTGGAGATGGTTGGTACCACAAAATGTCCCTGCTGCCAGTGCGTCTTTTAGCATATCATGTAAAATCGAGGGAGTTATGGCGCATCTTGAATTTTAAAATTTCCATTTCGTATCTACGAAGTGGAAACGAAAGATAAATTTCGAAGTTTCTACACACCGTATAACTCTATAGGTCTGACGTCATACGCTAAAATACGCTCTTGCAGCAGGCGATGTTTGTGGTACCAACCACCTCCTGAAATACATTACGTCATGGAAGTGAAGTCCAATTTCGTATTTGCGAAACCTCACTAATAGAGAGTTTTCGCAAATCTGACGAAAAACGAAGTACGAAATACGAAATTGGACGTCATATCTATGACGTAATGTATTTCAGGAAATGGCTGGTACCATAAATATCGCCTGCTGCAAGAGCGTCTTTTAGCGTATGACGTTAGAACGACAGAGGTACGGT
>NMRB01000490.1:218722-229792 GCA_002633025.1 Notospermus geniculatus
AGGCCACACTTTTTTTATTTGTTGGATTACGAAACTCCCAACCCAAAACATATGTGCGGGTGGGTGGAAAAAAAATAAAAATAAAAATGACTATTATGTTTTTTTATTTCACGTTTCAACAAAATAGGCCTACTACAGCTCAAGATGATATTGGGGGAAAATAAAAAAATCACCAATCTTCGATTTGGGTGTCCTGACATGCGATTTCCCAGCATCTGAGGATATATTTTACCACTCTGACATACGCATCCGATGAGAATTTTTGCCGACGCAACCTTTATTTTCTTTTTCGTACATGATCAGGTGGAATTTATGGTCGGCGGGAAAAAAACACTCGTCAAAAACGGCCGTCGGGTTTTTTATTTTTTTTTTCACTTTTGGGAAAATGATGGTCGGCGGATTCGTAATCAAACAAATAAAAAAAAGTGTGGCCTTATCCTTCACTGTGCAATCCCACTCGGCCAACGCGTTAATAGCGCGCACGTGCTTTCAGTTAAAAATACATGTAGCCTGAATACATTATGACGTCAAAATGCGTCAGCGCCATCAGCTGAGGGAGAGCGGAACCAGACTATTCGTCGGTATACTTATCATTAGCACAGTTTCAAAATTAGTCACTCGGTCATCGACCTGTGCACATGGCTTGCTCATGACCGACTCATTTGCATGTGTGAAAATGGTCGGGCATTCCAATCAGGAGGAGTCATTCATTCCGATTTCACCACGTCACCCCACAATATCGAGGCTATCAATTAACCTCGATCGAGGCCTAATTAGTGTCTCCTCACACTGATATCTTCCATTTGATGGCTGCCATTTGATTGATCAACATTTAATTTGTGGCTCATCGAAAGTGGGAAATTCGATCCGGTTAGGAAGAGACAGGAAATTTAGTTTACTTTTCGTAATCCGCGGATTTCGAAACGGAGATTTTTGAAATTGGCACTTTTGGATTCCTACAAAGTACACCGTAGTTCTTCGTGCTTGTGTTCATTTTACAGAAGGATATTTACAACAGAAACCCTCCGTCCAGCTTTGCGGCAAAAGGAGAAGAAAGCCGCTTACCTTTATTTCGTGTTTCGAACTGCATAATATTGAGGGAAAATGTCGAACTGGATACGAAAGCTTGGTGAAAGAAGAAAGCGAAGAAGATGGTCTCTCGACAAAACCAATGCAAGAATCCGGCGGACATTGAGTGACCCTTTGAAATCGGCCCGAGATGCATTTAATTTTATGACAGAGGAGGAGGATGACATAATCGTGGCAGAGAGAGAGCAGTCGGTTGAAGATGAAGGGACATCGTGTTTTGTCTTCCGTAACCGGGCAAATCCGGGTGGTGATCAGGACATTCACCAGAGACATCCGCAGTGTAGTCCAGTTTGCCCGATTGGTGAAGCTGACCACGACAACGACGAAAGTTGCTGCGAAGGAAACAAAGTGACAATAAAAGAAGTTGACTACTTCACGGAGTTTTTCCTCGTACCCGTTGCGGTGGCCGGATGGTTCATCCTTGGCATTTCAATATCGAACTTAAATAAGTTCATCCTTACGTCGTTCCAGTTTAATTTCCCCATCGCTTTGACGACAATCCAGATGATTACATCGTTCTGTATTAATCACGTTCTCCTGACGTTTACACCTTTACGCCGGTACAACACGCCGCTGTCAGGAAAGGTCGTTTGGCAGATCTACATCTTGAGCCTTATATTCACGGGCAGCATCGCCCTTGGTAACATCGGACTGAAGTACCTCTACGTGTCTTTTGCCAAGATGATCATGGCAACAAGTCCAGCAGTTACAGTCGTACTTGCCAAATGCATGACGGGGATCCATCTTACCCAGAGTACCTACACCTCCTTGATTCCCCTGTGCGGTGGAACCATTCTCTGTGCCGTTGGAGAAGTGAACTTCCATTGGACGGGATTCGCGGCCATGATTGGTTCGACGGTGCTACGGGCGTTCAGATCACTTTTTGAAGGTATGTCGTTGAAACAAAACCTAAAGCCTGCCGTACACTGGAGCTATCTGTTGAGCAAAAAGTCATTCGAGACCGTTTGCTCAGCAGATAGCTCGCATGTGCGCGTATTTTTCGGTGCGTACCGAAAAATACGCGATAAGCAGCCTATATTCGTCTTGCTTGTGATTGTACATGTACTACGTAGTATAATATCTGGCACGAGTGAAAGAATTAGGCCTCGAGTGGTTTCCTGCTTACTTCGAATTAGTTTGCCGTACTTCGAATGACTTCGATTCAACTTTCAAGTTTTTTTTCCCATTAAGGTGTTGTAGACAAACGAAAAAATATTCTCATTCACCAAAACGAACAACATGTGAACGGCACCTGTGTCGATAACTACATCTTTTTCATGATATAGAGCTTTTAGAAATTTGAAAATTAACTGTACAGTAACTGTAGCATGCTAACCATGGACAGAGCACTCATATCTGCTGGTAAATGTGACAGTCTGAGTGTTTCTGTACTTTGAAGTCTAAATACCAGTATGAAAGCAGTGAGATGTAAACAAAAAGTAATGACAACTTGATGAGTACCGTAGCAGAAAGGAGACAACCCAAAGTGTTATGTACACGTACATGTAATACTGGGCTTTTCATGGTTCTTGAAAATATCATGTTTCTTTCTGCGAAAGATGCTTCCGGACAGTTTTTTTCTCGTCAGTTCAAAACTTCCCCAAAGGGAGGTTTCGAAATCAAACTAAAAAAAACGTAAACTTTACGACAAAGTTATTTTTCGTACTACATATTAACCAGATTTTATGTTGCATTTTCGGTACAAAAATAACGTTGTCGTTAACGTTTACGTTTATCGTTTGATTTCGAAACCTCCCTAGTGATTGATCAGCAGATACTTTATTTCACTATACATACACGTAACATGCATCACCATGTTCTATTGTTACTTATTCCTCTACCTAGGCCGCCTACTCAAAGAGGAGAAAGTTAACTCACTGGCCTTGTTATACCACATCTCTTTGCCAAGCAGCATCCTGTTGGGACTGGCGACAATCTTTTGGGAAGGGAACATATTGAAAGAGCGAGCCAACTTCACGGACTACGCCTTTCTTCTGAGCGTCCTTGCGAGCTGCCTCAACGGGATCCTCTACAACATCTTGACCTTTGTCGTGACCTTCTACACGTCGCCCCTGACCTTGAAAGTTCTTGGCAACGGTGGTATCTTGTTGAATGTTGTTGTATCTGTTGTGCTGTTCAATCATACTTTGTCGTTGACGAGTATTTTAGGTGTGATAGTGACTTTGGGTGGAATCGTCTTGTATCAAAAAAGCTTCACGAGCAGTAAGTAAACGATGAGAAACCTTCACGGTTTTTGCCGAGCTGTACCGACTACACATGATGCTGACCGTAACGGCATCATAGATGTAACTGGCCTTTCATCCTGTGCGGTGCTTTCGAAGCGGTATAATCCTTTACAGCTTTGTTGTCGAATGGTGTGGCGACACCGAGACTGTACATGTAGCCTACGTACGTACGTTCATAACGCTGCTGCCGCTAGTAAGCCTTAATTTAGGCTTCGTGATGAGATTTGTGTAAATTTAATTGTGTATAAAATATTTATGTATTTATTTCGCAAAATGTACAGAAAATGCTGGTAAAGTGCTGTACTGGATTATACACATGATGCTGACCATACAATACTCTAGATGTACTGGCTTCCATTTCATCGCATATGATGATTTCGAAACTGGTATCCTTTACAAAGTATGCATTGTTAGAAAAGTTTTTGTCGAGCAGCGTTAATATAGTTCGGGCGATGCGTCCAACTTCCTCGGGTGCTTTAAATTTTTTGCAATGCAGCTAATAGGCCTTATGATGATATTTATGTAAATTGTGTATATGAAACTGTGTATTTATTTAGTAAAATGTACAGAAAATGTACATGTACTGGTAACGTTTGAATGAACGCTGCTATTTTTCTCCACATTTACATCCTGTGATGCATTTTAAATTGCTCATTTTCATGTTATTTAGAATTACTCATTACTCATTACTCATTACTCATTACTCATTGCTCATTCACAACTTAGGCAGAGAATGAAGTTAGGATGTCACTAACAAACTTGAAGACCTCCGGACCTCTGGTATAAAGTTGACTAGTACATGTCAATCAAAATCAAAACATCAAACCTTATTGTCCTTACGGCAATCAGAGCCAGCCAATGAAACACCGACAACTGTCGGTTGTGCTGAGTAGGTATTGGTCGCTTTCATTAAAATCAATCAGACTAACACTCAGACAGACGTTTGAGGTCAAAGATTATCATAATTATTCCGATCAAGGTAAGACGATGAATACTTTGTCATTGACGAAAGTCTATTGTTCTAAGCGATTCTAGATGTCAATCAATAACATCTTCTTGACATCAATTATTAATCATCTTTCTGTGATTCCTGTGATCTTACTTTGAATTGCGTTATCGTCCAACATCCTTGGAAATAAACGACTTATGCATTAAGTGTTTTTTTTTAAATAGAAGAGCCTTCATTTTTTCAGCATAATGTCATTTCAGCATAATGTCAAAGTAATGCTGCAGGAGTACATCTGAAAATGGAAGATGCACAAAGCTGGTGGAAGTTTATATGCCAATGAAATGGCCCGGAGGCCAGGTGCTGGTTGTTACTGTAGGCCACCAATCCAGAGAGGGACGAAAGGCAAACGTTAGGTCGAAATATTTCAGGGTCATATGATTGTGGTCAATACCTGGCATAGGCATATGTGGAGGGTATCCAGATAAAAATTCATACCATGCACAACATGTAGGGGTACCAACTATATTTTAGGAGACAGAAGTAAATTTTTCAAAATGGCCGACTGGCAGCCATATTAATTATGCGCTCTTGCGTTTTAACCCGGTTGGTGGTCTGCACCTCCTTTTAGTACGCCGTTACCTCATTGGTTCACTAAGTTCATGTAGCTTCATTTTGTTTTGTTTATTGACACTATTAGACCCTATTTTGTCAACTCAAATGATAGATACTAGTATTTGATTAAATCAGTCTAAATACAGAACAGAACTGGAGCAAGTTACTATTTTTATAGTCACAGATATAAATGGAGGGCATAGGAACCGTCGTGAGGTCATCCGGTGTCCAGCCCTGTGAAACATGTCATAATTTTGGACGGTGGGTACACCGCAAGTATGGAGCGCAAGATCTACATGTAACTATTTAAGTGAGCGATAAACCTGCGCAAGTGACGACAGTGACTTCGCACTCCACACCTTGGGCTAGAATTTGAATCGTCACTCAGTATGAAGATGAAACGATAAGGTAAACGACGTGCGAGAGTTCATTAAAGGGCCTCTAGAGGCAGCCAGCATGGCAGGGGAAAACCCCGGGGAAAACCCAGGTTGAATACCTCGTACCAGTGATTATTACGTTAAAGTGGCGCCGCCTGGCCGAAGAACCGGTACTGATAGTAGCCTAATGGCGAGCTGCCTCTAGAGGCCCTTTAAGAAACCGCTTCGTTGACAACAACACTAAGAACGCTAACGCTGACGTTTACGCTTATCGCTTGATTTCTTAACCTCCCTATTATACTAAGGTTAACGTTATTCTTTTTACATTGCTATCAATGTAAAAAATAACGTTAACCCTAGTATAATAGGGAGGTTAAGAAATCAAACGATAAGCGTAAACGTTAACGACAACGACATTTTGTACCGAAAATGAAATATACAGTAAGAAAAATAACGTTGTCGTAAAGTTTACGTTTATAGTTTGATTTCTTAATCTCCCTAATATTAGTGGGACGATCGCTCTCAAATAATATATTGTTGTATCATTTACCTTCAACATCTCCGTTTTTTTAGTGTCCATAAACATACATGTACAGTACACGATAACTGAACTCTGCTGTGCTTGAAGCGTGGTGATATAAAAAGGGGGAGATCTCCTAGGTTTATCCCTGCAAAAAGTGCACTTATACTTGCTAAATCTGAAACAATGGGGATGACAAATTTAGTCAGTCTACAATTTCAACTGAAGTTAAAAAAGCATTTCTAAAATCGCAACTTCATGACATAATTATAGATAGTAACTAGATACAGATGATCGAATACTTTTTTTTATTCACACTCTTTATATATTCAACCAAGCTTTTTTCCTGTCGGTCATATTACTCATGTATGTTGGTGATGTCTAGCAATCCGATTGAGTTATCCACGAAGAAATGTTCAGAGGTGCAAACCTGCTTTGTGGACGAGAATTAAGTCGTTAAGGTCTATGACGATTTCGAAGATGTCGAAGAACGTACACGTACACGGGGTCGTCGAATCGTTCCAACACCTTCTCGCTGCGCCCTCCCAGTGTGGACTTTCCTTTCCTGGAGAGATATTTCCAATGTATTTTTTGTGACATCTCAAGTTTGTCCATGAATTACGTTTGTCGTCATCGGAAAAATTGCTCAAACAGTCGGAGATTTGGGATTCAGCACGGAGATCAAGATGAATACTTCAATAGACCCAGAGACGAACCTCGACGAATCGACATCCCTTTTCGTCATCATGAACCTGGTAACGAGATATCTTCACGGTTATGTCATGATTTTTGTAATCTTAGGTGGTATCTTCGGCAATATTTTGTCCATCGTCATCTTCAGCCGCTGTAAAAAGAAAGACGTAATGACGGTGACGTATTTTATGCCTTTAGCGTTTGCAGACACAGTCGGTCTTTTATATGGCGGTATCAGCTGGTTGTCGCGGGGTTTAGAGGAGGTGTCACACGGTCAGCTCAGCTACAAACCTTTACACGGCTCTACAGCCGCTTGCAAATCAGTACGCTACTTATACAGAGTTGGAACGTGTATGTCTTCCTATATAATCGTCCTGTTTTCCATAGAAAGGTTGTTAGGTGTGTGGTTTCCTCTTAAAATCCAATCCTGGGTGACCCAAAGCAAACGTAGGAATACACTACTTGGCTGTTTTCTTGCTATCGTCTTGCTCAATATCCCCATCCTGTACTTCTACCGCCTGTATTACTGGCAAGGTTTTAGTGCCTGTTTTTTCAACGAGCCATCTTATAATGAGGTACAGATGTACCTTCTGATTGAATTAATGGACGATGTTCTACCTCACACGTTGCCCTGTCTCCTGATTCTCGTACTTATCATTGCAATCGTCGTGGGCGTTTGGAGAGCCCGGAGAAAGACATTAGCGACGATAGGGAGAAGCACGATCGAGATGAAAGGCCTTGTGAGCTTGCTTCTCGTGGCGCTACTCTATCTCGTCACGACACTCCCATACGTGACAGTCTGGGGCTTCAGCAACTACTACTCCACCATCGGGAAGGGCAACTTTCCGGGGATGAATAAACAGGACATCGCAGCCTTGAGCAAAGTGGGGTTGTTCTGCACTTCGATCTCTATGATGAATTACAGTTTTAACTTTCTAATCTACGCCAGTTCGCTTAAAATCTACCAGGACGAATTGAAGAAAATGTTCGGATGTTTATCGAAGAGGTTACGGTAGGGGCATAAAGCGAATGGCTCGCGGGGTTTGTTGTGGCGCCATGACAGTTGGTCATCGATATCAAGCAGCATTTTGAGAAAAAGGCAAAAGAAGGATTTTAGTTTAATGGGAAATGCATTAGACAGCCAAACTTCGGAGGCGCATTCTGCAAAATCTGCCGCTTCAAAATCAATGGGAATAGTACAAAATGTACACCTACTGAATTTGAAAACGTCATTAACCCATTTTAACAAATTTTTAATGGAACCTCGTCCCCAGTGTTTACATTCGCATATTTGCACAGGTGTTGCATATGGCTGGGGCACGGCTTTGCCTGGAGGCTAGATTCACTCTCTATGGAAGGTACCACCAAAAATGTAAACAAACCCCGCGAGCCATTCGCTTTAAATGTATTCAGACAGGACATAGGAACGCATCGTCTTTCATTTCTTGTGAAAAACAGATATACCGTTAGTTTTCAATTATAGGCCTACTTTTAAAACTTGTTATCTTTTATTGATGGGTTGGCCTGAAAGCCATGCCTGGGTTTTATAACGAGATTGAAAAGATATCGAATTAGGGATGATAAAGATAAGATATTGAAAACGAAAGCAACTCGTTTCCGAAAATCACGACTTCATTAGTTCAATGGCGTCTCTCGCACGGGGTGCCAAAAATTGACTATAGGGAAAATACTCAAACTATGACACGTAGTTCGCGGTGAGTAGGCCTATCATCCGCTGCCCTCTGGTCTACACGTAGTTCTCAGGGCAGATCTGTTGTGAAGTACGAAAACAACGCCTATACTACATGTCACATAGATATACTCCACTACACGCTCGGAAAAATTAACGTAGGCTATCAGCAAAAGACGGCGCTGATGACACCTGAGCAATCAAAAGCCACTAGTTGAGCCGACGCAGCCGTAAGATATGTGTTGATCGGCGGGAACACGTCAAGCATGTCACAATGATCATCCGTCGCTATAGCCCCTAAAGTGGTCCTGAAAGCGGATCACTGATTGGCTGGTTTGGCGCCAATGCTAAGAGGCACTAGTGATGCCTATTGGTGATATTCTGGAAATTGTGTGAGTCGAAGCAGTTTTGGAGCGCAGGGAATACGGGGACCGCCTCGAAATTGGGGAGGGAGTTGAACAGAAGATGCACCGTGAACCTCTTGGTGTCAGGTGGTGGTCCTGTGTAGCCAAAAACGACAGTTTCGTTACCTGGGATCAAGTGCAGCCTGCCCGGTCTCTCAAGCGTGGCAGCAGGTAAAGAATACACGGGCCTATAAATTTAGACCCATGCCGTGTCGAGTAGGCTACGATATGTGATGTGGCTACGACGGTCAGATGCCAGAGGTGCCAAGATTGCCCTCGACGTACTCTTGGGTAAAATAAATTAGAACGATACTGAACCAACATAATACTCCGTTTACAGTGATCTCATTTAATAGGGAGTTTAAGAAATCAAACGATAAACGTTAACTTTACGACAACGTTATTTTTTGTACCGAAAATACAATATATAATACGTGTATAATCTGGTGAATTCGTAGTATGAAAAATAACGTTTTCGTAAAGTTAACGTTTATCGTTTGATTTCTTAAACTCCCTATTATCCAAAACAAAACATAGACGGGAAGTACCGTTGCCATGGTAAGTCAAGAATTCAGTATTGTGATTGTGTTTGCCTTTTGTAAAACAGATAATTACAAATTTTTAAATGTGTATCAGACAAGTATCTCACAACTGTAGTGCATTGATACAAATTTTTTCAACACTGTTCAATTGTTCATATATGCATCTTATTGTCTGAGACGCTCTTAATAGCAGACCTGTCCTTTTACATAACGTGTAACTTACATGTACATGTAGGCTATATTCGATAGGGATTTGTTGCATCCTTTCGAAATCGTACAAAAAATGCACAGAGGCCCTATCAGAATATCTATCTTCATGCGTCCCCTTGTAATTGTTATGTTTGTGATGCTGAATGGTTGGATCCTGATCATGCACCACCGCGCGTTGACAGACGAAGATGATGCGCTGTAACTTAATTTCTAGACGCTCACAGACTTAGTGTGATGGACTGCTACTGTTTTGAACTATTCTGACAGGCATTGGCCGGGAGATTGGGAGAAATAAGCCCAAATTGCGTTGGTTTGTGACTTCTTAATAGGGAGGTTAAGAAATTAAACGATAAATGTAAACGTATACAACGACAACGTTATTTTTGTACAGTGCAAAATTAAATCTGGTGAATGTATAGTAGACGTACCAAAAATAACGTTGTCATAAAGTTTACGTTTACCTTTACCGTTTGATTTCTTAACCTCCCTAACAGAAACGATGTTACGGCATGCTTGTTAGGAAATGATATCGAAAATACAGCACAAAAACGACACACAAAATGACAAGTATAATTAAAGTCGTCTCCGAATTTCGCAAATTTTCGACCCCAACCGGGGTTTTCCTCAAGCACTTTCTGGTAGAGATCCCAGAAGTGAATGAGCTTGTTACGAAATCTGGCAAAATGGCGATATTACAAAGACTAGTGCAGAAATGATTACATAACTATGATATAAATAATGCAGGGCCCAGTTTCACAAAGAAACTTAAGTCTAAAGTTTGACTTAAGTCATCATGTGTCCAGGGTTTCAGCAAATCAGGGCCCATATTCATAAAACTGCTTAAGTCTAAGTGGGACACTTATCCTTTGTTCAACACAAAAGATAAGTATCACACTTTGACTGAAGTAGTTTTATGAATATGGGTCCTCATGACTTCATTTCAGACTTAAGTTTTTTCTTAGACTTAAGATTCTTTGTGAAACTGGGCCCTGCTACATGTACTTTGCCGATTGATGAATGGTGGTGGATTCGATTGTATGCTGATGTCGCTGGTCGAAGGTGTCAATCACGAGTCTAATCTTCTCTCCATTGTTAGAAACCATAAAACGAATGTATCCAACGCACGCACACACGTGTATCCAAGATACAGAATAGCACAAAATTGACACACAAAGTGCAAGAAGTCAATCTCCAGAATTCACGAATTTTCGACCCCAACCGGGGTCTTTTTCAAGTGGAACTTTACAATCTGAAACTCTAGAAAAGACTGAGCTGAAACCCGAATGTAGAACTAACACCTGTGTAGACAGGATGAGTGAGCAATTAAGGAAAGGTGTTAGTTCTACATTCGGGTTTCAGCTCAGTCTTTTCTAGAGTTTCAGATTGTAAAGTTCCACTTGAAAAAGACCCCGGTTGGGGTCGAACACACATGTGTATGATATCAAAATTCATGAGCAGGCGATATGAATTTTTGATGATACATAAATAGGACCCGGTGACGTAGAATCTAATGCCCCCAGATTTATGATGACCCCGACGATACATTTTACGGATTAAGCGACACATTTAGTTATATTAGACCCTCCAGTGGCAAACAATAAAAGTGGGTGTCAGGAGGAGGGGCATCACATTCTGTCAGACTTGGACGCAAAAATATTAACCAGGTGTAGCGTTTTTCAGTGTGGCCGTTTTTCTGTGTGATTCCCAATGTTCGGAACAGACTGGGAAACGGACTCTC
>NMRB01000490.1:238052-270817 GCA_002633025.1 Notospermus geniculatus
CATTACAAGAAGTTTTCTTCCACGAGCGATGACGTCATCAGCCTAATGGTTAAGCAGTGCATTTTCCGGGTATTTTTACTGATCAAAGTTATTTTATTCGAAACAGAGTGGCGATCGTAAACCAGTTCGCTCGGGAAATGAAAGTTTTGGATGTTCTCTACGTCCATACTGCTTCTGGGATTTTTCTGATTTTATCCTCCGCCGTCATTATCCTTGTTTTGAAACCCTGTTGAATGCCATTTTAATGGTAAAATCGGGGATTCCCTCGAAAAACAGCAGAGTGTCTGGGGATTCCCCAATGATAAACAATTTACGAGGGGTGGAATTAATCTGGTTCGACCGTATATCAAAGGCTTTGATATTTCTTCAGACATCAGTGAAAATTTCATTTTGATCGGTTGTGCCTTTGTCCCGTCAATTTTGTCTTGAAAATCTCAACCTGCAGTGCTGACATGGACTAGTCCATTATTCAGAGGGGTGATGGTTGTTCGTCCAAAAATCCAGGCCATCCACTAGCTTGAATTTCAGGACTCCCCGCCTCGAAAACCCGAAAACAGCATTAGGCCTCGTCCGGAACCCCTGATAAAACCCATTTAGCCCATATTTGTTTAGGCTGTGGCATTCTTATCGTGACATCGACTGCGAAAGCCTCAGACACCGCGCCATGGCTATTGTAATAGGTGAGTCCATCGAGTCCACTGTGTTCTAATTTTAGAATCGAATGACTTCATTGATCTAAGAATAGATCAGCTCCGCGTGAAACTTCTTGTAATGCAAAAGATCATTTTCAAAGAAACAGTGCTAATCTCAGCACTCTGTACAATATCCAAAGTAAATGACAAAAAACGACACACAAAATGACTCAGTAAATAAATCAAAGTCATCTCCGATATTTGCAAATTTTCGAGCGAAACTTTTCAACCTAAACTTAAATTTTCAACCTAAACTTTTCACGCCTTCTTAATTTTTCAGGGCTTCCTCATTATAAGTCCATTAATCCATAATTAGGATCTAACTCATTCACTTCTGGGATTTTGACTCGAAAGTGGCTGAGGAAGACCCCGGTAAGGGTCGAAAATTTGCAAATATCGGAGACGACTTTGTCGATTTATTTATACTGTGTCACTCTGTACAATAGAAATCGTGCCAAATGGTGACCAACTTTTCGATTCAAGTCTAAATCTGCGTTTACCAGACATCCGGAATGCGGTGCGGAATCCTCGGCGGAAGCGACATGTTGCATGCGAAATGCATTGCATTTTCTGCTTCCGCGTTTCGCAGTCCGCATTCCGCGTGTCAGCTAAACGTAGCTTGAGGGGTGGAAAAGTTTTAGAAGCTGAAGCTGGGTTAGTACCCCAGCGAGGGCAAGGCCAACGCTGAGGATCGATGGTTCGGCACACACATTTATATTAGACTCGTTTGCTGAATTTGCTGAAGCCTTACTTAACGCAGTGTTGAGCCAATGGCAAACTATCCTCACGATGCCAACCTCAGGATCTGGTGAATAGGATGATACATTTTCATAGACTTCAAATAGGGTTCTTGTGTCATTCGACTGCCGTATATATTCCCGCAAAGGGTTTAGTATGGCACTCACAACGACAATGAGCCATGACGTCATTTCGTAGGTCACCTACAAAGAAAGATGACTTTTTTGCAACAAATCTGCAACACCCTTGTTTTGGGATTGTTGCACATTGTGGACAGGACTTGCAACAGTTCAAAACATGTTTTGAAAAATGTTTTAGAAATGTTTTAAAAGAAATGTCATGTGAATTCTTCTGCAAACATGTTCAAAACATGTTTTGAACATGTTCCGTTAAGTGCACGACTGCTATGGCTTCACTTTCCCTAGATTAGCACGCCGGTATATATGAGCAGAAAATAATTTACTGCACATTATTTCACAGCTAAAAGGTCAGGGACCTTAGAATACTATCCGTTAGTAAAGCGGGTGATCCACTGTTGCGATTTTGGCTTGAGACGAGGTTGCGTTCCCTTGCGATTACCTTATAAGGACTTCCGATTGCCATATAAGGTAACCGCAAGGGAACGCAACCCCGTCTCAAGCCAAAATCGCTACTGGATCACCGGCTTAAAGCGGGTGATCCACTGTTGCGATTTAGGCTTGAGACGGTGTTGCGTTCCCCTGCGGTTACCTTATATGGCAATCGGAAGTCCTTATAAGGTAATCGCAAGGGAACGCAACCTCGTCTCAAGCCTAAATCGCAACAGTGGATCACCCGCTTTAAGCGGCGAATCCACTGTCATTGACTGTCGCGATTTGGGCTTGAGACAGGGTTGCGGTGCCTTGCGATCGCCTTATATGGCAATCGGAAGTCCTTATATGGTAACCGCAAGGGAACGCAACCGCGTCTCAAGCCAAAATCGCCACAGTGGATCACCCGCTTAAAGGAGACAAAAAAATTGCGATTTTGGTTTTCCTTACCAAGAAAAGCAAAATGACACCAGCTGTGTATGTCGACAAAATTCGTGGAGAGTAGCGAAATCCCGCAACACGAGAATACGTCATCGACTTCACCTTACCGGTGACACGACGGGTCAGGGTCGTCTCATCAGTAGATTTTTCTTCACTGCAAATGACCAGAACGATGGACAGTTATAATGCCTCGGTGTTTAGGACCCACCAGCATTCACATAACAAGAGGACATTGAAAATGCCATATGATTCCCCCAGATTCATTAGATAAGATTGGAAATTGTCATTGTCATGTTTTACAAAGAATTTATCAGAACCCTGGAAGGCATGCAATCCCGCAGTAGTTAATAATTCAAAGAAATACATGTAGAGGGAATATGCTCTTGAGGTCCCTATTAGGCCTCCATCACGGTATACGAAAACGCCTGTTAACAATGGCCTCACGGTCGTGAAACCTCGGGAAGCTTTTGTTAACCGGCGTTTTCGTATACCGTATACTTCTATGTAATAGGCCTAAACCGATATACTTACCACCATTTTGGACGCTTCTTGAATAGCTCTTTCACGTACCTCGCCTGATAGGAGTCTGAGAAATTCGCTTTCTGCACAGAAATCGTCGGCTGCAATGGGTGCTGCAGAAGTGTATAACAGTATACATTTACATGTACCTTTAGGCCACATAAAAATTACTTGTTTAGCGTCCACCTCTTCCAATTTTTCCAGGTATGGAGGAGCTTTTTTATACATGTACATGGTGGTATACCGGTAAGTGGAAGACGGAGCCAAACCACGGATTTAAAGCCTCACTGTATTGAATTTTACGATATTTTCAAAGTGTTAGGAGAGTGCAGGTGTATGTCTCATAGCCTCTTAAAGGTCCCCAAAATACTTGCCTGATACATGTACATGTACGTACTTCAAAGAATCAAGCCCTAGTTTTCAGCACATTGAAAAAACTGCAGGCAGAGCCCTAATGTATTCAGATAGACCATAGTACATTTTACACTACGCTAACGTCGGAGGACGTAAGCACTTTCTGAATTCAATACAGTGAGGCTTTAAGGTCCCACAAAATCACATTGTCATTGAAAGATTGTGTACGACGTTCGTCATTGTTTGCAAATGGCGTTGGATGCTATTGCGCAGGCGCAGTCGTTGTTACACCTTTCTCGGATGGCTGCACCACCGTCGGAAAGATCACCAGTGGGTTCAACGAATGCGTCTGCACATTGTTTTTTTTTTGGGGGGGGGGTGTTATTTAACCCTTTCCACGGCTTTTTAAGGTTTTATTTTGACAAATTTTGAAAAATAAAAAGTAAAAAAAAAAATTCCAGGTCGGACGTTTTTTTCTCAGGTCGGGCGGGGACGCTAAACAAGTGATTTTTTATGTGGCCTTAATTCAACATGTTCAAGCGCGTGGTTGCGTGCAGCACGAAGCTTGCATCAAACGTAGCGATGGCGAATGACTGACAAAAGTGCGTATTTACTGAATAAAGTGTGGCCTGGCGAGTGTCAGGCATCAGGAGCAGTCATGAGCAACTGAAATCACAACTTACGAATTACAGAGGTTTCCAAATAAATCTAGTCCTCATGCATTACAGGGCGGCGCACACTTGCGATTTTTTGAGCGATTTTCTAGGCGACCACAGCAGCGACTGAACATATTTTTAGTTTTTTTACTTTTTGTTGACTCGTTTGCGACAAATGCGTCCTTTGTATGATCAGTGATGTCGCGGATGACACCACTGATCGACCTCAAAGGTAATTATCGCATGCGACGTAGTAGTCGCATCAGTAGTCGCCCCCCATTTTAGTCGCACGTGCAATTTGTACTTCCCTTCGCTGCAACGTGAATGGTTGGAGACAAGTACTTTATCTTCGTCTTGCTTTTTTCTTCTGAGTAATCGAATCAACCTCAAAGGGAAGGAGATGGACAAGAAAACGGAGCAAACGAGCTCCGGAATCGCTGGCAAGAAAACCATCTCAATATAGAAACGCTGAAAAAGAAAGATGTCCGAATGTATAGCCCATCCGTGCCAAGTGAACATCGAGCTGCACCGTATACGAAGACGCCGGTTAAAATACACCGGGTTTACATAGAGTTATACGGTATACGGACACGCTGGCGAACAAAGATATCATGGCCATGAACTCTTTATTAGTGGCCCTGTAGGCTTCACAAAAGATTCGCGACCATGAAGCTACTGTTGACCGGTGTGTCCGGAAATAAACCGCCCGTGCAGAGGGCTTCCTCAGGTTGAAAAAGAATCTTTTTTTAGGGAATCAAAAATATCCTTCTGTTTTTTTGTTTGTTTTTTGTTTTTATTTAGGGCTATCAAGCAGTGCATACATGTACTTACCCAGTCCCACACCTTGAGACAGTCAGTCAACCGCATCATATAGAATACAAAGAAGACCCACATGTAGAGCGTGCCCAGCCCCAAACTTAGGAGTGTTCCAACAGTCAGGGCAGCGAGGAGGGGGTACAGGCTAAACCCGTACACCACCACGGTTCCAAGCTTTACAAACACTGAAACGAAGACATGAATTATTCATGATGATGGTAAAGGGCCAAATCTTCCTATTTACACATACGAGGGTTGACGGGTTCCAAATGTAGGAATACGTATAGTTACACTCAATAATTCAGTGGTCTCGGCCTCCGCTCGAAGCTGTCACCCTCAACCACTGAAACATTTGGTGCCAAAGTCCATTTCTGAACACTAGGTGTCACTACCAGTTGCGCGGGAAAAACCAGCCAATGACTGTTGAAACAAGCTTTGGCCGTGTTGTTTCTGTGGACGCAATCACGGCAATCCAAGAACATGCTGAATACAAAGTGCTTACACCGCTGTACTGTCCCACATCGGGTCATATGTGACGTTGAGTATGTTAACTTTTCATTTCGGAGTGAATAATGTTCAAAAAAGTGGTGCAAAATAGCACAAAAACCCCCGAATACTAGTATGCAGCTACGGCCACTCGACACTTGTCACGTGACCAATGCAGCCAATAAGAAAATGTTTCATGTTTTCCTTAGTTACGCCATGGAGGTATTATTGAGAAGGAGCGAGCACGGACCTCACATCAAACAGTACAATCATCGTTCCGCTGTTTGCTTAAGTGATTAGGGGGACAATAGGCTAATAACGCCGCACGATGGTCGGAAAAAGCAGATCCAATCTTCGGTAATTTCCGTGTGCAGTCAGCACTTCCCTGGTACAATGGCCAGAGTCCAAACAATGGAAGGGAACAATGGCAGTGGATGTTGCCTACGCACGAAAACTGAAAAATTCATCGTTTTCATTGCGTCAAAAACAGCACCTCGCAGCATCTCGCACTGAAACGACCACCCATACATGTTACCTGCACTAATCATCTTTCAAAATATCAAAACGCAATCCTCTTCAAACTTTTCAGATGCGAAGAATCTCACTATCATTATCATTATCATGTTCACCTTAAAACATAAATATCTTTATTGGAAATGGGTCTTTTTCGGTGATTTTTTCACTAAAACATAGTGGACAATTAATCAAATTCAGCCACCCTCGAAATGGCCGGTTATCTAATTCCGAACGTGGAGAAAAACGCAAGAACATGTTTGGGGAAAAGCGATATGTATTATAGATGGCGCTGCACTTTGAGAGTTGTGCGGAATTGATGATTGCCTTCAAGGAGCTCAGCGAGCGTACCGGACAATAGAAGGGAACAATGGCAAACAATGGGGGCGTGGAATTGTGGTCACAGTGATTAGGGCCGTGCTCGCTCCTTCTCAATAATACCTCCATGGTTACGCGAAATACTGGTCGCTGATTAGTTGATGACATTTTGCGCCATCTAGTGTAGAGAAACATGATCCGGTCCCATCTGTGCCAGTGGTTGAGAGCGTATAACTAAGCTCGAGGCCATTGTGGACGAGTGTAACGTATAGTGTGAGAAATTCGTCCACAGTAAAAAAATAGTGATGTTGTCGTGATACACAGTGAACACCGAGGTACAACGGAATGAACACTGAAAATGGGCTTCATGCACTGTGTAAGGCAACACCATTTTTTACTGTGTGAGTGTCCAGAATGATCTTGGTCTTTGCGGCAAAACTCAATGCGGTAGGTGTGTTTTTAAAGTCCTAGTTTCGCGTACATTTTACAAGTTTCGAAAGTTAGGGCATATTGTGCTGATCAAGATTATTTTTATTTCATTCAAAAATTCCAATAGGAGCAGTCAGCCGCGCATATTGCTAACAGATGGCAGCACAGTCTTAGCGGACCAAATGTACAGGAAATCTATTATGATCGCTGCTCGATCGATAATGACTGGGTCCGCTAGATGCATTGAATTCATGAATTGGGCCCTAGTGACACCTAGTGGTCAACTCGCTGACAGCTCCTATTGGTTAAAAAGTTAGAACATATATCATGGATTTGGTCAGAGGAGGGTGTGCTGCCTAATTAGATGACGTCACTGCAGGAATTTGCATAATGAGCATGCATTTTAGTGCTGTAATGGACTTACGCAACTATTCATGTGAACTAATGAAGTCAGAAATTTGTCAATTAGCAAATATGTCAATGAAAAGGAACTTTATCTCCACATTGGAAGGCTCAGATTTGATTTCTTCCCCATGACATAAGAGCGACACAGACTTTATCTTGTTTTAAGAACAAATGGTATTCATTTTATAAGGTTAAGCTTTTAGAAGTTGATTTTAGAAGTATGTGTAGTCTGGTTAGCTTCTGTCGCTGCCACGATTGCAGACCAACGTAGATTGTTGCCATAGTGGTATCTGCGGTAGTGGCAGTGTGGAGCTACCCAGACTTTTTGGGAGGGACAATTTTAAAGGCTTCGGCCTACGGTCTTCTCCCTGTGGGTTTTTCTTCGGAAATTTTATTTGTCATATTCAACGCTAAATGTTTTAGATGTATGTTTTATCAATTCTGTGATATCTATATGTATAATGTTTTAAGGGATGTTTTATCTATATGTATGCTTTGATGAAGAATTTACCCACGAATTTAAAATGTTTTATCTATATGTATGCTTTGATGAAGAATTTACCCACGAATTTAAAATAAATAAATAAAATAAATTTCATTTATCCCTGCAATGACATACGCATAAATTAGCATTTTTGACTCCTCACTGTTCTGAAAATAGCACTGGTATTTTCACACACATATCCCTCGATATCTACCAAACTACTCATCCAAATTTGATAAAACAAAAAGCAAAATATGTCTATTTATATGTTCTATACACTTCAGTAACAATCTGTGTAGTCATTTTTTTATGAAAGTAGGACTTTAAAGTCGACTGACCCAACGCTGTCGACTCATCATTCACGTGAATTGCGTTCGAAAAAATAAGACTCGATGGCTGGAGTAGCTCTCATGAACGTACGGTTTTAATGAATACGTCATAAAGGAATAACACCGTTCCAAAAGAAACAAGGATTTATGTCGCTGTCGTCATCCGGAGTAGGGCTACGTAATAAACATTGCCTCCTTTCGAATGGCGGCACCCCAGGCACTCATTTGACTGCAATACTGTATATCTTCAGTTTATCTATGCCTACCTGTCAAAAAGGGAGGCCCGGGAATTTGAATGGGATAGTCCTGTAGAATCATTCGCAGGCAGAGTGACGACGTCAAACCAAATACTGCAGCATAGGACAGTCGCATACCTCTGTCGTTGAGGAAGTCCATGGGGCTGTTTGGATGGTGAAGGAAATATAATTCTCAATTAATTGCTAAATGTAGGCCCTGGCTCATTTGAAAACGGAGACTGAACTAAATGAGTTTCCAGTTTATCTCCTACAGCAGAATATTACACTTACAGGTCAAGATACAGAATAGCACAAAATTGACACACAAAATGATAATAAGAAAGAAGTCAATCTCCAGAATTCACGAATTTTCGACCCCAACCTTTACAATCTGAAACTCTAGAAAAGACTAACTTTACAATCTGAAACTCTAGAAAAGACTGAGTCTTTTCTAGAGTTTCAGATTGTAAAGTTCCACTTGGGGTCGAAAATTCGTGAATTGTGGAGATTGACTTCTTGCTTATTAACACTTACAGGTCAAGAATGCAAAAATACGATGTAATGTACATGGACATGACATGCAATATGTACAGTACATGTATCTGCGATGTTTTCAAGTAATATAAGACAGGTGTAATGTTTTTCAGTGTGGCCATTTTTCTGTGTGACTCCCATATTTTGGAACACACTGGAAAAAAACAGACTTACTGTTTCTCTGTGTGTCCCTCATTGTAAAGTCCCGCCTTACTACGTCAATCTACATGTATTGTAATGTCACACGCGCCACACTGAAAAACGTTACACCTGCCCCGAATTTTTAAATTTTTAATACATGTATTAAAATACATGTAGGTCTTCAACGAGATCAAAGCCTGGGTCATCACAACATCTTCAATTCTCATGGTTATAAAGTATAATTCACCCTGACATCAACATGGGCAAAGTGCCAAGCGTGAAAATGTGCAGAAGTCAGAAGTGGTAAATAATCCATGTCGCAGTTACGTAATGATAGGGTGAGGTGGTTTACTATAAACATATAATAATAGCAAACACTCCAAGGTTGTGCTCGATAGTCAACTGGTAAATACTGTGGTTTGTGGTTTAATCATTGTGTTCACTTTATGGTGTATGTTGCACAGACCTGGCACTTTGCCCGTGTTGAAGTTAGGGTGAATTATACTTTAAATTGGCGGGCTTTTTAAATACCCCTCATCACTGTCGTGATTGTACAACACTTATTTTGATGGGCACGATCTGTATACAATGTGTAAATACATGTACATGTAATTTAATGTCAAATTGCATTTTGACACATTATCCCACCGTACCCGGAAACAAGACTTTCTTGGACGTACGTTTAATGTTCAACCCGTGTGATATCGCGATAGCATGAGAAACGAGTGTCCATTGTGTGTATGAAACTTGGTGAGAGTGTCGAGTTGTCATACGCGCGACAAAACCAGCTCCTCGGGAAACAAACCTTATTTTAGGTGGATCCATTTCGTTTGTAAACGAACTCTGAATTTCATCACAAGGTCTAGGCAAACATTGAGCACAAGCACTACGGTATTTGATTGTTCAATATGAGCAGATACAACTTATGCCGGCCTTCCACCTGAAAGTTTTCTGTCGCAATTTTTCTGTCCGACAGCGACTTGCATGTGGAAGGTGCTCTCGAAGTCCGGCAGTTATTGTTTTGAATAGCACCTGTTCTATTCATCGCCAGAAATGTCTGGAAACTTTTTGAACTATATGCGGCAGTCGTTGACAATGGACACACAGGCAAATTTTGTTTCACATGGAAGAGCCACACGACAGAAACTTGCGATAGTAACTTGCTCGACAGTTGCAAGAGCTTGCAGACAGAGACTTTCGACATTTTTTTCTTTCGCGTGGAAGACCCATCGGTAGGTTTATTGCGACAGTTTTGCGAGAACTTTCGCAAGTTTTCTTTCACGTGGAAGGTCAGCATTAAAGAATTTCGTGAGTCGAATACCGTCGGCGTTTTCTAGTTGTAGCAGAAACAGCTTTTCGAATTTCGACAAGGTATTCATCGATAACAGCGTCAGGTCGGGTCGAACCACTGACTGTACTGGCCGAATTCCTGTTCTCGTGAAAAGAAAAGACGGTCGAAAACAGGCTTTTCGTTCAAAATTGAGTTTGAAACTCCGAGTCGAAGCACATAATATCTGATGGCTTACAAAATGACGGAATCTCTAGTTGTTCAGTGTCTATACAGGCCGACGTACATCGAAACGGCCAGTGATTTAGTCTTGTTCGTCATGTACGTTCCATTCATGTTATGTTACGTTGTGTTTGGTATCGTTGGAAATTCACTGGCGTTCGTTGTCCTGAGCAGGGAGATGAAGGGTTCTACGTCATTCCTTCTTCAAGCTCTGGCAATATCTGACAGTGGTGTCCTCACAATATACGGATTTGCATACTCGCTCCCAGCCGTCTACACCTACACGGGACATCTTGAAATCTACTACGAGTTCTTTCAACATTCCCGCGGATACCAATGGGCGGTTTCATGGTATTTTAAGACAGTATCTACTTATATCATGGTATTCGTAGCAACAGAGAGATACGTAGCTGTGTGTTTTCCGCTGAAGGCCAAGTCTTTATGCACAGTTAGGAACTGTAGAATCGCCACTATTGGAATCACCGTTTTCTCTCTCTGTTACAACTTTCCTAAATTTTGGTACTGCGACACGCTTTTTGTATTTGACGTCTGCACTAATCGAATAAGGCCGGTCTCAATTTACAGCGAATTCTTCGACAAGAACGTGGACTTCCAAATTGGCTACGTCAACGTGCTCTATTACATCATTTTGTTTTTCATACCCTTTGCTTGTCTTACATTCACAGGGGCAAGAATGCTTTGGGTTTTGAAATTAAATGCCAGTGGTCTATCGGCTTCAAGAGACAGCGAAGATCATGATAAACAGAGAAACAGCATAACAAAGCGGGTTGTGATCTTGATCATGTGTTTCTTCATATTAGAACTGCCGTCACTTTTGATCAATTTGGGATTCACTATTATCGTGTATGTGATCGGAGAACAGGGCTGGGACTCGCTATTCCCAGTTATGGGAGCACTGTACGTCCTTTCTGGCGCTAATTCCTTCATTAACTTTTATGTGTACGTTCTCACCGGGCGCAGGTTCAGGACGATTTTACGCGGAACCTTTATGAAGTGCATTTTTTGCAAATAGCTGGGCGGGAAGTCAAAATTGAAATCTGCGGCGCTGTGAATTGGCCACGATATTGCCACTCTTCGTCCACAGCCGGCGCGGAGGGGATTGCAACATTCTCCAATACCGTTAGTTTTGCCTTTTGCCTTTTGGAGAACGTACGATTACAATACAATGCATACGTGGACCGATACCCTGAGAACAAGAGTTACTCTACATGGGGCGAGGTTGATAAGCGGTAGTTCAAAACCTTATCAATAGAGGTCTACCTTAACGCGGGTATGTTTAGCGCAGGATAGGGTCGCGAAAATATTAAGTAGGCCTACGGTCGTGACATTAACGATACATCATCACGTCCAAGTCTCTTGTCCAGGCCCTTCATCCCGAGGGAATGTGAACCCTGTAGACATATACAGTGTCTAGATAAATTTTCACAGGCAACCGTAATTAGGCCTATATGGCATTACAAAGTTGAATAAAATACAGAGATTTAGCGTTCCGATAATGATTTTTGGTGCATCATTTTGAGTGAAAACCTGCTGTTGAAGACGAAATGGGTCTTTATTCAAGTTCCCATTTTGTCCGCATAATGTTTATTTCAGAAGTTGAAATATAGAGGGCAGGCTTTGTCGACGTCAACTCTGCGCGCATTGCAAATTCGAAATTCTATTTTCTTCACATATCACTTAGAACCGAATCGAGTGGTGAAACTGTATGAAGCTACATACATCGGCATGAGTGTACATGTACGTACACCCTTAATCAAAAGTAAATGCACAGCTAATAAACTTAAATATTTCCCAAAATCTTCAGCGGATCAACCTTTGCTTTTCACGGGAATTACTTAGGGCATCAAGACACATTTTAAGACCAAAAATATCATGAACTTGCATGAGTTGTATTTTTGACAAAAGTTTGAAATTTCCATAAAAAAGTGTGATTTTCAATCGCATATTTTTTAGAAGTGAAACCAACGTCACTTTAAAGCCTGTTTGTTTCCCAGCAAAATTATTTTTTCAGGTTTCAAAAATTCCGTGGTGAACAGAAGTTACAGAGCATTTTCCAAAATGAATTTCGTTCGGTTTTCCAGTCAAGTCAGGGCTATTCCTTCCGTCTCATTTAGATCTACCCAGCCTGCTGAATATTGTGAATAGGCCTATTCATGGCCTAGTCAACAATAGTTACTCCTGATGACACTCCATCGAGTAATCCAAGGCCAGGCGATCTTTTGTGTGGGATGAGTGCCGGTGTCACCTTTCTTAATTCCTCCTTACAATTCCTTAGCCTACCAATGAAGGCAGGAGCAGGAGAGCCTACATGTACGTAATAACCTCTTATGGAATTGACGCCATTTACTAACTTGCTGTACGATGAATGGGACTTATTATTCCGTGAGGTTGGCCTTGGGGCAATAGGGAGGTTTCGAAACCAAACGATAAACGTAAACGTTAACGACAACTTTATTTTTGTACCGAAAATGCAATGCAAAATCTGGTTAATGTGTAGTATGAAAAATAACGTTGTCGTAAAATTTTGGCTTATCGTTTGATTTCGAAACCTCCCCAATAAGGAAATGTCGACTATAAAATAAGACTTGAACTGTTGACAGGAGTTTCGACTGAAACTTTCGAGTAAATTCTTAATTACGACATGGAAGCTCCAATTGAAAATTTGAAAATTTATTCGTGTATAGAAACATGAAAGCTTTAAAATGACGTTGGTTTCACTTCAAAAAAATATGCGATTGAAAATCACACTTTTTTATAGAAATTTCGAACTTTTGTGAAAAATAAAACTCATGCAAGTTCATGATATTTTTGGTCTCAAAATGTGTCTTGATGCCCTAAATAACTGCCGTGAAAAGCAAAGGTTGATCCGCTGAAGATTTTGGGAAATATTTAAGTTTATTAGCTGTGCATTTACTTTTGATTAAGGGTGTACATGCACATGTACGTGCTTATCTGTACGCCAAACTTTGTACCATTGTGTTGGTGTGTGAAAAGTGTATAATTATGACGTTTTCGCCATCGGATTACCATAGTGAGTGGTGTATTGTTATCCTTTTCATTTCCACTGTCGGAATAATGGTCAGGATGTAGGTCATGCGCGCTAATATGACAAAAACAAACAATATTCTTGCTTTACACAGCATGACCATCTAAGCACGACCATCCAGTTTAGCAAGCACGAAAACGTGAGAAACGTAGGACGGACTCGTGAAACATGTCCTTGGACCTACTGTCACTGACTGTCATCTTCTTGACTGTTCGCCTCCCGCGTGTGACATCGCTACCTGACTTCACACAGGGAGAGCACTGACAGGGAAACTCGATCATGTTCTCCGGAAAATCATTTAGAATTTGGAGCTCAGTTAAATTTTTCTGGCAACATGCGTGACATATTTCTGACCAAACAGCCAACGCGTATAATGACCGGCCTTAGTCGGCGGGCGGAGCGATACAGCGACTGGGGCCCGAGTCTACATATCAGCGTCAAATTCTTTATTTAGTAATCACTTACATTAGTATCCCTGGCCGGCCAGATAGAATATGAGGCCACAGACTTAACCTCCTGACGCAAAACATCAGGGTGATGATAATGATGGACTGGAATTTAAGAAAATGTCAGCATACATGTATGTGGTGAGGGATGAATCAAGTCTAGTAGAAATGGCGCCTTTTGTCTCGAACATTTTCACCTTATTCCCATTTTTATTGTAAATTGGCATTTCATTGTTTTTCTTTTCTTAAAAAAGGCCAGTTTCCACACAGCAGCGGTTTCCGACTGCGTGGCCAGAAATGAAAAGTCGTCTGCTGATAAAAGCCTCGTTCATACTTCGACGCACGGCCATCGGCGTCCAGCTAGCAGCACACTGGCCGCCAAATATGGCGTCCAGAAGCGTTCGACTGAACCCCCCTCTCGACGCCAGAGTTGGCTGACAGTGGATCCTGGTGAGAGCACACCTGCCCAAAACTTGGCGTTCAGTAGCATCTTTTCGGGCCACTGAGGCTGCCATTTTGAAATCATGTGACATCAAGACGCAAGCTGATTGGCCAAAGCCTCGCCGCCGACTCCAAGTCTGGCTGCCATCGGTAGCACACCCCGGGTAGCACACTTGGCTGCTTCGGGAGTTCACGGGCGTTCACAGGCGTCCAAAATCAAACATGTTTGATATTGGAGTTCAGTGGCGTCCGGCGGCGTTCTCCAGATTCCATTCGTAGCACAGCCACATTGGGGATTTTTCTGGCGTTCGGACATTGGCGTCGAAAAAACGCCTCTGGACGCCGAAGTTGGCGGCCAGTGTGCTGCATGCTAAAATCTGGACGCTGACTTCGCGGAGTTGATTCATGTCATCTGTATGTAATGTATGTTACTTACCGATGGTATTTGGACCCAGAAGAAGTAGGTATTCTCGTCAACCAAATGGGCGCAAGTGGTTACACTGGATTTGGAGGGAAAAGAATGTGTCTTCTTTTTAAAAAGCTTTTGAAATTCTCTCACTGACTCCTCATTGAGATCAATGATATCAAAATATTTGTCATACTTGTCAATGACATCAAAATACGTGTAGCCTACCTGTCGTATAGGCCCAGCTTGGGGAAACGATTGATCTGAGCGAAAAAGGGTCACGCTCCAACCATAGTAGTGGGGCAGCTTAGCTCCAAAAAAGAGGTCGATTGTGCACTTTCCCTTAAAAGCATGAAACTTGGCACATGGTTAGAGCAACACAATACAAAGATTTTTAGTCCAGGGGCCACCGGAAATTGCACCCCGTATGGCGGCCATCTTAGATTTCAAAATGGCCACCATTGTGGATCAGTTTTAATGAATATCTCCTTAACAAGCAGAGATATCGAGACAGTTGAAACGCCTATACCCACATTTTNCACTGATGAAGCACTTCGTCGCAGAATAAGAGATTTTCTGCGGAGGGAATTAAATGAGTAAAATTTTGAAACTTTCTTTAATATTGCAACTTTTGTTTCATGAGTATCGATTTTTGCCAAGCTACATGTATGCCGATCCAAAACAAACATCATTTCTTAATTTGTCACACGGGGGCGCGCAAAGCATGACGGTTGATGCCTGTCGACAAGACTATTTGCCTCCCCTATGTAATAATGGGGTCTCAAACGAATGGTTTCGCCCACTTTGTTGGTCATTACAGGAGCGATCGCCTGGACAGCCAATCGTGTGGAAAAGGGGCTGGTAATTTATTATAAGTCACCGTTTCGTCCGTTACGTCCGTTCCGTCGGTTAGCTGCAAGATACCTATTAATAAGCCTATTCCAGGTATAACCTAACGTTATATAATAACGTGAAGCTATACCTGGAATAAGCTTATTCCACCTTTATGCATACGGGCCCAGGAGTTTTCTGTAAAATCCTCTGTTATTGTTATTATAGGGGCCCAACACTAGTGCTGCGGGAGGGCGAACTGATGAACAACATGTTGTAGGCCTATCTATCCCTGTTGACCCTCCCTCCCGTTCCCTTAGAAAGGGAGCCACTTACTTGTTGTCGGAGTCGGATCCTCCAGCAGCCTTCCAAATGTCATACAGAAGTTTCAGATCGTCAAAAGGATTCATTTTCTTTGAGATATAATTATCTTTTCTGTCAGATTCTTGGGAAAGAGGGCCCACCGTATCCCAATGACTAGCGAGGTTTATAGCCTATAACTCACGAGTCTAGTAAGTAGGCCTTTGGCCAGTACGTGGATATTTGAATAAATACCCGACACTCGACCTCAGTGTTTACATCTTCTGTCCTCTCAAAGCCTCGAGTGACGTAACAGATCGAACAATTCACCAGATGCACACCCTGCTGCAGATTACATCTTCTGTCCTCTCAAAGCCTCGAGTGACGTAACAGATCGAACAATTCACCATGCACCCTGCGGCAGTTTAAGGATAAGGAATGTCAAAAATACGCGATAAAACAGAAATATCATCCAGTTGTCCCACGCATTTGTCCCACTTAGCGAATCTTCGGGTTGCGAGCTTTCACCATATTCGAAAATCAGGAATTCCCTCGACTGAGTGACATTTTATCATTGCACCACACTACAGTGAATCATGGCCGAACCGGGTCATGATTTTTATGTTTATGCATATCGGAAGCACGTATCGTGTTTAAAGCTGAACTGCATGAACTAAAACACCACACAGCGCCGCAGTGTGGTGGTCGAGAGAAGGGCCAGACCCTACTCCTGAACATGATAGACTACCGATCTGGGTATGATAGACTACCGATCTGGGTACGAGATTGCATCTCTCGTTGACTCCATTGACAACTCGGGTTGAATACAGTGGCGCCACCCACAGGGACTTGAGGCATGCATTGCAGGGGTGGTGGGCGTGTTACAGAGGTCCAATAACAAACCCCCGAGTAATGCCCCGGTATACTGACGTATACCAAGTAGAAAAATATTCTACTAGGTATACGTCAGTATACCGGGGCATTACTCGGGGGTTTGTTATTGGACCTCTGTAACACGCCAACCACCCCTGCAATGCATGCCTCAAGTCCCTGTGGCGCCACCAAATAGCTGAGGCTGGTAGTCGATCCTGTTCTGGAGATACCTTGAAAGTGCCTTCTAGTCGTTTGTATTTCTATTGACCACCACCGTGGCGTGGCGGTATTTTTCATCGCTTGAATCTCCAGTTTTTTGTTCATGCAGTTCAGCTTTAATGTATACATGACCATGTGACACAGTAATCAGAAACGTCCGGCTGACCCCTCTACAGCAAAATAGACCAATAGGCCAATGTGTGTGGTGTATGTGTGATCGACATCATGATATACATGTAATATGACATGATATGAATTGGGTACGGGAATTAAGCCAAAATTCCAAAATTCCAATTCACGTCAAAATGGAAATTTTAACGTTTCAACGCTGTTGTACATGTAGGTTTTCATGACTTTCTCGGGGCACGCCGATTTCTGTGTGGGGGCTTCAGTTCAGTTGAAATAGCGTTGACCACTTGATTTGCGGGAATCCCATCGGAATACTGTTTGTTTGGCTTTGGCGTCGTCTTTTCCCACGGAATAAATCTTTTTTCCGCGGCATTAAAGTTTTTTCCGCGCAATAAACCCGTGGAAGAAACTCAGAAAAAATGAGAACAACTAACAAATTAATCAATCATTGAAAAAATTCAATGTCTCTTGTGGGCCACGTTGTAATTATATCCATGTCATTACAAACTGGTGTATGTCAGCCGTCACGCATTTTCAGGGCCGCCGCGCCGGCCCTGATTTTCAAATTTCCCGCAGTCATGGCAGTGCGAACTCGACGTCGTGTGTTCGGTCAACTTCGTTAAATTCCGGAAAAAGTCGGGAGCTGTCGCTCCCCTCTGTGCAAACTGCCATGTCGGCCGAAAAAATTCGGCTGCACATCAATTTATTATCTGGTTCTGCGTCTTATCTGGTTAATAATTGTGCGACGGGGCCTAAACTATTAATATCTTTTCAACAATTTGACAATGCAGTTGTTGCAGCTTGGATTTAGAGGTATCCTGCGGAATGCTTCGGTAAGTTTACATGACATTGACAACTTTGGCATGTTTGTTGCGTGCACAAATGCATGCAGCATGCTCTGCTGCATGCAGGATGCACTGCATCATGTGTTATGACGTACACGTAGGCCTAGCCTACAGTGTATATCTGATCATCAGATCATGTCAATACATCATTATACAATCATTTTCAGCAAAATCAATTGGGATAAAAGATGGGATCTTTACTGTTCGTGTCTTGGGTTGGAGTGCAGGAACTTGACCTCAATCAAATCGCATCTCTCACTCTCAGAACTTCTATAATTTTCAAAATTTTTCAGAAGAGGGAGGTCCCTTGACTCCCCCGCAAACATGCAAAACCAGCCCCTGCTGAAGCCAGTGAAGCGGCCGTGAAGGCGAAGCTCAAGTCCGTTGAGCTCATCTGCTTGCTTAAAAACCCCCCCCCCCCCCCNCTACGGCCCTGTTAGCCTATAGGAGTTACGTCGTGAAAACGATCTAGAGGCAGATAGGGCAGGATGATGTCATACTCACATAGGCCCATATAAATAAATTCTGTGACAGACTGACATCACATGTGACATGTCAGTGTCATGACTGTCAGGCCTTCCCAGCCAGTCCCCATTGTTCGTGCTTGAAAATGAATACATGTACATTCCTTGACTAACCTGTCCTAATTTTCTCTCATTTGCAGATCAAATATTCCAGACAGTGTTTGCCCCTTATATTTGAAATCGAAGCCATTTCCAAAAGGCATTGGAATGTTCAGAATGTGCGGCACTACAGTCTGAATCTCTCACAAGACCTTCCTTCACTCCCAGTGGCTCCGTTACAACAGACTCTAGAAAAATACCTTAAAGCTGTGAAACCACTAGTCAGTGATGAGGAATGGATGAAGACAATCAAACTCGTGGAAGACTTTGGGAAGAAAAATGGTGAGGGAGAAAAATTGCATCAAATAGTCATGGAAAGATCCAAAAATGAAGCAAATTGGGTAAGCAAAGTGAAGTGTGCTACAGCCTGTCAGTGTTTCCGCCAGAGGGTACTAAGCTATTGCTAGTAGCCAAACAAAAAAGGACCGTTTTCGTAAAGGGGCTGGAAGGTGACAAATCAAAAAGTCCAGCTCTGCGCCTGTAAGAGGGAATATGAGTAATGGTTGGAATTTCCATAACAAAAATGAATAGAAAAACACTCCAGTCATGCCAGTGACCCAGGCTTATCCATTTCTGACTTGACATTATGATGACGAGTTCAATAGTTAGGGAATATGGCTTTATTGACCATCCATGGGGGTGGGTTGCATAATCTTTGCCAGTCATTTCCTTTCAGACTAGGTGAGACCAGGCTAGTGAATCAATGAATGAAAAGGTGACAATAGCCCTGATTGCCAACACCTCTGATCACAGGCCACTCATGATAAAATTGACTAACAATTGAATAGACCTGTCCCTTTTCCTACATGTAGGCCTCACCCACATTCTGTGAAGTGTTATGTCAGTGTTATGGTGTGCTGATTATGGCAAGAATATCTGGTTCTTCTATCCATAGTTTACACCCAAAGTGGTGTCTTCTTCAAAGTCCTTTTTTCATTAAAACAAAATATTTCTCTTTTATTTTAGGGTTTTAATCCAAAGATAAGCCCCTGCTTAAACTGCGTACCTATTCTTGCCAAAATATAACGAAACGTCATTTTCACTGATTTTTCTGCAGCGGAAAAATCCATTGATTAATTTAATTAGGTCATAACCATGCAATTATTCCATGTTACCCAAAAGTGATGTCTCCACCCTATGATGTATCATCCCTGCAAGTTTGAAGTCTGTATGACTTACAGGCGCAGAACTGGACTTTTTGATTTATATTCACCTTCCAGCCCCTTTCATGGGGTTTTATTTTTTTGCTGATTTTGAAGAAATCAGTATGGCAGAAACCCCGCCTGGTGAACTAGTAATGCATGTGTTGTTTCCCTTAGAATCATGCCAGCCATGACATGAGGTCTCCAGATGCAAAATCATATTACATGTATTACGTGCAGGCCTTTCGATTACATGCTTTTCACACCGTTATACGGTGTAGGAATTTTCAATGTCCCCAAATTAAAGTCCTTCAAAATGTCCCCAAAATACCCCTAAAGCCCCCAAATTACCCCCAAATGTCAGTGAATAAAAGTTCCTGCAAATAAAATGATTTCAATTGGTCCCTTTCCCGGCACCGCGGCAATTGGCCGCGGTGCCGCGGCTTATTTCTAGCCCTGGGTATGGGAAGGATTGATCTCTCCATGCTGTTGATTTAGAATGGATTCTTGTTGGGGTCCAATTTTAGGCACCTTAGCAGACTGCATCCGATGGCACTAGACACTCATCATTTTGAAAATGGAAATGATTACTCTGCCTACCAGTGACTGGCCAGAAAAGTCCTTTCACTTTTAAATTCACTTCCCAGTCAGTCTCAACGTGCTATCTTTTCTGATGCCTGCAATTCCTATCTTTTTTCCACAGCTTGACGAATGGTGGTCGAGGTATGCGTATAAAAAATGGCGGGGAAGTTTAGTGACTTTATTCAGCCCTGGATTGATTTACCCAAAGCAAGATTTTGGAGGCAGACATGGGCAGATTCGATTTGCTTCAAAACTGCTCTTGGGTATTATTGACTACAAGAAAATGGTAGACAGGTGAGGTATCTTCTTTTTAATCAAGCAGTAGATGAAACACAAGCTAAGTGACAGAGTTTGCTCTGTAAAACTATGCATTTTGCTTTCCTGAGATTGCAAATTGTTACACAGACCTGCAAAGTCTCACACATTTGGCGGGAGACTCACACATTTACATGTACGGTACACCTTTTCTGCTGCACTCCCGTGCGCTGTGTGTAATCTCATGCATTTCCTACAAAGTGAAGCTATTCAAAAAAAATTGTTCCCCTATTTCACAAACTGCGTTTGCTGACTATCGTCTGCTCAGGCAGCACTCATGCCATATCATGATCTGCCGTTTGATACTGTAATCAGTGTGTTTTACCGCCAATGCTACACCAATCACAGCCCTTCGGTGAAGGATATTATGCGCCATGCGCCGGGTTTTGTGCACGTTTTAGATGCTCAAGCTAGGCAACCCCAAAGTGGCCCATTCGCCAGCAAAATCTTGCCCCCGAAGCTCCAGCAAGGTATCAGAACACCCTTGGCAGGTCTGGTTACAGTTACATTGGACTCAAGCATCATTTGCAACACACTTGCGCTATGAAAAGTTCACCTCACTATTATTAAACTGTATTCAATCATTTTGTTTCCCTTCACTATTCAGCGGTACACTTCCTCTCCAGACCTATGGCAAGGATCCCATTTGCATGAAGCAGCCGTACATCTTGTTGAACTCATGTCGCATCCCCGGCGAGGAAGAAGATTATTTTTTTGTGTCTGACCCAGAAAAACCAGAAGAAAAGGCTAAGGATATAACAGTTATTCACAATAACCAAGTAAATATCTCCTGAAAGATCTCGATTGGCTTTTGTTGGTGTTTTGTCTCATCCGACTTAACTTTTGGACCAACCCAAGGCACCTGTCTCACCGCATCAAATACCACTGAGTTTACCAATACCTTTATGCACCTTCATGCCATACTATCCTCATGGATGAGTAAGTTAGGGGATATCTAGAAATTGATAAGGTTGTGGTTCTGCTGTGGTCTACACCACCACTGAGCAGGGTTCTGCCGCTGCTGGTTGGTGCCGGACGGCCCCGTCCAGGACACAGAAATGCCGACCGGCACTCAGCCTAAAAAGAGTATTTTCCGACCAGCAGAACTAACAAAGTGTGCCACAAGAGATGCCCGCCACGCACACCTCTGAATTTCCTTTCTGATCCCATTTACCAAATGTGCTTCCCGGCTGGGCTTCTGACACAGTTCTGACCACCGACAACGGCGGTTGCCTTTTTGCAACAGACTGAATTGGGGTCATTTTGATGCCAAATGAGGATGTTTTTATTGATAAAGAAGCTCATTCTTTCGACTCTCAGGTGCCAGGAAATCGCATTTCAACAAGTGTACATGTAGATTTCAAATTTTTCTGGGGGGGGGGGGCCAGACACCCCGCTCCGGCCGGCACTCGTTCAGTCCTGGGCAGAACCCTGACTGAGTCCAAAAAGTAGACAATGGTTGAGGTGTGCATAAAAAACATCTCCAAGTTAGTTACTTTTTCTAGTTTTTCAGTGTTGACCTATATGATGATCAAGGAAACCAACTTAACCTGACACAATTACAAGACCAGTTGAACTGGGTGGTGGACATGTCTCCTGCTCCCGGTCCGCCTGTTGGGATGTTGACTGCAATGGACAGGATTTCATGGGCAAAAGCTTATCAGAAGCTGAAAAAAGGTGTGTGAATCCTTTAATTTTTCTGGTGGATTTTGTCAAGCACAGTCAACTTTGCAAACCTCAAACCTACCTCACAAGAAAGCTAAAAAAAAGTTGAATCACTGAAAAAAATCATGATTTTCGATGACATTAGTTTCCTGTTGATTAGATACCTATAACTTCAATTTTGTAGTTAGTAAGTCAAATTTCTGCTAAGTTGATGCAGATATGGCCAGAAGTAATGCATATTTTCCCATCTGAGTTGAAGTCGCCAGTGGCAATCACTGTCTTTGCCTTGTTGAACAGACTCAAAACGGCAAAATTTCTGCTAAATTGCAATCAAATCCAGAATCCAGTGATCAGTTTTCAACATCCTGGGACAGTGAAACCTACTGATGGGTTTCTCTGCAGCAGTTTCTTGTTTTTACAGACCCTACGAACCGTGCCGTATTAGAACACGTTGAGAGAAGTATCATTGTAGTCTGCCTCGACCAGCCATCATTTCATCTTTTTCCTGACAGCATTACTGGTATGGCGGCAAATGCACTGCATGGATCTGGAAGCCACCTGAACTCTGGAAACAGATGGTTTGATAAACCAATGCAGGTTCGCTTTTCATTTCGACGTTCAAGTTGTTCGGAAAAAGGGGCTGTTCATTTTCGTCGATTGAGGAATCTCAGTTGTTCCTTGAAGAAATGGAGAAAGCTATGAAGCTGCAAATTACAGCAATTATTCTGTTCAGCACAATAAATAATCCCTGCAATTTGCAAGTGCATAGCTTTTTCCCTGTTCCCAAGGATCACAACTCAGATTCCTCAAGTGACGAAATTGAAAAGCCCCTTTGATCTTTCATGATGCACCCTGTCGTACATGGAGCTATGGGATATATAACCCAGGTGTCTGATCCATCCCCTCAAAGCTACATGTACAGTTGTGGCCAAAATTATTCGAACGCTTGCCATGTAGGCCTAATAGACATTTCTAGACACGTTTATATCGACAGGCGATCAATGCACCAATGAAACAGTTTCCTCAGAGCAATGGACCTTCTCCAATTATTAGAAGTGAAAAATGGAAACCAGACTTGGTACGGCAACGTTTCAAGAGTGTTCAAATAATTTTGGCCACCACCATACTGTATTTGCGGCCTGAAGACTATTCTTTTGAATTTAGTGTACATGTAGTTACTTACTCATCTCAGGTTAACTATGGCTCTGATAGTTAGTCTTCTGTCTTGAATTTCAGGTTATCGTTACTGCTGATGGAGGGATAGGGGCAAATTTAGAACACATGCTTGCAGAAGCAGTAGCACAGGGTGATATTCTTGACCATGCATTGGATCACATGTGCGTAAATCTTCAATAATTTGCTTTGTATTACTGTGTTGGCCCTATCCTGTCTTAGGCCGCACATGGAATTTGGTTGTGGCCTGAGGGGCCTTGTATTCAGAGGGCTGTGGAATGACTGGCTTTTTCCAAAGGTGCATGGTTTAAATTGAACTTAAAGAAATAGCACTAAAATTGACACACAACGTGATAATATACAGGAAGTCAACTTCCAGATTTTGCAAATTTTCGACCCCAACCGGGGTCTTCTTCAGGCTGGCACTTAACAGTACAAGACTCTAGAATAGACAAATTGAACTGTTTAAATTGAACTGGTCCTAATTCACTTTTTTAAGGGCAAAACGCATCAGCACCAAATCTCTGCCTATTGCAAAGTGTGGACCTCCTAAGAAACTTGAGTTCAGCTTGTCAGAGGATCTGCTGACTGACATCGATGCAGCCAAACAACAGTTGGACAGGTGCGAATCATAATGTCAAAGTTAAACCCTTGCCTTTAGCCAAATTTCTCATCATCCTATGGTCCCTGACTAAACATCCTCTCAAAACACGGTCATTCTAATGCATCTCCTACGTCGTAATAGCCGAGTGAGATGACCTGAATCTCAGGATGCTGACTGAAGCATTCTGATCGTTAGGTCAGGTACTATTTGTCAGGTACTATTTGTCAATGTCATCGTCAAAGTCTTTCCATCTATCTATCTTTTTTCAGTTTGTCTAATGACATGGAACTTGCCCCTCGGGTATTCACATGGTATGGTAAAGACTTCATCAAGCACTATAAAATGAGCCCTGATGCGTATACTCAAGTGTGCTACCAGTTAGCATTCTACAGGTACGTAGGCCTACATGTACATGTATTAGAGTTGTTGTCTATTCATAACTGTTGGTCACTTCAAACAGTTCACTGTAGTGTAACAATACTTGCAATGTACAGCAAAAGTTTTGGACCTTCAACAGTCATGAATAGACAACAACTCTATTAGATGCATTTCCAAGCCACAAATTAAGCAGCCTGTCAACGACATTGTCAGACACCAAACTGTGATTTGTCAGGTGCCACTAACTTAGTGCCTGGAGTGGACTGTCATGATGATGGGCACAAATTACAGGGTTTTTACTGCAATAATCAGGGTTTAATACTGCAATAATCCATTACAAGGCTGGCACTGAATCAGTGATGGCAGACACCAAAATACACTGGTCTGCCACTTTGTCAGATGCCTACTTTGAGGCTTGATTTCAGATTTTGACCTCATTCCACAGTATTCCACTGAAAATAGGACATAATTAACCCAGAACACTGTTTGTTTACAACCTACGTTAACCCTTAGAGCGCCGTTACCGAGTATACTCGGTACGACAATTCTCTTTTTTAGGACCGTTACCGAGTATACTATACTCGGTAAAGGTCCTAAAATTCAAATTTCAAAACACATTCATTTTTGGCAATTTTTTTGTTTTTTTTCTCGAAAAAAAACCCGGTCACAGGGGAAGGAAAAGTTGAAGAAACCCGGCGCTCTAAGGGTTAATACATCTTGTGTGTGCAGGGGCCTGATTCACAAAGCACACGTAAGTTCGCTATCTTAGCACGCTCTAAGTGAACGTTTACGTTTAAGATTAGACACTGGTAAGTTATATTCACGAAACATTCTTAGATCACTCTTAGATCACTCTAACCCAAAGTGTACGTAAGCTTACGTTAAGACGGACGAAGAGTAGATTCACTTCTCCGTTTTGCGCTTTGCGCTTGTCCGTTCGCTATGTTTATCTGTGGTACCAACAATAAAATTACTTTTTCTACCACGCACTCACATGGGAATGGGAAACGGAAAAGGGCAAAGCGCAAAACTCAAAGTGTGGGGGACACACATGCGAGCGAAGGGAAGAAATTTTTGCCGCGAAAACATTTAAAAACACTCTGGAATCCTTGGCCTGCTGCATACAAACTGAGAGGAATCAGTTCCCGTCGCAATTTAATCACGTCGCCCGTTCGCTGGCAGTACTAGGGAACGATTTAGAATCCCCGATCAGTGCCCAAAAAGGTCACCGATTGACAGAACAAGCCGCATTGTAGGCCTACATTACAATAGGATTTCCATTGTGTCCCATGGAGTAACGTCACTTCCGATCGGGGATTCGATCCGATTGGATCCCATCGTCGAGATTTGAATGTTGTCGTGTGCGGTCCAATGTGGATTCGGGACCAGTTTAAATCCACATTGGACCGCACTGGGTGGCGTTTACAGGCAAGAGTTTTGAATCACAATCGGATTCGATCGGATTCGATCGGATAGCATGTGAGTTTTTGCCTGTGGTCTAAACGGCCCTAATAGGAGGGCCGTTTAGACGACTGGCAAGAATCCACATGCGATCCGTCTGAACGGCCCTACCTCACCCAGAAAAAGAAAAAGAACCGATCAAGATAATTGGGTTCTCAATGAAGCATGGAAACGTAGTATAAGGGCCGTTTAGACGACAGGCAAAAATCCACATGCGATCCGATCGAATCCGATTGTGGTTCAAAACTCTTGCGTGTAAACGCTACCCAACAATGCAGTCCAATGTGGATTTAAAATGGTCCCGAATCCACATTGGATCGCATTCGACTACATAGGACAACATTCAAATCTCGTCTAAACGCAAATGAGACCCCATGCGGGTCGATCAGATCCAATTGGATCAAATCTGAATGTGGTTTTGTGGCTTGTCGTCTAAACGGCCCTATATAATCCCTTTGCGTGGTACAAGCTCAGCTGGTCAACTTGACACAAGTGGTACAACATTGTCTGCGGTTTGATCAATTTCCAAGTTCAAGTAGGGCAACTGTGAAACCATCTTAAAATATCACCTTAAAAAAGTAAGGCGATTTTAAGTAGGTTTTAAGGGTTTTGCATGCAGTAGTGTAAGGCCACATCAAAAAATGGTGATCGTCCTTTTCTCGGGGAGGAGGTGGGTCCGGGAGGTTTTTTTTTTTTTAAAAAGTATTTACAGTGAATTGGCATGAAGAATGAGTCAATGGTAACAACCAAATGCCTTGAAATCGCGTCCTTTGTATCCCAGGTGCGATATGAACTGAACAAAAAGTGATGTCAATGGTCAAAATATATGTAAAAAGGCAATTTGAACGTTTTGGGGGGGGGAATAGAAAAAAAAAGTTATTTTTGATGAAAAAAAATTCAAAAAAATTTTTTTTGAAAAGAAATGCATTTTGAAAAAAACCTTTTTAAAAAAAACGGGATCGGGCCCGTTTTCGCGGGTCGGGCGGGGACGATTACCAGCTTTCTTTTTTTATGTGGCCTAAAGTGCCATTCGCCAAAGGTAGATGGAACAAACTTTCGTGTCCTCTGCACTAAGTAAGCACTACGTGAACCTCCTGAGTACACGTAGATTTTAAGACATCTTAGGCTTTCACGTAATCTTAAGAGTCCTTCGTGAATAACACGCAAACGGCTACGTGTATGCTTAGAGTGAGTTTAAGTACACTTACCACTAAGTGTGCTTTGTGAATCAGGCCCCAGACCTCCAACAAACTGCAATTCATTGGAATTTGTGGTCATCATGTAACGGTTTAAAAATTTCAAATAATCTCAAACTCTTTATGAATCACATACTCACGGACGGACATGTGACATCATTTTGACAACCCCCATCGGATTGTTGGTATTTTTGCAGATTGCATAACCAACTGCCAGGCACATACGAGACTGGCTCTCTGAAGAAATTCAAGTATGGTAGGACAGATACTATCCATTCCTCTACTACGGAAGCTTTGGAATTCTGCAAGGGCATGGATAGTAAAACATGTGAGAAGCAAGAAAAGATAGAACTGCTGCTAAAAGCAGTGCGTGAACATAGTAGACTTACTCAAGAGGTGAGTTACGATATGAGTACTTTGTATTGGTGTCTCTTTCTCCTATCAGTCCCCTGGATTAGGGGTGATTTTCAGGGTTCTGCCGCTGCTGGTCGGCGCCGGATGGCGCCATCCAAGACGCAGAAATGCCGACTGGCACTCAGCCTAAAAAGAGTATTTTCCGACCATCCGATATAACGAAGTGTTCACGAGAGATGCCTGCCACGCACACTTCTGAATTTCCTTACTGTCCCCATTCACCAAATGTGCTTCGCGGCGGGGCTTCCTGAAACAGTTCTGACCAACGACAACAACAACGACGACAAAGGCGGGCAGCCTAAGTTGCAATAGAGTGGATCGGGGTCATTTTGACGCCAAATGAACTCATTATTTTGACTCTCAGGTGCTAGGAAATCGCACTTCAGCAAGTCTAAATTTCAAATTTTTCTGGGGGAGGGCACCCAGACCCCCCATTCCGACCAGCACTGGTTCAGTCCCGGGCAGAACCCTGGATTTTGCACCCTGAGGACAAGGACCCCCCCCAAAATATGCTGAGGGCCTAAGCATATTTTTAGGGCAATGGGTGTTAACATGTTCAAGCACAATAGCATTGTTGATACGTCCTGCATGAATTGCAGGTGATGGCTGGGGAAGGATTCGATAGACTTCTGTTCGGAATGAAGATAGCTGCCATTGAAAATGGGCTGGACGTACCCAGTATCTTCAAGTCCCCAGCTTACAGCGAGGTCATGCGATTCAGGCTTAGCACCAGCCAGGTATGTTCTTTAAAATTCTAGGAATTAGGCCTCCCATTTGTGCAGATTGAATACCTACCGCACCATGATTCAACCCAGGCAGAGTGGAGCCCATGTCGTCGTCATAGAGTAATGGGTCATGCTTATTACCGTCCTCCACCATCTACTACCGTCCTCCACCACCACGAAACGTCAGTCGGCGCCACCGTGACCGTCGGACGCCCATGGAACCACCTTAGGGTGGGTTTGGGAACTATGTTGTCATCTAACCTGGTTCCATGGGCATCCGACGGGGCCCTGACTGACGATTCATGTGGTGGCCAATGACAAAAAACAGAATATTCTGTGATGTGATAGTGATTCTGATGTGGTTTACATTAATTTTCGAGACAAAGATAAAGAAAAAGATGTTTTAAAGAAATATTGGAGTGGAGGACGGTACAGTAACAGTACATAAGGGGTGGTGGGGGTGGAGGACGGTAGTAGTAGACGGTGGAGGATGGCAATTACCGGTAGCATGACTGTGGATTAATTGTTTAGGAGCTTATACATGTATTGGTATTCCTTATTTCACCGTGTGACAAATTTCTTTTTATTTTGAAGGTACCAAGTAAACATGGCAGCAACGTCTATTTCGGCCCTTCAGAATCAGATGGATACGGCTTATGTTACAACATAATGAAGGACAAAGTGCTTTTCACTGTAAGCGCTTTTAACAACAATGAAATCACAAGTGCCAAAGAATTTGCTGACAGTGTTGAAGCCACCCTGAAAGATGTTCATATGCTTCTGCTTGGGCGAAAATCCGATCACCACAAAGGTTAGAACACTTGCTGATAAAGGTACCACCTTACCATGCATGAGATTTTACCATGAGGGATTACCGGTATGCGTTGAACTAGGAGCTACGTATGCAGCAAATAATGCTACATGTAACACTGCAATTGTTTGTGTAAGTCGGGAACGATTTATAATCTTGACATGATATTGCAAATTGAATTAATACTACACTGACAACTGATTAGTTTACATGTATAGCATAGTCGCGAATGATTTGGCCAGACGGGTATCCTAAATAAATAGCTGGTTACGGATGTCAGCGAGTGCCAAAGGCTCGATCGGTGCCCCCACCGCTGGAGCGGGGGGGGGGGGGCTGGGGGCCCTCTTCCAGAAAAAGTTGAAATCTAGAAGCCAGGAAATGCGATTCCCTGACATTTCTCGGGTAATTTTGGCACCTCTTAAATGCCTAGAATCTGTGTTCTATCCAACGTGTACCATGTAGCCAGGTTGGGAAGCGGTCTCTCTCTGGATGATTCACATGTCAGGCGGCGTTATCTATACTGTCAGACCAGTGCACTTACATATACATTTCATCGAAGGAAAAACAAAGTAGGAGGAGCCTAATATTCAGTCGCAACTAGGTCACCTGTTCGAGCCAATCGCTTAGTAGGACAGAGGTGCACACCACGTGGGTGCCAACATGCTATCAGACATGTCAGATCAGGCGGTTGTCCGAAACTTGACCAGGCATGTGGGACTTTCACATCAATAGAATAAAAGCAGTTTTGTTTACTCTGAAATTTTTTTTTCTTAAACTATTTTTTCAGCCGGCTAGGGAGATGTTATCAGCCGGGTATTTTACCCGGCTCCCGGCTGTTAACGACTACGCTGCACTGTAACACGAAGTTATGATCTTTCTAAAATGCTGCCAAATATTTTGGGGATTGGGAGTGTGACATGATAAGCGGTTGTTAGTACAGATGTAGATGAGGTGATTTAGGGTGTACATGTAGTTAAAAAAATAATGTAAACGCAGTGACTGCATAGGAAAAGATTTTGGTCAGTTTTCCGGAATGTTTCACCTGTATCGCCATCGGTTGTTATGTTGTATTTCTGTGATTTTGTAATGCATAGTACTGGTATATTTAAAAGATTTTTAAATTGATGTTGTGAAGAGGTAAGTGATGACAGTACAGGGGTTCTCAGTGCTTGCACCCTCCCTCTCCATTTATTTATTTATTATCCGAATTGGTGCCCTGCGTGTCATGAGACACATTGTAGCTACCTCAACAGAATAGAATTATCGCTCCATCTCCGTTTGTATGCAGTGACGGAGGGAGCAAGCATTAAAGGAGCACGGTATTGGATCTCAAATGTGTTATTTGACTGCCAACGTAGAGGGAGCCACCTCGCTGCAGTAAGACGAATTACAAAAATGCATTACAAAATGTACGGAGTAAATTGGGTCAATTCGCCAACAACGTACTAGTTAATAGTCCCTGGTTTGGAGAGTAGCGCCGGCTGTCAAGAAAAAGTGGCAATAGAGTGGTCCTTTATTTAGGCCTTGATTACCTCTCGATGGCTGTTAATAGTAATGAGGTACATAAAGGATTTCTCTAACCCATGCTTGTCGCCCTACGCAGCCGGCTGCTTTATGTTCCACTTACTCACTTCCATAAAATGGGCAAATTGATGAGGGGTATTGAGATCGCTGCTGATGGAATCTTGCCCACGCTAGAAAGTGTGCAATTAAAAAACTTAGTTCATAGCAGAACACGTAACCATGGTGCTGATGATCCAAAGAATAGTCAATAGATAGAAATAGATGTACGTGTATTTTTGTGCTGAATAGATCTTTAATACTGCCATTAAATTTCCTTATTTCTTCATTTATCTAATGAAAAAAAATATAAGATGTTTACACAGGGGCGGATACAGAGGGGGGTTCTGGGGGTTGGAACCCCCCACTCAGCGACCAAAGATAACATTTTTAGCTCACCTGGGGTGAGCTCTTGTCGTGGGTCTGCGTCCGTCGTCGTCGGCGGCGGCGGCGTCCGTCGTGTTCCGTTAGCAGGGCACGTTTTGTAACCGCTGGAGCTATTGATCTGAAACTTGGTACATATATACCCCTAGGTCAGATGACCTATGATACCAAGTTTCGGTCCGATTCGACTCTTAGCTTGGCCACCAGGTGGCGGAAACCAAAAACACAAAAAGTGCAATAACTCCTGAACTAATGACTGGATCACCTCCAAATTTTTATCATAGGTGTATCTAATGAGGATACATTACATATATAACGGGTTTTTGGTTTGACCTACTTTTCAAGGTCACAGAGGTCAAAGTTCAAAATTTTGCCTTTAAGTGGCACGTTTCGTAACCGCAGGCGCTATTGACCTGAAATTTGGTACATATATACCCCTAGGTCAGGTGACCTATGACCCCAAGTTTCGGTCCGATTTGACTCTTAGCTTGGCCACCAGGTGGCGGAAACCAAAAACACAAAAAGTGCAATAACTCATGAACTGATGAGTGGATCCTCTCCAAATTTTTATCATTGGTGCTTCTAATGAGGATGCATGACATAAGTAAGAGGTTTTTGATTTGACCGACTTTTCAAGGTCACAGAGGTCAAAGTTCAAATTTAGTCATTTGGTGGTGCGTTTCGTAACTGCTTGGGCTATTGACTTGAAACTTGGTACATATACACCCCTATGTCAGATGACCTATGACACCACTTTTTGGTCCGATTCAATTCTCCGCTTGGCCACCAGGTGGCCATAACCAAAGCTCAAAGTCCAGTACATGTAACTCCTGAACTGGATTTTCTCCAAATTTTTATCAGGTGCATCTAACGAGGATACATGACCCTGGAACATTTCGATTTAACATTTATCATTTGTTTTTCTGGTACGTTCACCCAGGTGAGCACATGGTCCATGGACCATTTCATTTATTGCTAAACATCAAGCATCTCGCTGACGTACTGCCCGCCCGTGTCTCTGATGTAATCATGGTGACAATCGCTGCATCCACATTTCGACAAAACTCTATCCCCAGCTTGGGACGACTATTGGCATACTATTACTGGTATACATGTACTGCATTGTTTTGTACGTTTGCACTGTTTCGGAATGTCGAAGAGGTGTGGCATCTGACTGGCTGTGCGCCTAGCTTTAGTGGTTCGGGTTAGGCATGTATCGAAATACATGTATGATATTTTGTTGAGCCGTTTAATGTCAATCAAACCTTAACCCTGCACTTATGCCATGTGCCCGGGCCATATGGTATTTCGCTGGGAGCGCAGTTCGATGAAAATCTGAGAGCTTGAGCTGAATCAAGTGGCTGAACCCGAGTGGCTGCTCCTGTTGGACTGAAGCCCACAACATATGGCCTGCTTTTCAGCAAAATTCAGTATGCACTCAGAGTGTCGATTTTCATCAACAACTTATCACAGTAATATTAATTGAACATAAAAGTACATGCCCGGGGGTATAGGCCTATACATGTATATGTACTATAAGCTACGTTAAATTTTGTTGCCAGCAAGAAATTTGTCTTGATGGTTGCAGGTCATAACTGGTATCAAATACGCGTTTGATTTGACTTCCTTTTTAGCTCACCTCTGTGAGGTGAGCTTCTCCCATGGTGTGTCGTCCGTCGTCGTCGTCCGTCGTCGTTAACAGGGGTGGCACGTTTCTAAACCGCTTGGGTTACAAACTTGAAATTTGGTGTACAGGTACCCTATGGTAAAAACTATCTGTGGACCGAAACTTAGCGCTGCTGCTTGTACACTCTGGCCTGTAGGGGCGCTTTGTGAAAACCTTCTTTCAGCCATATCTCCTGAACGCGGTTAGCTAGAACCACGAAACTTTTATGGTGGGTTTCTCTGATGAGACTTCATCACATAAATCCCGGGTTTTTGATTTGACCTACTTTTCAAGGTCACAGAGGTCAAAGTTCAAAATTCACTGTTTGGTGGCACATTT
>NMRB01000490.1:276600-319115 GCA_002633025.1 Notospermus geniculatus
CATCACATAAATCCCGGGTTTTTGATTTGACCTACTTTTCAAGGTCATAGAGGTCAAAGTTCAAAATTCACTGTTTGGTGGCACATTTCATGGCTATTTGACATAGAGTGTTGTGATTTGGTGTGAAGATATATCTAGGCACCCTGCACAAATGCACCAAATTTCAACCCGATCGGACTTCAAATATGGCCGCCAGGAAGCCATCTTGAAAAATGGACTTTGACCCACATTTTATAAATATGAGTAGGTAGGATGTTTTATCCTTGTCAAACTATGTATCTAGGTACCATATAAATATATGGTAAATTTCAGTCAGATTCGACGTCAGATATGGCCGCCAGGGAGCCATCTTGAAAAATGGACTTCGACCCATACCTCATAAATAGTGGTAGCTAGGATGATTTAACCGTGCCTAAATATGTGTCTTGGTACTGTCTACTTATATGCCAAATTTCGGTTCGATTGGACTTCAACATTGCTGCCAGGCGGCCATCTTGAAAAATTGACTTTGGCCATGTCTCACCGGTAGTAAATGTTACGATGTTTCAATGTTGTCTAAATATCTATGCAAGTATCCTGTACATTCCTGCTAAAATTTCAGTCCCAACGAACGTCACGTGTGGTCACCAGGTGGCCATCTTGAAAAATTGAATTTTTGACATCTGTGACCTAGGCAGGAAAATACTTCTTGGTGTGTTCAGCTTTATCCTATCTGTCCTGATCCTTCATCATGAGAGTCACAGTACGGAGACTTATCACAGAGGTGAGCACAATGGCCCTGGCCATTTCATATTGAAATATTCATATGATCCTTGTTCAAGAGACCTTAGTCTGGAATAGCCGTTTGAATTTTGAAAATCCACAAAAAGGTAAAGGAAATATGAGCATTTATAAAAAACTGCGTTTTTTCACTTGGTTACCATGGAAACGAGATTTTCTCAAAACGCTCAAAGGTGCCAAAGTGCGCCTGTCGGTTTCTGAATCTAAACCTTCAAATCAAAGGAAACTGCAATAAAATTGCTGTTATCCCGAAATCGACACTTTATCACATTGCGTCCAGACTACCTTTGCCATTGGGTGATATACTGGACGAACTCAATATGGCCATCAGACGGACATCTTGGATTTCATATTCCGGACTTGACCTGCAGAATGAGTCGCCTGGTTCATATATCATGGCATAGTAGGGGTGTTGGGGGATTGATATGCCCATGAATTGGCCATTAGAGAGGCATCTTGGATTTCGTATTCCGTTACTGCACTATAGCAGGATGAATTGAGGAGAGCGGGGCATAAGGGGCCTCTCCACGTGAGTTTTCTAAGCTTGCTGTCAGATAGTCAATTATTGCTCTCAGACAGCAATAATTGCTGTCATTCAGTACTGTATGACAGCAGTTATTGCTGTCTAACAGCAATAATTGACTATCTGACAGCAAACTTTCGACAGAAAACTGTCACGTGGAGCAGCGCCTATAGGCCTGATATACACGTACATTGCGGTCGTCATCGTCTGCGTCGCTTATGACTAAGCCTATTAAAGCCGTGCGGCTTTAAAATTCAACTGATTTTCAATTATGGCACGATTAAGTATTGAAGGACTTTTCAGGCATATTAAACTATTAATTTTTCATCAAAAGACATGTAATTATTATTGATGTAATCAGGTGGTGCACTAATTAAGGACACCTGCTTATGATGGGCATGATGGGCTTGGCTTGCTCATATTGACATACCGTTGTTGTTAACGGACAAACAACAACATTGGTGAAATTTTCTCCTTTCCGTCGAGACCGGAGCAGCCTCATCCAGGCTCTTTCACACAGTACATTTGATAAAGGTCTCGTTTCCGCGTAAGTATCGTGAACAGAATTTTTTTTCCAAATGTGTCAGAATTCATCGTCATATTTACCACCGCTCGTCGTCGTAGTTGAGGTGGGGGCACAATTTTCCTCAGATGGTGTGGTCCGCGTACGATCTTTGTATTCTGCATCGCACGTCACGGGACGCCGAATCTCGGAATTTTACTTCATATTTCTGGGCGTAGCGGGATGGGTTTGTGGAAGCGCCTTATCGACTTTGGGTGCTATCCGATTCTTATGGCTGCCTGGGGACATCGTCGATTTGGTATTCTGGATTGTAACTGCAGAACGGGTCACCTCATTGATTTCATATTTCTATGGCACAGCGGGGAGGGTTGGATGAGGCGCCCTATCGATTTCAGGTGCGATCCGATGTTCAATATGGCCCCCGAGGCGGACATCTTGGATTTCGTATTCTGGATTGTAACTGCAGCACCCGGGCTGCAGCATGGGTCACCTGATTGATTTGATATTTCTATGGCACAGCGTTGAGGGGTGGACGAGGCGCCCTATCGATGACAGGTGCGATCCGATATTCAATATGGCCCCCGAGGCGGACATCTTGGATTTCGTATTCCAGATTTTCATTGCATCATAACAGGAGGAGCGGGGGCATACATCGCCACCGTCATCGATTGCATTGCGCCTACATGTAGATTCGTTGAAGTTTAAATTCAAAAGCACATGTTTCAGTGAATTTGAGACCCCATGTCAAGAGATCACTGATACTAAGTAGTCGGGTGTAAAGCGCAGTATCAGTTCAACACAGTTTGGAATCGTTCGAAACACTCACAGTCGACTTTATTTTACATGTATATCGGACCGTCCAGGTGCTGCCAGAACAAGGATCGATTTGCCAACGTCAACTTTGCTGAGCCTCGTCAATTGCAGGGACTTACCAGGAGGGAACTTTTCTGTTGTGTTTGACGAAGGTAAGATTTCATCCATTTCTGCTTTATGGCGGCCGTCCATTGGAGCGTTTCCGTGCGCGGAAACGCTCGAAAGCGTTGTTTGTTTCCGCGGCGTTGGTCACGGCGCGGAAAAAATGTTTTCGAGCGTTTCCGTGCCAATGTAAAAGCCGCCCTTAGTCTCCAAATTTCAACTGAAATTCTTTTTTTCATTTATTCTGCACCCACCAGTAGAAAGAAGTACATATATTACTACGATTGCATCTATCTTTTCATTCTGTTAAAAATATGGGAACGGATCCCAGGTGGAAGACGTTGTTTACACGCGAGACATGTTAATATCAGTGCCTCCCCAATTACATGTGTGCAGTTTTTTTCTATATCAGAGTGGCCGTGTTTACAATGTACATGTACCTGACATCCGTTATCCGTTATGCGATACGACGTAAAGATATGCGAAATCGCAGCCTCATCGTTCCAAGCTATTTTCCAATGCTCATNCGATTTTGCACAGTGGCACTGACTAGGCCTTGGATAGAAGGGCATGATCTTGATTGCCTAATCGATCACCCCGGGTCGGTCACTTTTCATGAACCCAATTGTTGGTCGTAACAGCAGTAATGGACCATGTTCTTTAAAGGGTGTTGTGAAAAAAGACATCATTGTGTTAATTTTTTGTGACAACCCGCAGAACCATTGATGCACAGCCAATACTTCCTATTCGGGAATGATCAGAGCTGGTCACATGTACTCAATCCATTCAAAATAGGCCTGTCAATGTCACATTACAGTTCAATTCGAATGATCATTTGGCCAATTGTGTTTGTAAACCAATCAGAACGCAGCTTGTATTGCAGACTGTTGATGTGCAGTCATGTGACCATCATAGTAATGATGTGGGCTGGTCTACCAAAGTGATGTTACAAGTCCGATTTTACAGTATGTGATGTGTACAACACCAAAACCGCGCCGCCGAAAAACGACGCGCGTTCACCGCCGCGAAAATAGGTTCAGCCACGCGAAAAATGCGCGTCTCCCGCAGCGTTTCACGGGGGAGGTGTGACCCCTGTATGTGGGCGGAAACCGCGGCGTTTTCCGCGGCGTTCAACGCGCGTTTTTAGTGTGCACGGAATATTAGTGATGTGTCTTGTCAGGAGTCTCTATCCTGAGATTAAGGTTATTTCATTCGGCTATCACCTCCTGAGGTGCGACGTAGGAGATGCGGCTGAATGACCCTGTTTTGAGAGGATGCTATACATGTATTTACACCTTACAATGCCCTAAATTATGTCTCTGTTTTTCCTATACATGAGTGTCGTGTAAACTGTTATGTACACAGTATATATATCCTTCCTCTCCGCTCCTTCAATCCTACGACAACTAGTAAAGGTTCTTGCACACGAAAACCGCGCCGCGGGCCGCGACGGCGATAAACGACGCGCGTTCACCGCCGGGAAAATAAGTTCAATGGATTTTCAAAAAAGGGTCACACCAAAGACGCGCGGCGGCGAGCACGCGTCATTTTTTGCCGGACGTCTTTGGTGTGACCCTTTTATTGAAAACCCATTGAACTTATTTTCTCGGCGGTGAACGCGCGTCGCTTTCCGCCGTCGCGGCCCGCGGCGCGGTTTTGGTGTGTAAGGACCTTTAATCTTTACTTGGTTCCCGTGCACAGTCACGTACAAATGTTTCTACTCATCTAACACCGGTATTATATACATGTGGATTACAGAGTCCAACCTTTTCCTCAAATCATTGTTTCCCAAGGAAATTACAGCGTATATTTCAATTGTGTGCAAAAGGACCCGAAGGATCGATTTTTCGGTGCATTATGCATTTTTAGCTTTTCCAGTATCGCTTGTAGGCTCCAGGGTGAGCGGTCTTGCTGTACCTCCGTGCCTCTCCTTTTCCTGTCGTTGACTCGTCGTCCATTTTCGGCTGGACAATTTTGATGTGCTGTTCGCAGGCGGTGTCAAACGTTCCGAAAACGAATCTACCTGGCCCGTAGCTGGACTGTTTGGCTAGGATGAAGTTTGAGAAGATCTGGTTGTAGGTAGAGAGGTCCAAATTATAAGTGCGTTTCTGAAAATAAAACTACGCGTATATGTGCAAAGCCCCCGAAACGCCGACGCGAACGTCTATCCTATTGTTCGCTGCTCTCTTCGTGACATCGAACAGTGGCATTGGCATTCGCGTTGGCGTTTCGGGGGCTTTGCAAAAACTCCCTAGTAGTGGAGACATTAGGGAGTTTTCGCAAAGCCCCCGAAACGCGGACGCGAACGTCTATCCTATTGTTCGCTGCTCTCAGTCTCTTCGTGGCATCGAACAATGGCATTGGCGTTCGCGTTTCGGGGACTTTGCGAAAACTCTGTTTTAATACCAGTCCCCGAAACGCCAACACGAACGCCAATCCCGTTGCTAGCAATCTATGTCACACGAAGAGACCGCCGAACAGAAGGATACTAGACGTTCGCGTTGGCCGTTTCAGAGGTTCTGTGCGAAAAATGTATATTATGATTTTCCCTGATTCCTCGGAAATTTTTCGTCAACACAGGAGTACTGCATTACCCACCAACTTACGTCTGTCATTTGTCCGTAGGCGTATTCTGCTAGTTCTTTAGTGTCTCTGTCCTTAATCTGCATGAAACCGGAATAAAATTCTTCCAACTCTTCAACATCAATTACGGAATCGCCTGCAAATACAAAATGAAACCGCCATCTTACTGATCTGGGACCTTATTCACGAAGCTGTCGTAACTTACCAAGTGCTATACTGTTGTTCATTTGTGGGAATCCTATTAAAATTCACGGAGGCTTTGAGAACAAGGCCCCTGCTGTCCTTCGAAATTCGGAGTTGGCCAGCATCGACCATCGAGCAAATCTGATCACGCTGGAATTCTGGTTTGGTCGTAAACAACCCGATGGCAGCACTACCGCGGCTGCCATTCAGGTGTATTCAAAATGCTTACCTTTGAAGTCAATTATCTCGAATAAGATCTTCGGTAGAAGTTGGACCCAGATGGGAAAGTCCTGCATGCCCATGCAACCACGGGTCATGTGTTCCCACATAGCTAACCACTCTTCCTGACTTATCTTATCTGAAGAAAAGATAACAATGTTGTGTGCATGCATTCCGGGGCTGTCGCCTCTATAAAGCTGCCTGTAGGCCTACAGTGGCGACATTTTTCCATCTTTTGAACAGCATTCCCAACAACAGGAGCTTCTGACGTTCAGGCCAACAAAATTATGGCAACATCTGAACAACATGTTGCGAACTCTTTTCTTTGAAATTTCTTGAAAACAAAAAGAGGTTTTTTGAATTTTTTTTCACAGAATTCCTTAGGAATCATCAGGGAATAATATCAAGTTAATTTTTAAATAAAAATTTTGGATTCTAAAAATTGTGTTTTTTCTTGATACATATTTTGAAATTCATGATGATTTGCCACAAATCCTAAATTTGGTATGTCATCATTTAAGCGGCAATCTCATCCATAAGTGACCATTGGCATCTCAGCAGAATAGGAAACATTACTGTCTTTTTACTTTTTAACAAGAATGTACACACCAGACAACATTGTCCAACATGGTCATGCTGGTGTTGTACCGTATTATGGCAACATCTGAACAACATGTTGCGAACTCTTTTCTTTGAAATTTCTTGAAAACAAAAAGAGGTTTTTTGAATTTTTTTTCACAGAACTCCTTAGGAATCATCAGGGAATAATATCAAGTTAATTTTTAAATAAAAATTTTGGATTCTAAAAATTGTGTTTTTTCTTGATACATATTTTGAAATTCATGATGATTTGCCACAAATCCTAAATTTGGTATGTCATCATTTAAGCGGCAATCTCATCCATAAGTGACCATTGGCATTGCAGCAGAATAGGAAACATCACTGTCTTTTTACTTTTTAACAAGAATGTACACACCAGACAACATTGTCCAACATGGTCATGCTGGTGTTGTACCGTCTCTCCTGAATGTTGGAAAAATTAAATTTTTGCCATTGTAAACACAGACCTTTAGAGTGGAATGAAAAAATAACGCCATACTGGCTCGGGGTCTCGGCTTGTTATGCAAGTCAAAATGCAGCATCGCCTATATCTAAATAACCTTGAACGAAACGGAATGAATGGTTTTCACACTAAATAGGCCAAATAGGGGACAAATTGCACTCAAAATAGGTCCTTGACCCAGTTTGCACGTTCCAGAAATAAGATAAATCTGGGTTGTCCTTGATGACAACTTGAAATGAAGGTTGAACAACACCAACTCGGGCCTCCCACACTAAACACTGACATATCCCAAAAGAAGTTATAGAGGGCGTTTTTTATCGCTCGCCTTTTGTATTTTTGATGTAACGTTGTGAAGTTGCATGTCGCCATGTCAATGGTCAGGCTCTTGTCGTTCTTATGCCTCTACATGTAGTTGGGTGTATACGGACAACCTTGGCGTGGGTTATATGGGCAAGCCCACGGCCTGGGACGTGCCATTTTTTCAGGATTCCGTCCACAGCCGTCTCATACATCTATTTGTACTCAGTAGGGGGAGGTGGTAGGTTCTTGGGGACAGTCGGGCTTTAGGCCTACTACATTTGCGTTTTTTCTTACGACTTACCAGCTGATTCGGCCAACCTTTTCTGTTCTTCCTCGTAGGTTTCTCCAACTGGTTTCAGTAAAGAGTCCTTTTTCTCAATCATGGTTTTCAGGAACGTGCGATGGATTTCCCGGCAGAAGTTGGACATTGAACTTGTGTCTGGCCACTGCGTGTAGTCTAAGATTTTCTGTCAAAGAAGAGCAGACCAAAATGCATAATTTTGCAAAAAAACGGTCGTGTGGCACCTGCCTGTACTGACTGTATTGTTGGGTTTTTTTATCGTTTACCTTTGGAAAATGGACCTGCAATGTCACCCTTTCCGTTTGTGCCATACCGAGGCCCAGAAAAAGGTGTCTATCGAATAGTTAAACCATATACCGGTATAGTCTATTGTTGGAGGAACAGCTTTTCAGGTACTTTCTAGTAAGGATCCAGGAGATGAAAAACTTTAAACAGTGATTAATCGTTGAATAAACACAGGATTTGACACAGAGTATTTTGCTCACTGTGATATCTTTTTTGATTATGGTCCGGTATAATGGTNATGGCAAAATGAGTGAAGGCAAACTAAGAAGATGGTGAAATGAGACAAAGGCGAATCAAGAAAAGGCAAGAAGAGAAAAGGCAAAATGGTACAAACGCAAAGTAGGACAAAGGTGAATTAAAGGAAGGCGAAGTAGGATGAGGCAAGACGAGATGAAGGCGAGTTGAGAGAAAGGCGAATTAAGACAAAGGCAGAATAGAACAAAGGCAAGATATGCGAAGGCGAATTGAGAAAATTCGAAATCGATAATGGCAAAATGAGAAAAGGCAAAATGGGACAAGGCAAAATGAGATAAGGCGAATAGAGCATGTACCAAAAGAGAATCAGAGAATGCTTATTATTTACATGTTTGATTGGAGTATTGGCCTTCAAAGCGAATAGGTCACCGCCATCTTGGATATATTACATATCATACTCGCATCAAACGTGAAACTTCAGAGAAGTAAACAAATATTCCACGATCAGCTACGAATGGCCAATCGTGACGTTTGTAAAGCCCAGGTCACACTTTGGCGACTTACATATAGGCGGGCGAATCCCCGCGAACTAGAATGAAATGGTCCATGGACCATGTGCTCACCCCTTTGGACATAATAGTGCCGTAATGACAGAGAGAGGTATGTTCATGGTCCATGGACCATTTCATTCTATAAGTCGCCACAGTCATGACAGTGTGACCTGGGCTTTATGGAGTAATTGTGGTGATCCTATCAGCTCTTATCACATCTTGGGGTCAGTCGTGAGGACAATCGATTTCAATCGTGGCGTGATTCTGGGAACCTAGCAATAGGCTGTTGGACACTCGGGAACCTGTTCGGACGTTCTCGACATGTTCCGGAACAGCGGGGAACAACGAGTGAGTCGAAAACACCCGAGGATAACTGCACCTGGAAACATGATCTGGTTGTTGTTATGATGAGCCTAGTTTGGATATGAACTCAGGAATGCAACAGGTGAAAAATACTGAAGCTTCACCCATCTAACACTTCCGGTTACAACAAGTAACTCACAGTTGGCCGTACATGTATCATTTTTTTGACCAGGGTCACAAAAAGATCACACTTTTGGCTCAGTTTCTCGAAAATTTGAAAATGTTGCTACACATAAGAGAATGAGTTGAAGTGTGACACCTTACCTGATGAAGGGTTTAGTAACTGTACCACAGTGCGTCGAACTTCTCAAGTGATGAAAAGGATGACGGCCATTTTTTTACTGAAGCAGAGTGTGTCGCTGAGATCATGTGATATAATATGACCAATCAGATGGCGTTCTCAAAAATAACGTCGAAAATTTCACCAAGAAACCGTACAAAAACCCCTAAGCCGGTGAAATAATTCATATTTCTTTATCGGGACACGCTTTGACCCAAATGATTTGAATATAAATCAATAATCAATTCAGCACCTCCATACATCCTGACCTATCTACATACCAAATCTGAGCCAAAAATATTCATGGGTTTGGGTTCTAGGAGATATTTTAGAGATGACAACTTTTTTTTAAACACCCTGTAGTGCCACATCCGGACGTTATAGCCTGTGAAGTTTTTAAAATCCTAAAAAGAATTGTCCCTCAAACCTACTAGACTCTTAGATTAAGGACACTGGATACAATCTCAGAAGGAAAAATGTAGATACCAAGTGTCAACAACATTAGATATGTAAGAACAGCAACCTTATGGAATATAGTTTTTTATAAGAGTTTCCGAAAATTTTAAGGAATTATTCAAGTCGTTGATAAACATTAGGAACGGGGTTCAGTGTAAATGTGCCATGTGCAGACATGTAAATGGTTGAATTTTTAATAGTTCAGTCAACTTGTACTTATTTCTTAATATGTCCAAGGTGCTTTTAATATTTTATTTCAGAAAATGTATATTTTGGAATATTCTTATACTTCTCTCAGCATTGCCACTTGTACACTGTAAAAACGAATGGGCTCGAGAGACCCATGATTTTGTCCACTACCTGGACACATGGGTTTTGAAACGTGTTCAATGGAGAATGGGTCCATGGTGCCCAGAATATTTGTTCTTCGAGCCTGAAACGGACAGGTCTATAGGTTCCAGTAACCCATAATGAGAGTTTCATAGGTCACTTTGGCCCATCTACGAATGCTACCGTGGGGTGTTGGCACCCATGAGCAGCAATAGTAGATGGGCCAAAGTGACCTGTGAAACTGGTCATTATGGGTTACTGGAACCTAAGGACCTCCTCGTTTCAGGCTCGAAGAACAAATATTCTGGGTACCATGGACCCATTCTCATCTCAAACCCACGTGTCCAGGTAGTGGACAAAATGGTTTTTACAGTGTATAGGGTATTGACAAAGCTTGGTTCTTAATAATTGTTATCTTCAAAAAAAAATAGATATCGGTTGAAGAGCTCATCAGCTCATGTTTTTATCTTAGTCATTATACCGATTGTCGAAAATAACGAATACATTACATTACATTATGTCAGTATGACTCTAAGTAATTCTTTGGAAGGAAAGAAATCAGTCTATTTATCAATTACAGCAACAACATTAATTGACATCGGTAATGAGATACTGTAGTAAGTCAGTATAAATTAATATCTTTCAGAAATGAGGGCATTCAGTAAGTGGGCGCGAGCTAGTGTGGTTTTCGTAGCAATTAGCAGTACGACGTACGGCAGTTTTCAGCATATGATTTCTGGCTGGATGTTGGCGTCCATCATACATTTAGTAGGTTAATATAAAGTGCAGGTTAATGGTTAGGGTCAGTGCTTATGCTTGGAGGAAGTCAATGTTGGTGTCCAATGGTGAAGTTACAAATGTATTGCAAACACTATGGTCAACCTGCAACCTTTTTATACCATGATGTTTATACATGTAAATCCATCGCCCATCTGAAACCATTAGTGGGTGGGCCAGAGAAAGTGTCCCTCAAACAATAGCATTTCTGTTGTTTCCCTATTGTTCGAGGGACACTTTCTCTGGCCCACCCTGTAGAATGAATGACGGTGTGATTTTGGCTATTTGCCTGACACCATTTGCACCGCCACGGTGGGCCCGGTTTGTCAAGAGACCCACCAGCCAAAAAATACCTCTTTCTATTCAATTCCATTGGCACTCTAGGACTTAAGCATTCTATTTTTGTTTTCGTACATGTCAAATTCGTTTTTAATTTATTCATAATAAACAACTCTTCAAATATATTCTCATTTGTCTGAGAGGAAATTGGTCTCCGCCCGGTGAGAGCAAATATACTTGCTCTAAATTTTCTTTGATAATCTCTTGATTGACAAGTTGACACTCCTTAACCCTTTCATTGCCAGTGATGCCGGTGTGAAAGGAAAGAATGTCCCCAGGAAAAACTGTCCCAGGAACAAAAGATTCTATTGTTACATTCTAATCTCTAGTGGACACTTTTTACAGGGGGACATTATTTACTGTTACACCTGCCCTGCAGAGTACCGTAACCATTGGTATAAAATGCCGGTTACGGTTGACCTGCAGGCAATAGTATTTTGCAATAAATTTGACTTCACGATTGGAAACTAATCAATCCTAATACCATTAACCTGCACTGCCTGCAATACCGGCCTGTATTAATATACACTGCGATGCCGAACGAATGCTTTTTTCGGGACTAGTATGTGCATGTGTGTACATGTAGATGCAACAACTTAAAGATAATGTATCACGGGTATTTTCGCGGGCCACGAAAATCATTGTTTATTTACATTTTTGTTGGTTTATGTCCAGTCTTTCTTTGTCTTATGAGTAATTTGTTGGTGGCATGCCCCTCTATAAATTCTTTTGATATCGAAAGTATTCAATTTGGTGGGTTGGCATGTCCCAAAAGTCCAAAATAACATAATGTAAACATCCATGTTTACAAACATTGAATGTAAACAATGAAGTCATGATACATTATCTTTAAGCGTAGGGGAAGACGGGGCACAGTGAGTCAGTGGCTATTTCTTGAAGGTGAAAGCAGGGAAATCCATGATGACATCATTAGATGATGGGGTCAAGATTCACCCATTTCCAAAACTTTGATTTGCAAGCATTACATCTGGCAGCACAAAAATGCAATGTAAAATATGTTTTTCAGCATCAAAAGTAAAATATTGGCCCTTCATTACTTTTGTGACATCGAATAGATAGCGTAGACATATTGAGAAACCCACTAAAATATGAAAGCAGAAGAATGTGGTAGTGTAAATGAAGTGGTGCCCATTATGTTCAGGCCATCCATGGCATGCTGGAGGGCGAAGGTCATGAAAAATGTGAGGGCACGGTGGGACGGGGCACAGTGCACTGTTACAAATATCTGTAAATTTACAGCAGAATTTTCACTGCAAGGTTGCTGTAAAATTCATTTCACTGCAAACTGCTGTTTTTTCACTGGAATTTAACAGCAAGATTACAGTTTCTCAGTTTTAAAGACAGCATTTGTTGTAGAATTCATACAATTTTGCTGTCAAAATACAGTAAACGGGTGGTGTCAAAATACAGAAAAGTGCTGTGTTACTCTGCTGCCAGCAAAGTGTTGTCAGCATTTTTAACAGTGGGGTAATATATTTGGTCATCTAAATGATCACCCACTGTGCCCGGGTGTATTTCAGCTATCAAGATCACCTCACTCTTCACAATAAATGTTGAAGTTATGATAACAGGATGTTTTAACCTTTAACTCAGCAATAAATCACTGGGGTAGAGGAGAACTACTATATTGTTTTAGGTTGCTTTATGTAGGCCCTAGGTGCCTTTGTCAGAGTGCAATGGAAGCTGTAATAGTTTCTGTTGCTTCCTTAATTCCTGTGGCCCAGTGTGCCCCGCTTTACCTCCTATGAGAAACTGGCAGCAGCTGGCATAAAAATACGAGGTGTTATATGTAGGCAACATCCCCCTCTACCTTTTGGCACCTCATTTATAAACCTGCATTGCTTCATTTCTGAGTTAATCGTGGAAAAGAAGATTCGTGACCCACTGTACCCTACATGTATAAGCATAGGCCTGTTGATTGGCGAGGAAGTGAGAATTGATTTGAGCATCATCAGCAGTCCACTCCTATACTATAGCCCTACGTACATGACGTACATGTATAGCAACCGTAATTTCATCACTATTATCGAACAGGTTGCGGCTATATGCTGGCCAAACCTCTTCATATTGATTGTGCAGAAGAGCTTTGTATTGGGATAACCAATCGAGACTAGGCTTACATGTACAGTCATTGACAAAAGTTTATCTCCACCTGAAATCTTGAATGCTTCAAATACTACTGGACCAATTTTAACACGGTTTGTTGCACATGGAAGTATATCTGGTTGGTCATACTTCTGCATTAAAACTTTGGATATTCGGAAATATCGTTATTATGTAATATCGTTATTATGAAATATTAATATCGTTATTATGAAATATTATAAAATATCGTTATTATGTAGCTCATCAGAAAAAACACTAAAAATCAACATTGTTATTACGTAATTTTTTTGCGATATTTGTTGCAGTTCTGATAGAGTGGAACTTTCCAAGGATTTGGGGCTTGGTTTCATCAAAATATGTTGAGTGGTTGCTGAGATATCTGAGGTTATCAAAATTTCGATAATTTGAAAATTTCCAATTTTTCAAAAACTTTTGATATCAGTATACAGAGCTCACCTCAAAACCTAGAAGTATGAAGTGTTGGAACTTTTAGCGTAAACCAGTAAGCAGTTAAGCATGTTTGATATTTTTGATATTTTGACAAATATGCAATATTACTGCCCAAATAACGCAAAAAAGTTCCAACATTTTGTAAACCCGTCTTCAAAATTTTGATAATCGCAGATATCTCAGAAACCACTCAACATATTTTGATGAAACAAAGCTCCAAATCCTTAGAAAGTTCCATTCTATCAGAACTGCAACAAAATCACAAAAAAATTACGTAATAATAATGTTGATTTTTAGTGTTTTTTTCTGATGAGCTATTACATAATAACGATATTTCGGAATATCCAAAATTTTGATGCAGAAAAATGACCAACAAGATGTACTTTAATGTGCAACAAACCATGTTAAAATTAGTGTCCAGTAGTATTTGAAATATTCAAGATGTCAGGTGGAGATAAACTTTTGTCAATGACTGTACATGTACAAGTACATTACTTCACGGACCAAGAACTTACCAAAATATTCAAAGAAGGACAAAAACTTTTCTTCTTGATACGTCGAGAGCACGGCATGCCCTGGCAGGGCTGAGGCTGAAAGGAATGAAGGATGATTATGAAAGAACTTCATTTGGAATCATCCGTTCATACATGTACATGACACCAAAAATAGAAGGGAGTAAAAACGTGGAAAATAAGAAGTGGTAAATTTTGGAGTTTTGCACGAATTTTTCAATGGCTCAAATTGGTAGAAAATTTTTTCCCGTTTTGAGAAATATCGCCCGAAAAATCAGACAAAATGCCATGTCATTTTAAGAAAATTTCTGAAAGTGGGAAAAAATTTCTCCCAATTAATTTGAGGAATTGAAAAATTCGTGCAAAATTCCAAAATTTCCCACTTCTTATTTTCCACTGACTTTTATATTCTTACTCCCTTATAGACAATGACACCCGCCCACCAGAGTCCATGACACTTGCGAGGTTGTGGATGTGTGGATGTCGCATATTTTTGAGTGAACATATTGGTCCGACCTTCAGGTGCATGACGGACAAAACTGGTCATCGTCATAAGTTAACTGAAGTATTGGCCTATTGAGAAACTGTCACGTCAGTGGCCGGGGGGGGGCTAACGGGAGATAGTCACTTTCATGCCTGAAGTGAGGCCATGCCCGTAGGCCTGCCATTAGGCGTCAGGCTTCCTGCTTCTCTTGATGACTTCCAAACGATGGCAGTAGCCAAAGCGGAGAAAAAATGTCAAGAAACAAAAACCATGTCAGGAATAACAAAAACATGTCAGAAATCTGAAAATCATGTCAGGAGTTCAAGAAACCATTCAGCAGTTACAAAAAACATGTCACAGGATTTTAAAAAAAAACATGTCAGGACTTTAATAAATATCAGAGTTTGCAAAAACATGTCAGGATTTTAAAAGCCATGCCAAGACTGAAAAACATGTCAAGAATACATATCAGGAGGAAGATTCACGTGACCACAATATTTGATGAGGTCATCAACAACACGCCAAAATCTGGCATTCACGTGGCTTGTTGTTTACACCATCATAACAATAGGCCAAGGCTTATCAGGCATTCTATTGTAATCTTACAGAAGGTCGTATGGAATTGAATTTAAAATCAGTTTATCATATTCATCATCATCACCATGCATAGAGGCATTCAACTGTATCACGGCCTATCTTCAAAATTGTCAATTCTACTGATGACGTCATCAACTGTTGTGGTCAGACCTGACCTCCTGATATGTTTTGTGAACTTCCTGCCATGTTTTTAAAAATCCTAACATGTTTTTAAAGTCCTTGCATGATTTTCAAAGTCCTGACGAGTTTTTAAAGTCCTCACATGCGTTTGTTCAGGACTCAAAAAAGTCATGTCAGGGTTTGTAACGTGTCAGGGGTTACAAAAAACATATCAGATATGTTTTTTGTAACTAAAACATATCAGATATGTTTTTTTGTAACTAAAACATATCAGATATGTTTTTTTGTAACTAAAACATATCAGATATGTTTTTTGTAACTAAAACATATCAGATATGTTTTTTGTAACTCCTGGCATGGTTTTAAAACCCTGACATAAATTTTTTGCGATTTCTGACATGTTTTTGTTTTTCCTGACATGGTTTTGTGTCCTGACATTTTTATCGCTTTGTCTTACCATACATGTACCTGGAGAGCTGCATAGAGAGAGTTCGAATAACACGCACAAAAAAACTAGCAGATCTGGCGGATAGCTTCCAAACGAAGCTGAGGCTAACTGCGAGGAAAATACCCCAACTTCAAGGGCCGGTTTAAGCAAGAAAAATCACACAAATAACTTCCTAAGTGGGGTCTAATGAACCTTCAGGTTCTTATCTTTATCAATAACCACTAATTATCCCCGTTCCCCACCTCTAACTGAGTCATTTTTGACGTCATTTTTACCATTCTTTTTACCCTTTCGCTGATGCGGCGGCCATTTTCACCGTCATTCACCCAAGTTACAGAAGACTGGTCCCCTGCCCTCGGAACGTTCCGCAAAGTCGCTCTGTTGTCGTCTGCGACTGAAGGTACCCGAATGTGGTCTGTCTCGCTCTCTAATCCCCCCGTTCAGGGGCGACCGCCACTAAACTACGATAGCACTAACAGGGCCTAACAGAGAAATTCTGTAATATATGGTAAAAGCTATTGCATACCTCTCTGTTAGGCACTGTTAGTGCTATCGGATTCGTGACAGCCCGCCCTGGTCTGTGACTGAAATCTACGTCGCGAGGAATCTAAGTCTGGTCATAATAATCCCTCGGTGAAAAACAAGACCGGAAAGACTAAAGTCCTAGGAATGCAAGTCCGCCAAACAGTATCGCTATTAGTATTGCTAATTATAATGATGATAGGTCGAATGGTCATGGTCTCTTTAGCCATATTATATTCTAGTCCCTAGTTAAATAGGACTTTGATTCCAGGGGGAGTTCGATCCCTGTTACATTGGTATGACAGCAATCGAACTCGAAGTCTCCCAGGCACCCGACACAGAAAGAAAAAACGATCTCATCTCGAGATAAAATGAATCTCCAACTCTTGTCCCTAAAATGAGTTTCTTTTGCAACTCGAATAGACATAACTGGGTCTCCACTTGAAATGACATTGCCTCCAACTGGTTAAAATGATTCTTAGCTGTCTCCACCGGATTGTCTGTTGTCTCGAATCAAATAAACAAGTGATGTCGCCATATTAGGGAGTTTTCGCAAACCTGACGAAAAACGAAGTACGAAATACGAAATTGGACGTCATATCCATGACGTAATGTATTTCAGGAAATGGTTGGTACCACAAATATCGCCTGCTGCAAGAGCGTCTTTTAGCGTGTGACGTTAGAACGACAGAGGTACGGTGTATATTAAACTTTGAAATTTATCTTTCGTTGCCACTTCGTTGATACGAATTGGAAATTTAAAAATTCAAGATGCGCCATAACTCTTTCGATCTTACATGACGTGCTAAAAGACGCACTGGCAGGAGGGACATTTGTGGTACCAACCATTTCCTGAAATACATTACGTCATGGATATGACGTCCAATTTCGTATTTCGTACTTCGTTTTTCGTCAGATTTGCGAAAACTCCCTATTTTTTAAAAAAACGTTTCACACCCATTGGGTTTCGAAGCCAGGACCCTCTGATCGCAAGTCGGACACCAGGGGTAGCCGCATAGAAACTCCGCTAGTGCTTCGACAGCCTATCGGTGTTAAAATGCATGGAAAAATGTACAGCACTATCGGCAGATGGGCTCCGCTAGCGCTAGCGGAGTTTCTATGCGGCTACCCCAGAACCACCACACCACCGAGCTCCTCATGAGCAGATTCTGGTTCCCCTCGGTTTCTTTCCAATTTTCTCCAGCTGATGCCCTGTCCCATCGACTGGAGAACTGAGACTTTGTCTCTACTTCAGAATGAGACTCCAGTTGCAGTTATCTCCAGTCGATGCAATAAAACTGGTAAAGCCTTAGAAAACTGGTACTCATTCTGTGTTCGAGTAGCAAAGAAACTCATTTTAGGGACAAAATAGCAGGCTAGAGACTCATTTTTAACTCGAGCTGAGATCGATTTTTTTTGTGTGGAGTCCGGTTTTATTGTTCAGCGATGGATAAGATATACGGCTATCGGCTATCAGGCGCGGATCCAAGGGGGGTGCACCCGGCGCACGCCCCCCCCCCTTCGGCCAACAAATCTATAAAATCGACCGTGAAATTCGGAGCAAGTCATTGAAAATCACCGCAGATTTCAATGTCTCTAGCAGAGTTCCCCCCTCTCTTTTTCGAAATTGTCGATCCGCCCCTGGCTATGTAGATCTAGCTGGCATCTGTCACCAGCCTTTCTTACCTTGTGGTTGCCGAATCATGATTGTGTAATCCGGGGTGTTTATTATTTCACAGATTCCGAGATACGGATACCAGGCCAGACTATTGCCACGCACTCACGCTATGTGAATGAAATATCCAGGCCAGGTTAACTGGGTCATCATCAGAGTGATTTATTGGCCTTCTACGATGATAGGCGAAACTGTGAACAGTTGTTGACATTCGCCACGCTGCTGGCATGATATGACTGATCGATAATTGTCTATATTCTGTTCGCCGACATTCGGCAGCTGACAACACCTATCAAATACAGGCCTAGCCTTTTGTCGAAGGCAATATGGGCTTTTCTGGCCCGAAGAATCATGATATCGCCCGAGGCTACACTCCTTTCGCAGTGTCTTCTCACTCCTACCTATCGTTCATAGACACTGCTTACAATGGCCCGATCCCCGCCGATTTACCACTAGAGGGCGTTTGCGTAACTAACGAAATACATGAAACATTTTCTGATTGGTTCACTGTCAGCGTCCTTGACAACCACGGCAGACTGGTCACTCGTCGGAAAGCATTTTATATGGGACAGTTGCATTATGACGTAGCACGACTAGTCTACAACAACAGCAATGGCTGCCCCCCGCCGTGTGTCCAGTATGCAGTGTCACTTTGCGCTTTTCAGTGTTTAGCTCGTGCCTTTTTTGTTTTGAAACATCGCTAAAGAAGTGGATAACGGCGCTCTATACGAGATTATTCTGTTTGTAGTGATTGATCTTGTTAAACAGGCCGAAGCTGGGAGCAACGCCGGCGCTGTTTCCCGCGCTATTTGGCCGCTGACTAGTGCTGCCACCATGCGGTAAATCGGCGGGGATCGGGCCATTGTAAGCAGTGTCTATGAACGATAGGTATGAGTGAGAAGACACTGCGAAAGGAGTGTACCCGAGGCGTGCGAGGGCGATATCGTGATGTTGCCGCTAAAATGACGTCATGTGCTCCCCCGTCGGGAATTCCACACCAGTCTCTCTCAACACAAAAGTATCCCTACATGCCTATTAATTTGAGTTCAGAGCATAGACAAGCGCTCTATGGCTGCATCGATCAGTAGAGTTTGTTTCAATAGGACACGTGCACTTTTGTAAAGTGGATCAGACTTTTTGTGACATTTACAAAAAATTCGTCTTCGGCAGTTCACAACAAATAAAAGGGAGGTTTCGCAAACCTGACGAAAAACGAAGTACGAAATACGAAATTCAACTTCATTTCCGGGACTCGACCTAATGTATATTTCTGGCGATGGTTGGTACCACAAATGTCCCTGCTGCCAGTGCGTCTGCCGAAAGAGCTATGGTGCATGTTGAATTTTTAAATTTCCACTTCGTATCTAGGAAGTGGAAACGGAAGATAAATTTCGAAGTTTAACTATATCGGTCTAACGTCATTACGCAGCAGGCAATTATATTTGTGGTAAAGTCTGGCAACATCTATCTTTGACCTAATGGAATGCGGAAGCTAGGAAATTGATCGTTGGATTTTCCACGGACCTTTAATCACACGCGGCTATTGAATGACCGGTGGACAACGCGGACACAAGTGATCGACAGGCATGATTATAAACCGCAAAGCTCTGTCACATTACATGACTTCCGCATTCCATTAGGTCGAAGATAGATGTTGCCAGACTTTACCAACCATCTGCTGAAATACGTCATGGAAATGAAGTACAATTTCGTGTTTCGTACTATGTCTTTCGTCAGATTTGCGAAACCTCAATATCAAATCATTTATGGCAAAAACTATCTAATAAAGATGCTTGACACGTAACATTCTGCACCAAAAAATTGTCTGTGCGCTAAAGAATTCTGGTGGCGAGAAGATTCACTAAGTGACGTTTTTGTTTTGTGGAGTAGGCCTACGATCGTGCAGTGACTGGAGCTGTGTGGTAAAAGATGTTGAAGAAAAAAGTTGTGTAACGCCAGCCGAAAACTTGGCTAGCGTGGGTCGATCGGATCGAATCCGAATGTGTTTTTTTGGCTTGTCGTCTAAACGGCCCTTATTGGATCACTTCAGGCGCGCGGGATGCTATAGTAGGCCTGAAGCATTATCCATTCAAACATGTCATGTCAGATGCTGCAACACAATACGATGTTGGTCAATCGATCAAATTTCATAATATTCGACATGTGGGACTGCACAGCCTGCTGAATATTGTGAATAGGCCTATTCATGGGTAGGTCAACAGTAGTTACTCTTGGTGACACTTCGTCGAGTAATCCAAGGCCAGGCGGTCTTTTATGTGGGATGAGTGGCGGTGTCACCTTTCGTAGTTCTTCCTTGCCAATGAAGGCAGGAAAGCCTACATGTACGTAATCTCTTAAGGAATTGACGCCATTTACTATTAAACTTAACCAGCGATGAATGGGACTTATTATTTCGTGAGCTTGATCTTGGGACAATGAGGAAAGGTCGACTATAAAATAAGACTTGAGGTCGTATTTTAGAACGTTCCTTAACGTTAAAGTCGACCTAAAGTCTATTGTAAAACCATCGAGAACAATAGATTTGAAGGTGGACCTTATAATGGTAAGGAACGTTCTAAAATACGGCCCTTGGGGTCGTATTTTAGAACGTTCCTTAATGTTAAGGTCGACCTTAAGTCTGTTGTAAAACCATCGAGAACAATAGATTTAAGGTGGACCTTAATGTCAAGGAACGTTCTAAAATACGGGCCTTGGACTGTTGACTGGAGTTGACTGAAACTTTTGGATAAATTCTTCATAATACGATATGGAAGCTCCGATTGAAAATTTGAAAATTTCTTCGCATATACATGTAAAAACATAAACGCTTTAAAATGACGTTGGTTTCAGTTTTAAAAAATATGCGATTGAAAATCACACTTTTTAATAGAAATTTTAAACTTTTGCCAAAAATACAACGTATGCAAGTTCATGGTATTTTTGGCCTCAAAATATGTCTTGAGGCCCTAAATAATTGCCGTAAAAAGCAAAGGTTGATCTATTGTAAGTTCATTCTAAAGAGGAAGGACCTAGCGTTTGACGGAATGGTTATTTCCAGTTGTTACCGCTTGGTGTCAGCAGCGTATGGGACCTCATTAACAGTGGGGCTCATTAAAGCCCCACTGTATTGAATTTGAAAAACGCAAATCATCGCCGCGATTCTTGACGTCAGTGCACGACGTCAGCGTAGTGTAAAATGTACTGCGCTCCATCTGAATACATAGAGCCCTCCCTGTCGTTTTTTCTAATGTGTGCTGAAAACTAGGCCTTTTTTCTCTGAAGTACGTATCAGACAAGCATTTTGGGGTCCTTCACAAGGCTATGAGACCTCTTTGTGCTCTCTCCTAACATTTCGAAAATATCGTCGTAAAATTCAATACTGTGGGGCTTTAAAATTGACAATAAAATCCTCTTCAAACTACGGTGGCCCAAACATGCCATGTATATATTTTTGTCCACATTAAAATATTCTGAACATTATTGTATTTTTTCTCGAATTTCCACCCGGGTGGAAAGTATTCTCACCCGGGTGGAAATTATTTCCACCCGGGTGGAAAGTATTCTCACCCGGGTGAAAAGTATTTCCACCCGGGTGGAAAGTATTTCCACCCGGGTGGAAAGTATTCTCACCCGGGTGGAAAGTATTTCCACCCGGGTGGAAAGTATTCTCACCCGGGTGAAAAGTATTTTCACCCGGGTGGAAAGTATTCTCACCCGGGTGGAAAGTATTTCCACCCGGGTGGAAATTCGAGAAAAAATACAATAATGTTCAGAATATTTTAATGTGGACAAAAATGTATACATGGCATGTTTGGGCCACCGTATCAAACAGTCGTGTGATGGACATTTTCGGCAAACAAAGGGTAGGAGACATCACTTCACGTCGTATTACACATACTTCAGAAGTTTCAGGACTATTCATTGACTATTAGATGCGCACGGCGTTTGAAACGAAACAAACAGGTGTGAAATAACATCACTTCGTGAACAATGTTGGTGGATCTGGAGTTTAAAGAAGCACGATATGCGATCTCTTATCGCTATTGATTTTCGACGTAAGGGAGCCACCTAGCGGCAGCAATACGAAATACAAAAAAAACATTACGAAGTGTAGGCCTACGTTCGCCGACAACGTAGGCCTAGTTAGTCCCTAGAGTTGGACAGTGGCGCGCACGGCGATGGTGGCGCCGGCTGTTGAGAAAAAGTACCAATACCGGTGTCCTTTAAAGTTGAGCTGTAATTGGCGCAATGCAGTTTGTCATGTTTGTAGGCCAAGATCGACCTGAGCTCCCCCATGACTCAACGCGTCAAAATGTTTTTAAAAAAAATTAAAAACATACCACATCTACATGTATGCACATACAACAAACAAATTATCAAGAAATAAATTGATCCAACCTATATGTGGATTTATTTGATGAACATTGATCCGACATGTACCTGTCTGTGCTATAAACGCAGATGACATGATGTAATTAGTAAAAAAAAACTAAAAATTACTAATGGAGCCTACATGCTTGATGCAAATGGTGGAACAAAGTTATGCCTGTTTTTCCTACCGTGCATCTTGGCCTAAACCAAACTAGACTGGTACCCGGTCCTTACTATTTTACGTCGGACTTTTGCATACTGTTAGGACCGGTGTAACGTTTTTCAGTGAGGCCCGTGTGCCAGTGTGACATTACAATAGATTGACGGAATAAGCGGCGACTTGACAATGGGCGACACACAGAGAAACAGCGAGTCCGTTTCCCAGTGTGTTCCGAATGGGCACACAGAAATATGGCCACACTGAAAAACATTACCCTTGTACTGCCTATCGCGTTCGTGAATCTGATTGGCCGGTGCTGGCGCAGGTGATAAGTATGGGAACCATTATGTTGATACCATCTATTTTTACCCCCTTCGTCATTGGTGGAGTTCTTGGCCTAGGTCAAATGTAGGTCACCTTCTTCTATCTGCATTCCGGTACGTCAACCGTATTGAGAATTGAATGAATTTACATAATTTGCATAAAATTCCCAAGTGACGTCACTGGCAGAATTCCTCCAAAAATGGCGGCCAATTATTACACTGGTCCTACCAAACAAGCCGCGACTGCAGCGCGCAGGTTGGTAGGATCAGGTACTGGTCTAAAACCAAACATCACCCAAGATCACCTGTTTGTCATGTTTGTGGAGAAGACCAGCAAGGCCCAATTCTTGACCTGTTAGCCGTGGATCTGAAGCATTACCACCACGCACAGGAATCCAAGATGGCAGACCATTTTGTGCATTTATTGTTCACGAAGTGACGTTATTTTCGTGCCACATCATTTCTTGTCACACGGGTTTATTCACTTAACATAGCACCAATTGGCACGAAATTTCACTAATAAGTGTAATGTAACGCCAAGTTATGTCTCTTATAGTAGAATTTACATATTATTCGCATTTTTTCGAGAAATCGACACTTTTGTTTGGGGCATAATCGCCGATGTATGGACGAATGTATACATCATCATGAAAAAACGGCATTTTTGTGTACAAAATAACGAGAGCATGGAAAAAAATCAGAAGAATATATCACGTTTACACAACGATGTGTATCACGATCTCCTCCCCTATTTATTTTGAACCGTATGTAATCCTTCATCACCGAGAAATAAGCAGAAAAGTCCAGAATTGCCCCGTAGCAGACGAGTCAGGTCGCCATTTTGTTTGATCCACGCATAACCGACGTGTATGGAGATACGATGTGTGTACCGGTACACACATATAGTGCACGAATGTTCAGGTAGCCTTCTTGGGACTAAAATAAAGGGATGCCTTATGGATGAGTTGATAATTGGGGTCAGTGTTGATGGTGAATATAGGCCATCGCCGCATTTGGGTTATCAGTATTGTCCAGTGGGTTCAGTGTTACGGCTATGGTTGTCTCGGACCATTGGTTCGAGCCCGGGTGGTGGAAGAAATTTTTTCTCCATTCCTTTTCTTTTATTCACAAAGATATTGTCTGTTTGGATGTAAGGACTTGTCCTGCTGTCGAGTTTCTTTCCGCTGCCCAAACCGACATCTATACCCCCAGCAACTAACTGCAGTCTCATGATCTGAACGTCACTTCGTGAACCCGGTCGCCGCCAGGCTTGTCAACGTTGCCGTTCATATCGGTCCATCGTTGAAGGGTAAAAGAGCTGATTGCACGTCTTGGGCCCGTTGGGGTCCTTCATTTCGGCCTAGTGGGTTAGCATTATCTATCATCAAGAATATATAAGTACTTATACATGTATATTCTTGCTATCATGGATGGGCTACGGTTGGTATCATCCTTTTTGTGCAGTCGGCCCTGGCTTTTAAATGGGAACTTCCGGTCAGAATTCCTACCGGAGTTCAGTAATTCGGACCGGTGTAACGTTTTTCATTCTGGTCCCTGTGCCAGTGACATAATATAATAGATTGACGGAATAAGACATTGACTTGACAATGAGCGACACACACAGAAACAGCGAGTCTGTTTTCCAGTGAGTTCCAAACAATGTGATCACATTGATCACATTGGCCACAGTGAAAAACATGATATCGGATTTCAATACCGCCATCTGGAGTCGGTCAATGCAACCAGTCCGGCCGCATGGGTGGCAAAATACACTCGGGGGACCATGGCACAAGTCAAACTTAATAGTGTCATGAATTTGGCCTTTGGAAGCCATTGAAAAACATCCATATCATCAAAATTGCGGAATAAATTTATCAAGAACTTCCACAATAGTGTTTAACAAATGGCTACCTCATTTATCTCCCCGATGTTTTTTTTTAAATTTGCTGTTGAGAATAAAAAAGTTGATTTTACAGCCAATTTTTTGACAGCTGCTTAGGTTAAATAATTAATGTTGTGGTGGAAGCAATCACTCAAAAGCGTTGGAATTATTTGACCAAGGCATAGAAATTTCATATAACACAAACCTGATCAAATCTGAACAATTTGTTCACAAGATATTTAAAAAAAGAGGTGTAGATAAATTAATGCTGAGGGGTGTACGTCGTGTTTCAATAAATTAAAAAAGATATCATGCACTAAAGACGCCAATTATCGGTCTAACATTTGCTGAGAATACAAATTTTATGAGTAATTGTGTGGACAGTGCTTTTGCACAGCTGGAAGAACAATGGTTACAGTTACTGCCAGAACAAAGTGGTACTTCTGTCAACTTGCCACCAACCTCGTTCCCAGGGGTCGTTCGCTTTCTGACAATGGGGGTCATAACTGTGATAGAGGGCAGCACACAGTAATCAGGTCCGATACAATGGATGCCTTTTCAAACTCTACAACAGTGCCGATTTTCTCCACTACGTTACACAAATACATGTAGACACTGTCATCGACCAGTCGCCGCCATGTTTGACCGCATCACTCCTCCTAATGGAGTTACCGTTAGGAGCCTGATCACAATTGGTAGATATTTTTCCATTTAACCTTCCGCTACACTACTTTTCAAGATGGTAACCTTCGAACGATAGAGGGTGTTGGTTGAACCTCGTCCCAAGACCCTCTAGTGTCAAGATTGATGCCTTTTGTGTGGGAAATTGATCAGGACCTGGATGCCAGTTTCAATTCAATAGATTTAACCACAAGTGACACCTATTGAGGCAGTGAGTTAGGATCCTCATATTGCAGACCCTCACTAACCCCTGAATCAGCTTTGGTTTTAAGACCAGGATCTTTGGTCTAAGTATAGGTGGCAGCACGAGTCAAAATAATTAATATGAAATACCACACTTGACACTAGCGGCGAAATATCGTGCCTCATTTCACCACTAGCGTAGGTGGAAGGCCGCCATTTTGGATTTTGCCGGCGCACATGTAGAAATAGTTCGGTCGGCCTAATCGCACAATTCTTTCTAATTAGTATTCAGTTCATTTCTAATACCACTTTTTATCAACACGAAGTCCTTTTAGTCTAAAAATATTCGCCTTGAACCCAACAGTACCACTTTTCAACATCATCTACATGTATCATCCTAGCGTAGATGCCACTGGGTTGGCGGTGACACGGCTGGCCTGTTCACGATGGTTAAAAACCTTTACCAAAATGTAGTAATCTGCACTACTTTCAAGATGGAAACCTAGCACCTGCGCTAGTGGTGTTATAGAAGATAACGCCATCTAGTGTCAAGTGTGATGAAATACTTACTCGCGCTTTTTAAAATTCTTTTTACAAAAATCATCAAACCTGATGGATATAGGTAACCTTTTGATTTTGCGTTAATCCAAAACTGATTCCAGGGGTTGGTGAAGCGTCCGCCATTTTGCCAGAACGCGAACGACCCCTGGGAACGAGGTTGACTTGCAACGGGTCCGCAGGATTGGCTGTCAGCTGACTGGTGAAGATATAACCCATCCCATGCCAAGACCTCCTCACTTGCACTTACCAGGAGAGGAAGTTTATGAAGGTAAGATTTATTCAGAATTCTCTTCAATGGCTGATACAGTATTCATAAAAGCTAGCGAAGCTTTTACTTCAAGTTTTGTAGTACATTTACATTGGACATTGCTGTGAAAATCTTGGATGCTCGTGGCTTCCAATAACAACTTCCTGATAAGCATGGCCGGACAAGCCTGGTTTCTCTGGCCATCGATGGTGGCGCTGACTGATATTTACAATGCCCCTCGACCTCATGCCAGCGAACCGTTGTTGCCGTCCGTTGGGCTTGTACATATGTACAAAGGACCAATGGGGAGCACCATTTGGCCACGTGATGACTTATAGAGCAGACGTGTATCGCAGGCCGGAGTGGACACAATTCATATTTAATGTCCACATTAATTCCGATTTTATATCCACATTAAATCGAGAATTTATATCCACACTAAATCAACCAATTGCAGCTGAGTTTTTAATGTGGATATAAAATCGCACTACGTATTTAATGTCCATATAAATTCGTATTCAAAAATCCGCGATGGAATTGTGGACGGAAGCGATCGAGAACACTCATATCCGTTCAAAAGTCCTTATCCGTGAATGGTTGATTTTATGTGGATATTAATTCGTGATTTAATGGGGACATAAAATACGAATTTATATGGACATTAAATAAGTAGTGCGATTTTATATCCACATTAAAAACTCAGCTGCAATTGGTTGATTTAGTGTGGATATAAATTCTTGATTTAATGTGGATATAAAATCGGAATTTATGTGGACATTAAATATGAATTGTGTCCACTCCGGCCTGCGATAGACGTGACACCTATAGAGGCTCATTGTTCGAGAGATGCGGTTCACCAAGCACGGCCAATCACACCTTGAATTGTCATGAATAATAGGTGGCATCTGTGTACTATCAGTTCAAACCCGCGCGTATGTTCTCGCCTGACCTGCGTGATCGGTGTTCCCTATTCATACTTTGCGTTAGTGCGCTTTGCGCTTGTCCGTTTCCTATGAGTGCGTGGTAGAAAAAGTAATTTTATTATGCGCAAAGCGGAGAAGTATGAATCAACCCTCAGGGTAGATTCATACTTCTCCGTTTTACGCTTTGCGCTTGTGCGTTCCCTGTGTTTATGTGTGGTAATCTAAATCGCCGCACCAACCATCTTGATGTAATACGATCCTGCGCTCTTGTGCGACATGTTGTATATGTTGTAGAGAGCTTAATAAATAAATAAATAATAAATAATAATAAAGTTAGTTTTTCTACCACGCACTCACATAGGAAACGGACAAGCGCACTAATGCAATTGGCCTTAATGTTACGTTACACGATCAAATTTTTCAGCCAATTTTTGGTAAATTCAGATTCTGGACAGGCCTGTTAACCCGCATGTAGGCCTTCCTTGAGCATAGTCAGAAAATTGGATGAAAGATTTGATCGTGTACAGCGGGCATTACTTGTTTAGCACTGAGAAACTTCGGAGAAGAGAATAAAGGATTTTTCAACCCAGTGTCAACGGGGACTTATTTTTTTATCGTGGATTTCTAATATTACAGGGTACTAGTTATTACTAAGAAAAATGATTAGTGTACATGTACATCGGCATTGCATGAAGGTCACCGCATTCAAGCCATAAATCGGTCCACATTCCATCCAATTGCACAATATGGGGTCATGTTCTCCTGGCATGACGGGGGTAGAAAGTTTCCATGCGCAAATAAGGCCTAATAATGCAGGCAGGCAGGCAGACCGTCTGTACGCAGCCTAAAGGCGCCTTCGTTATTACGAAACACGCAAAAAACCTTGAATGGTGTTCTATAATAGGGTATTCTCGGTATCCACCCGGATCGCGGACGACTACGAACGACAAACGATACACCATGACCGACAAGTCAAATGAAATACGAAATGGCACCGCCAATGGAGACATTGGGAGCAGCGTCAAAGACGGTGGAAATACAGAAAGGCAGACTGAGAATGGTACAGTGAAAGTTGTCGATAGGAAGGGCAAGGTAAGAGAAAACCTCCCCTGTAATGTGCATGCACTCCCTGTGCATTGGCCTGTACATTGCTCGGTTTGTTATTACACCTGTACACGGAGCTGACTTTCGAAATGGGCCTATTGTGATAAATCGTATGGGTCTATTGAAAGCGGGCCTATTGTGATAAATCGTATGGGTCTATTGAAAGCTAAACTATGGCCCCCTTTCGACAGTCTTGAACGGGTAGGCCCTAATAGCAACATCATTGCCCCAGGTCAAAACGTGAATAAATCGTATACAGTCTACACCATCACGGTAATGCGTGACTGTACATTCGCCTGTACAAAATGTAGGGCCCAATTTTCAAAAGCTTTTAACTTCTTTAAAAAACTTTTAATTGAAAAAAATCGGCCATATTCATGTTGAACACACATAACTCGATATATTAAGGAAGAATTTTATTCGACAGGGGCCTAATTCCCACTTCGTGGTGGTGTAGGCCCTACCATCAGTGCCTTAATGCGGTGACAGACTGGCGCGTAAGCAACGCGTCGAGAAAGCGTTCAACCAATAAGGGAGGCGGTAAAACACGGACCGAAACACCTACCGAAGAATCTGGTTGGCGGAACGCCTGCACGACGCGTTGCGTACGCCCAAGTCTGTCGCCGGCTTGAGGCGGAGTTTACGTCGAGGCACACGCGACACGAACACGCAGGCGAACAATGGCTTCACAAAGGATTCATCCCCATGAAACCTTTGTTCGCCTGCGTGTTCGTGTCGCGTGTGCCAGTGTGCCTCGATGTAAACTCGGCCTTAGAACCTTACGGGTATCGCAGGCCGGAGTGGGCACAATTCATACTTAATGTCCACATTAATTCCGATTTTATGTCCACACTAAATCAACCAATCGCAGCTGAGTTTTTAATGTGGATATAAAATCGCACTACTTATTTAATGTCCAAAGAAAGAAATAGCACTAAAATTGACACACAACGTGATAATATACAGGAAGTCAACTTCCAGATTTTGCAAATTTTCGACCCCAACCGGGGTCTTCTTCAGGCTGGCACTTAACAGTACAAGACTCTAGAATAGACTGAGCTGAGTCCCTGAAGTAGATCTAAATATCCCTAAATATCCCTGCAAACACTCATCTTGTTTGCATAGTGTGGACATAAATTCTTGATTTAATGTGGATATAAAATCGGAATTAATGTGGACATTAAATATGAATTGTGTCCACTCTGGCCTGCGATATACGGGAGGCTAGGAGTCATCCCTCCGTTCGATTCCCTTCTTGGTAGTTTTCTTCTGAAGAAATTCCACTAGGTTTTGCACTGTGCAGATTTCATTCCGTCACCTGATCTGCTTCAATAGGTAAAGGTGATCTTAGATGGAGACATAGAATACGATGGGGAGGCTGGCAAACATCGGTGCCCCATGCGGCCATCAGCCGCGGTGGATACGGTGGATGACACGTGTAGCAGCGCGTACGCCCCGCGTGGTGGCGAGAAGATGGCAATTATCACCAGGAACTATGTCACAGGACAGGAAAAAGTAGATACCTTGCATCGGAAGATTATGGAGGTAAAAAAATGGCCGCTGAACACGATCGAATAGACATCCTGCGAAAGTCGGCCATGACAGGTCAGAAGGGGTAAACAAACCTGGGCCTAGTGCACTGTACAGACGGTAAGCACAGAAGCCAACTGTACAAATGCACTAGGCCAAGGTTTGTTTTACCCCTTCTGACCTGTCATGGCCGACTTTCGCAGGATGTCTATTTAATTTGACAAAATGAATTTGGCCAAAATCTGATCATAAACGACGGGAAATTTGGCCAGATTGAACTTCAACAAATATAGCCGCCAGTCAAGCATCTGGAAAACGGGATTTAAGGCTTATGTCATGCGCATATGCCACAGATGGTCCCTAGACCATTCATTTAACCATTGGCAGTGTCTTCAAAACCATCGTTCCCAAACAACAGGTGAGCACAATGGCCTTGGTCATTTAATTTATTTTAACTGAAATGGCCGACATGGCAAGATGGCTGTTTAGGTTGTTCCTAATTGCCAGTCGATGTCGCCCGGAAACCGTTGTAGTGGATACAGGGCTTAAGGCCTGTATCCACTACAACGGTTTTCGGCGCGGGAGCGGTTTTCACAGGCATTGGGATAACACGCCATGTATTGTTAAACCATCGAAAGATTATCCAAAACCCTGTGAAAAAAATCCCGGCGCGGCAAACCGCAGCGGGAACCCGGACTAGTGGATACAGGCCTTTACTGCTCCTTTGCCTGCGGTCAGCCGGAGGTGATTGCCGCAACCTCACCGCAAGCCCACCACCGACCAAAATCGCAACATGGCGGGGGCGGGGGCGGGGGCATTAAATTCTATTACACCGGAATTTTTCGAACTTCAGCCAACACAATGCACAGCAAAGCGGTGCTTGGGGTCTGTCATGAGCATACCGAGAATGCGCAAACCAGACGAAGTGAGGCCAAGAGAGGAATTGATCACGCAGGCTAAAGATTTTATTGATCAGTTTTATACCTCCATGAACAGGTACGTGTATTATAAAACTGTTGCATTCAAAATTCAGTGATCCCGAACCCTTGATACTCGTAGGCCTATTCGTCGACTCCGTCATCGTTAGGGAGGTTTAGAAATCAAGGAGAAACGTAAACGTTAACGACAACGTTGTTTTTGAACCCGAAAATGCAATATCATACCGGTATAAAATCTCGTGAATGTGTAGTATGAAAAATAACGTTTTACGTTCATCGTTTGGTTTCTAAACCTCCATTCGCAACGCACGGTCGCGAATCCTTGTGATGTCCTTGTTCGTATTCCGTATACTTCTATGTACAGGAAGCATTACGGAAACTCTCTGTTCAAGCAATGTTATCGTCGATGTCTGTGATCGTTACCATCGGTCCATTGCAATCGCGGCGAGTCGACTTACTCCAGCTGGAATTTTAGGCGACACCCGTGCCTGCCACCACAGCCTTGACATCGTAATTTTTGTAGGGGATTCTAAATTTCGCCCGGTAATATCAATTTGATGATAGGCAGAGCTGTATTACCCTTAGTTACATGTACGATGCGGGTTTGTATCCTTGTTTTTGAAAGACAGATACATATACCAATGTAGACTCATGGCCAAAAATAAATGGACAGCCGTTTACCTTGAATATCTCCAAACCAATGGGGTAGAGAAAATTGGTCCCAATATAGGCCTATACATAATATATTTGAAAGACAGATACATATACTAATGTAGACTCATGGCCAAAAATAAATGGACAGCCGTTTACCTTGAATATCTCCAAACCAATGGGGTAGAGAAAATTGATCCCAATATAGGCCTATACATAATATATATATTATATAGTAACAAAGGAGCTGTTTCCTTAAGGAACGATTGTACCAAGGTATTTTTTAGGCATTAATTGGTGGACAGTTGTATTAAAAATGGATGGAATATGTAGTTTAGACATCACTCTAAATTGTGAAAGAGGAAAAATGTGACCATTACATAACTGAATGGTAAAACAAAGGACATTTGCAAAATGTCTGTAATGACGCAGAAACACTCAAAATACTGATTTAATGAATCTGGTACATATGTCAGCTCAGTGTGTATTTATCTTTTGTTGCTGAAAACACCATTTTAAAACATCACTTTAAGAGATATTTGCATTTAAATCTAAAATAAAGGCCTGTCTACACGATCATACATTTGTTCAAAACATCATCATACATTTGTATGATGATGTTCATGGACAGATATTTGATTGTGTAGGCTGTTTTCCCAACAAACTTGAACAGCAACCAACATGTATGATGATGTTCAAGTTTGTGTGATGATGTTCATGGACAAATGTATGATCGTGTGGACTGTTTTCCCAACAAACCTGAACATGTATGATGATGTTCAAATTTTTAGCTGCATGTTTCATCTTGCCAATGCAAAACATGCCAAAAAAATGTGTGATGATGTTCAGGCACAAGTGTATGATCGTGTGGACCGTTTTCCCAACAAACTTGAACATCATCCAACATTATCCTTTCTCCATCATACTTCATCATACAATGTCCATGAATGTTGGACTGTAGATCGAAATCCATCAATAAACTTGAACATCATCATACAAGTCTATGATGCTGTTTTGAACAATGTATGATGATGTTCAAAATTTTAGCTGCATTGTCACAAGACAGAAATCGACAAACAAGCTTGGACTTCATCATACAAATGTATGATTATGTTTTGAACAAATGTATGATCGTGTAGACGAGCCTTTAGTCAGCAATTTGCCTGATTCTACAGTTGTGTTTGTGAGGACCTCATAGAGGGGGGAAAAGGAAAACGAACATGACCACATGGTTGGCTGAATTGCCACAATCAGAATAATATCCAGGCAGTTCCATGTGTAACCAATGTGACGAGTGATCAGTACTGTCACACACAAACCAAGTTCAGTACTCTGGCTGAACTGAATTAACCCCTTAAAAGCAAAGAGTGAATGACGTGAATATGAAACATCCATTCAGGAGGTGATCGAGTGGGCCACGACTGGATGACCATGAGTGTGCTGTAATAAGGCCTTAATTGATCTTACAAATAACACAAACATCGGTAGTGGTCACTGGTCACTGGTCACATTGGTTACATCGAATTGCCTGGATATTATTCTGATTGTGGCAATTCAGCCAACCGTTTGGTCATGTCAGTTTTCCTTTTTCCCCCTCTATGAGGTCCTCACAAACACAACTGTAGAATCAGGCAAACTGCTGACTTATTTTAGCTTTAAATGCAAATATCTCTTAAAGCGATGTTTTAAAATGGTGTTTTCAGCAATAAAAGATAAATACTCACTGAGCTAACATATGTACCAGATTCATTAATCAGTATTTTGAGTGTTTCTGCTTCATTTCAGACATTTTGCAAATGTTCTTTGTTTTACCATTCAGTTATGTAATGGTTACATTTTTCCTCTTTCACAATATAGAGTGATGTCTAAACTACAGATTCCATCCATTTTTAGTACAACTACCCAACAATTAATACCTAAAAAATGACTTGGTACAATCGTTCCTTAAGGAAACAGCTCCTTTTCCTGGCTATCTAATGGTATCAGCGTCGAAAACTTCCGCTCAAAGCCGCATTTTACAGGAGGAATTTTCTAAAGGCATGTTTTTGGCAATTTTTTTATTTCCATGATTTCATTCCAAATTTTTTATATCACTATGTTCTACTCATTTCGGCCGTCAATATTATTCTTATTTCATTCTATCCAACATGTGTACAATGTAGGCTACATCGTTCATCTTTACTTTTCGCAGAATGCATGATGCTCTGTTCCATATTGTAGAAACGGATCCCCCAGTCACATGAAACGAATGGGCGAAATCCTTGCGTCGATTGAATCCACTGGCACCTACGATTTGTCGCACAGTGAGTTGGTTTTTGGCGCCAAGACCGCATGGAGGAATGCACCGCGATGCATTGGCAGAATCCAGTGGTCGAAACTGCAGGTAATGACCATCTTCACATGCAGCATTCTTTCTGGTTACTGTGGAAATGCGAGCAAACATAAACTTGAGCATGCGCATGCCACAGATTTCAGATTCGGGACATTCGTAGCGTCAGTGAAAGCCAGGCATTAGAATCCATTCACGCGATTTTCGTACCGCGCGATGTCGCATCCTTTGTCCACGACCAACGCGGCGCGAAAATCGCGTGAATGGACAGCCAGCCCTAGGCTAGGGATACACTGAACGCGATTTACCCATCGCGCGCGTTGTTTCTTTGTTTATTTCATGCCGCAATGCCTCCGAAACAAAAGAGATTCGCGCGAAAATCGCGCGCGATGGGTAAATCACGTTCAGATCGACCTTCGATTATCGAAGACGGGACGAGCAAGGCCTACATGTACATGAACATGTTCGACAGCGTACCTTTCATAATTTTTTAATTTAGGTTTTCGATGCTCGGAATGTAACAACATCAGCTGGTATGTTTGAGGCCATCTGTAACCACATTAAATATGCTACAAACAAAGGGCTGTTAAGGTAAGCGTTAATATATTCCTTCCATGTTGTCAAGTGGATCAAAATTTAAATTTAACGAAAAACACCGTTTTCTGGCGTACGGTAGATTTGACCAAATTTGACCAAATCAGTAACTTGGTTCGAAAATTAGACACTGCCTTTCCTGTTGCTCGCTTCAGAATTTTATCTCTGCAGCAGATACGATTCGACTGCAATAAGTATGTAACATACCACTAAATTGCCTGATTCAATTCAATTTGAATCAAATTTGGTACTACACGTACATGTACGTGTATTTTGTCTTCAGGTCCGCCATTACCATATTCCCCGCGAGGACAACCCCAGGCCGTGACTACAGGGTATGGAATCCCTTGTTGATATGCTATGCTGGATACGAGCAAGAAGATGGCACGGTTATCGGCGACAAAGCGAACGTGCAGTTGACAAAGGTACATAATAATTAGGGGGCATGTTACAACCATTTTGTTTAGGCCTACCCCAACCGGAAATCTGACCCAACCGTTTTCTGATCGAAAATCAACCGGAGTTTTCACCTAACCATTTGTCTGACCCGAAATTAACCACGTGAAAAAAGAACTTGTTCTTCTTCTAAATATGGCACAGCTTCTCTCTTACATGTACGCTTTCACGGGAGTTCGTTGGATTTTTATATTGTTTTTAAAGTATGATTCACCCTAACTTCAATATGGGCAAAGTGCCAGGCCTGTGCAACAGTCACCATAAAACGAACACAATAATTAAACCACAAACCACAGTATTTACCAGTTAACTGAGCACAACCTTGGATTTGATAGGCTCATGATTGAAGGTATTAACCAAGTTACCGTAACATCATTAGGTACATGTAATTGCAACATGGATTATTTACCACTGACCTGTGCACATTTCCAAGCCTGGCACTTTGCCCATGTTGAAGTTAGGGTGAGTGATACTTTACACTGGCCTGAAAATGTTGACACCATTGATAATAAATCCTTCACTCTTACAATCCGGCGCCCTCAGAATTTTATCAACTTGTTTTTTTTTCGCCACTGCCAGATTTGCCAGAAGCTCGGTTGGAAAGGTAAGGGTGGCATGTTTGACGTGCTCCCTCTCGTTTTACAAGCGAATGGATCGGCCCCAGATTTCTTTATCATCCCTGCCGATCTGATTCTTGAGGTCAAACTTAGTCATCCAAAGTAAGTACAACCTTCACAGAAAGACTTCGCATAGGCAACCTGACTGTACATGTCAGTTAAAGCATTGTCTTGTCCCCAGAATGTCTACCATGTTGCCTAATGTTCCTTCCTTAGGCAATGCCTGAGATATAGATCGCCTAATGTAAAGATTGGACAAAATGCTCAAAAGGCATTGCCTAAAGAACATAGGCAAAATGCCTAGTGATGGACATTCTGGGGATGAGATAACGCCTAACCATGCTAGGCAGCTTGTCTATGCAAAGGCTTTCAGTGTTCCATTACCATCTTTAACAGCGTTAGATGTGTTAGACACTCTATAATTGACGAATCTTCTGTCAATTTCTAGGTATCCATGGTTCGAAGAGATGGGACTGAAGTGGAATGCCGTTCCTGCTGTATCGGGAATGATGCTGGATTGTGGAGGGATCGAATTCAGCGCTGTACCATTTAGCGGGTGGTACATGGGAACCGAGATCGGCGCGAGGGATCTGTGCGATGTACAAAGATACAACATAACAGAGGTTGGCACATCATGAAGAATAGGCCCTATTCATGATCATGCAATAATAGCCGTGGTTACACCTATCCAAAATCCCCGTGCTTTTTGAGACACGGAGTTTTTCCGAACCAGAAAAAACACGGCGTTGACACGGCGAGCGGTTACACTACTAAAAATGCGATTGGTAATAAGTTCCGTATCCCAGCGATAGGGGATCTGCATGTAGGCAACTCTGCATCATCAAGAAGCTGCTGGAGGCGTGAAGTAGGATATACGCATGTGCATAACTCATCAATTTGCATCGCCGTCTGTCGGGGTGCGCGGAACTAGAAATAGACACGGGGATTTTGCGGTTACACTACATAAATCCCCGTGCTTAAAATAGCCCCGGCGTTGCCCCTTCGAGATCGCTGGGGCTAATAAGCACGGAGATTTCAGACACGGGTCTATTTAGACTCGGCGATTTACAGGTGTAACCGCAAAAACCCCGGGGAAAGCACGGGGATTTANTTGACGGCTTACGGCAAAACAACCTTGTTCGTGACTCCTTTCATTCCATGAGACGAAGAATCCAGAGGTGCGTTGAAATTGATGGCGCTCAGGTTGAAGGACACCACAGGATGATGTAAGAGTTGGTATGAGGAACAAAATGTAATGAACCAGTATGCCACCTGTCATTTTACTTCTTTACCGAAGAATTCATTGGTTTGGCCTTACTTCATGTCACGGTCGTCGATCACCATGCAGTCATTGCATCACAACCAGTATTTAGGCCTCCCCTTAACCCCTTCATCCTATTTGGTGGTATAAATGTAACCAACATAATTTATTGGGACACATGGTATTGTCAGCAACTCGACGAACAATAGATACTGGCAGTGCTAAGATCATACGTACGCTAAGAGAGCTTTGTGAATCAGGCCGGTGGACAACACCAGGGGCCTGATTCACAAAGCACACTTACGCCTAAGTGTGATCTTAGAGTACTCTTAACTATTGTGTGGGGATTTATGAACAATAGTTAAGAGTAAGACCACACTTAGCCGAAGTGTGCTTTGTGAATCAGGCCCCAGAACACAGGGGCCGGGGCCTGATTCACAAAGCACACTTAGGCTAAGTGTGGTCTCAGTGTACTCTTAACTATTGTTCATAAATCCCCACACAATAGTTAAGAGTACACTAAGACCACACTTAGATGTAAGTGTGCTTTGTGAATCGGGCCCCTGGTTCACAAAGCCCTCTTAGCATACGTATATGATCTTAGCACTGCCCGTATCTATTGTCAGCAAGTCGGCGAACAATAGATATGAGCAGTGATCATACGTACGCTAAGAGAGCTTTGTGAATCAGGCCCGGGTCTCTCCTTGACAAATCCCTCAAGATTCATTTGTACATCCACAAGAACGCAATTAACAATAACATCCTCATCTTTATTCCTGTATATACAACATCATATTCCACACGATCGATTCAGCCTCCTTTCTATAGGCCTACATTTAACTTCAATCTGTAGTCACAATCCTTCTCAACTAAACATCCATCAGTCCGAAAAGTACCCTTAAAGCCTCATTGTATTGAATTTTACGGTATTTTCAAAGTATTAGGAGACTGCAGGTAGAGGTCTCATAGCCTCGTGAAGGTCCCCAAAATGCTTGCATGATACGTACTTCAAAAAATCAGTGCTTAGTTTTCAGCACGGCATCGAAAAACAGCAGGCAGAGCTCTAGTGTATTCACATAGAGCATGGTACGTTTTACACTACACTAACGTCGGAGGACGTAAGCACTTTCTGAATTCAATACAGTGAGGCTTTAAAACTTACTGTATTGGTTTCTGTCTGAGTCAATGATTAGGTTTTTACCATTATAACGTTTGTCGTTAATTTCAGACCATAGCGGAAAAAATGGGTTTGAATACGAAGAGCGTAAGTACACTGTGGAAAGACAAAGTGCTAGTTGAAGTCAACATAGCTGTTCTCCATAGCTTCCAGGTAAATAGAATTTTTGCAGCGAAATTTACGATGAGACGCGTTACTTTCAAAAAAAAACAGTATGCATTTTTATTGCGTCCAAAATTTTGTCGGTGTACATGTACGTGGTTCGTTACCCGATTTCGCCAGTTACATGTATCTCTCTTTTTATTAATAGAAAGGGCTTATTGTTTCAGGAGAGTGCAAAATTCTAAGTATTTTCAAGAATAATATACATGTAGTATGTACCGATGTGAAAATTTCTGACATATGTCGTGTCACGAAAGAATCATAATTTAGGTCAGATGAAAATTTCTTCTCTCTGTTCATGTATGATTTTTTGTTTTATCATTCGTGGCCTTCTCATTTCCAGCAAGCCAAAGTTACGATCACCGATCATCATTCAGCAGCCGAATCTTTCATGCAGCATTACGAGAATGAACAGAGGCTCCGTGGTGGGTGTCCGGCCGATTGGGTTTGGGTTGTGCCACCGATGAGTAGCAGCATTACCCCAGTTTTTCACCAAGAGATGATTAGCTATCACCTGAAGCCTTCTTACGACTATCAGGTTAGTTCGTAATCAACACGGGCTTTACCCAAAATCAGCAGCATAATCGCTTTTTTCATGGGAAGTTTCAGTATTCCNCCCCCCCCCCCGCCCCGCCAAACCGGTTTGTGAATAAGGTATACATGTACTTGTATTGTTTTAAAGAAACAGGGGCATTATGTCTACGCTTTTTAGGCTTTGGCAGCCAAATGGAATGTTGTTAATCAAATTGGGCCTTCGATCATTTGTTTATCTGGATTTGCTCTCTTCGAATAATTTGTCCACCTTGGCCTCTATGCATCACACGGAATGTTTGACTTCTGTTTTAGATACCTGCATGGCAGACCTACAAGTGGCCAGAAGAGGACACGTCGGACGGTTCGATCAGGGGTTCGGAAAGGAAGACGAAAATCCGCTTCAAAGATGTTGCCCGGGCGATGTCCCTATCGGCCCGAATGATGGGCCAGGCGTTGAAGAACCGCGTCAAGTGCACCATTCTCTTCGCAACGGAGACGGGACGTTCGGAGAGGTTCGCCAATCGTGTCCGTGATCTGTTCAAACATTCTTTCGATACGAGGGTAAGGCTATTACAGGGTACTTGCCAGTACCAAGTAGGCCTATATCATCGGCATTCTTTCTTCCTCATGGATTTCAGTCTTTGATTTATCCCCTGAACAGGAAGCTTACATTTCACCCGAATAAAATCTTCTGTTTTAGATTTCCTGCATGGCTGAGTTTGACGCTGATTTTCTGCGGGATGAGTCGATTGTGCTTGTGGTTACAAGCACTTTTGGCAACGGCGAACCGCCAACCAACGGCGCTGTGAGTATACATGCAGACAATATCATGACCAAATAGGAGCAGGCAGCCGCGCGCCTATCGCCAAAAGATGACAGCATAGTTCTAGCCGACCAATTGATGCTCAGTCAACCAGGAATGGGTCTGGTATACATTGAATTGGTCCGTAGTGACTCCTATTGGTCAGTTACTGACTGACAGCTCCTATGGTCGAAGGTGTTTAAGGTGAAGCTGGTCAGCTGAGCCAGGGGCCAATAGATACAGATACATTGCCAAAAGTCGGTCTTTTTCGAGTACCGGCTAACAAATGCCTTATCGGTAGACGCTATGAGTAAGCAGGGCCTATCTACTGTGCAAAATTCATGCCAATTCGGCAATGTGGCATCAATAATATCGCCACAACACTCATAACAGCTATCTTCAATCAAGTGACTTACAATCAAGCCGTAGATTTTTCTTCGTCAGTACAGACTGACAAACTTTATTTCGTCGTTTATGCAGGACTTCTCAAAGCAGTTGTACAGGATGTGTGCGACATTGGGGAGTGCCAATACAAAGTACGTATCAATATTACATTCACGTGGCACAGGAAGAAACGGAGGCAATTTCTTGTAGGCATACATGGCCAGCTTTTGCTCTGTCACATCGCTTCTTCCCATCTATATGTACGTACGTACATGTATTTAAAAAAGTATTCAAAAACAAACAGTTTGAGATACAGGCCTTTATCAGCGGGGATGTTGCAGAAATTTCTTTTTTGCAGTATGGAGTCGGCAAGGGAGAACTATGCAAAGCGCATGGTGAAGAGAACCAGCTTACCTAGCGGGGACGTCGATCCTAATTCCGGTGCTGTGAAGAATCTGGTCAATCTGAGGCAAGTACACGGAGGTACAATGAGCTCACGTTTGTCGTTCGCGTTTAGCAATACCGAGATTTAGAAGTCAAACGATAAACGTAAACGTTAACGACAACGTTATTTCTGTACCGAAAATACAAAATAATCGAATCGCTCCATTAACGGTAACACTAATAACGCTAACGTTATTTTTTATATTGCAAATGTACGTCAGATATACATGTAGCATTAGTGTTTAATATCGTTAACGGAGCGGTTTCTAAACCTCTCGATTATCTGGTTAATGCGAAGTATGAAAAATAACGTCGTCGTAAAGTTTACGTTTATCGTTTGATTTCTAAACCTCCCTAATATGGCCGACTAAACGCTGGAGACGAGCCTGGCTTGTGTACTATGCTACGTAACTCAAATCAAATAACTCCACCAATTTGCTATCTCTAATAAATTCAAAAAGATGACAGCCAGCCCATTGTTGTACATTGTGTCCCAGAAAAACTGAGAATTGAAATAGAGTAAAACGGCCAGCAGTTGGTTATTATTTTACACGGACAATGAACGCGGTGCAGCCTGTATTAACCATCAAAGAGCCAACTTCTTGCCGTTATATTCCATTTTATTTCACAGTTCTGGAACACACTGTACAGGTGTTATATCTCCGGGACCCAGTGTTTCTGTGGGTCAGTGTGTCCCCATTATTGTTTGGAAAACCCTGGCAGATATCGACATGTTTCTCAGAGTGCCCCCTATTGTCAAGTCGCTGCTTATTCCGTCAGACAATAGGAGGGGAAAAATCACAGATGCGGAACACTGGCAGATGTTACACCGGTCTAGCTCGAGAGCAAAAGAATAAGAGGATAGCGATTACGATGGCTGTGATCATCAAGCATATCCATAAAACGTCTCTCCTCTATTCAGATTTTCTGTGTTCGCCCTCGGTTCTTCTGCCTACCCTAACTTCTGTGCCTTCGGTCATTATGTCAACAACGTGCTTTCCGAGCTTGGAGGAGAGAGACTCGTCGATATAGCTGAGGGAGATGAACTTTGTGGTCAGGAGGATGCCTTTGTTAACTGGGCTAAAGGAGCTTACAAGGTAATGTTCATAGCACGACCGTTTGAACGTAGTGCTTCGTGTACATCTCTTTCTCGTCTAGCGCGATGACCATATATGGCACACGTTGTGGTTAGCTTGCGGTTTGAGGTCGAAAAACGCGAGCACAAAATTAGAAGTACACAAACAAGTATTCTCCCCGCAGATTCAACCTTGATTAGGTAAGAAGTGACGCTAAAAAGTTACAGAAGCTTTTCTTGATCCGTCAAGAATAAACGGTGATTTTTGACTTTAACCTGTTTTCAATAGAAATTCATTCCTCTTTTGGCGTTGTTCACCCTTTATAATTTGTGTGAATGGGAGGTACGTTGTATTGTATTTCATTGTGTAGGCCTACTCGAAACGGGTGCCGATAATTAGAAATATTGGCAAACTGATTCTTCATGAAGCAATCGACTTAAGCTTAGTGAGAGATCCCTGTACACCACTACAGAACGATTTTTTATGATAGTCTTCTACTGTCCCAAAAATGGCACGAAACTTTGATATGGGCGTACACATGGATTTACGGCCTATTGTAAGTTCATGCTAAATAGGTATAAAGAGGAAGGGCCTGGCGCCTTATTTCCAGTTGTTACCGCTTGGTGTCAGCAGCGCATGGGACCTCACAGCTCATTAAAATTGAGAATAAAATCCTCTTCAAACGGTCGTGATAGTCCGTTGGTACTCGAGCCTCGTGTCATTCGGAACGACCTGAGGCGAACTGCTTATCTGTCACTGGGCGGCGCATTTCACCTCGGACACAAGTCCAAGGCAGCCATATTGTTTATCATCAAACCCACGTGACTACCGTGGGACTATTTTCGCCGAATTTTGGCCCGTTAAGATGTTCAACCCTACTTGCTCGATAAATTGAGGCATATTACATATAAACTTCGAAGTGGATATGTACACAGCAGATCTGATGTGCACGGAACACGTGGTTTTTATTGCTTCCACAGCATGACCAATAAATTAACATAATTTACCTCCTTCACGTCATTAATTAATACAACAATGGCCCCGGCCACACCCACAGAAGAAACAATGGCCACCGCCAGCGAGTCCCCGCCGATTCCGCTGAAAGTGGGTGCAAAATTCGATTCTTTTGAGGCCCTTCAGTTGTCTATTAAGGCTTATCAGGAGGAAAAGAGTGTAGTATTCTCAGTCCGCCATTCCAGAACCGTGGAGGCCCAGTTGAAAATA
>NMRB01000490.1:327324-344725 GCA_002633025.1 Notospermus geniculatus
GGGGGGGGGGGGAATAATATTGTATAGTTAAATTATAATGATACGTATTATATGTACTCTATTTGAAGACGTACGTGCAGGACCTATTGGAGAAAACTGGAGATGAGGTTTACCGTTTGCTCAGCGAAAAACGAGGTCATTTCTACGTTTGTGGTGACGTTGCCATGGCTGCAAATGTGGCGGACCGTTTGAAGGAAATGTTCATGAAGCACGGCAGTATGGACAAGAATGGTGCAGCGGGGTACCTCGATAACCTGAAGGTGAGTTTAAGCGGGCAGCACACCAGGCGATGTGACGGGGATCGCAAGCAATCTGATCGCCACCACGCCTCGTGTACTGCCTGCTTTAGAGGTTTTCGTAGTTTTTGCCATTACGGAGGTTTAGAAATCAAACGATAAACGTACATGTACACGTTAACGACAACGTTATTTTTGTACCGAAAATGCAGTATAAAATCTGCTTAATGTATAGTATGAAAAAAAACGTTGTCGTAACGTTTACGTTTGTCGTTTGATTTCTAAACCTCCCTATTCTCTATTATGCTACGGTCAGTTCTTTTGTGGTCTTCTCATAAAGATTTTCACCTAAGTTCTCCTTACAATAAGATGTCATAAATTTCCAAGCATCCTGAAATTTTTGTCATTGTTTAGAAAGAACAGAATGTACATGTACATGTACATGTACATGTAAATACTCTCTATCCGGAACTTTAAGACCAGACAATGAGGAACTTCTAGGCCCGCCCAAGTTCATTCACCCTAGTAAAAAGCCTATTGTACAATTTGGTCAATCAGCCCCAAGCTCTGCTCGACGGCGCTGAAGTGAATTGTTGATGAACATAAATTGACTGGTTGGGGCGGAGCACTCTGGTCTTAAAATTCCGGATAGAGAGTATGACTGCTTCCTCATCGTTAAGGCTGCAATTACATAAAGCTACACGGTATTCAGACACGCGGGTAAAGGCTTCACAGAGAGTTTGTGACCGTGAAGCCATTGTTAACGAGCGAGTCCGTTTTCCGTGTAGCTCTATGTACGTACGTACTCACAGCCGTACTGGCACTTAGCACTTCAGTGTCTTCGTCTCTGCTGGGTTTTTGCATCAGACGTAAGTTCATGAAATTGACAATATGTACGAAGGTTTTATGAAGGATACCACGATAATTATTTAGGAAATTGGTCGATTCCACGAAGACATATTCGGCGTGACCTTGAAAACAACAGAGGTCAATCAGAGACTACGAAAGAAAGCCATGTCGGCTTGGCAAAGCTTGAAAGCTGCCACAATGCTGAGATCTGCACTCAAAGATGATTCTCCAAAACCTGTCAGGACAGAGGTAAGACTGCGATTGCATAGAACTACATGGTTACGGACACGCCAGTTAACAAACGACTTCAACATGCTGCTTTACGTAATCGCAGCCGCATGCCCGTTCCACAGGGCCATAACTGATCAAATTTTCTAAATACACGAATTCAGGGCCTGCGGCTTTCATAAATTCATCAACGTTTGAGACAATAGGGAGTTTTCGCAAAGCCCCCGAAACGCAAACGCAAACGCAAATCCATTGTTCGATGCCACGAAGAGAGCACCGAACAAAAGGATAGACGTTCGCGTTGGCGTTTCGGGGGCTTTGCGAATACTCTGTAATTTTCTTATTGAAATACGTGAACGTACATGTACTTTGGAACCGTCTTGATTAAAGCGATCCCACTCCGGACTCGGGATGAACATCAACAATATATTGATGGTAGATTTGGGGGTTTTACTATGTTAAGACTGAGCTACATATACGTGTATTTGGCTAACAAATAGATACACAATGCAAAGTACGAAAGCCCAGAGTGCTCATTCAAATTTCAAAATTCAAAGTTGAATTTTGAAATTTGAATGAGCACTCTGGGCTTTCGTAGCACATACCTCATAGGCCTAGTTGTCGAAAATTGGTCGTCGCATGTTGGAGGGAACTTCCCTGCTTCCCTACATTTTCCTCACCAGCTCGGTGTTCACCAGGAATGGTATGTTTTCTTGATTTTTAGATTTCCCGACCGGCCGGGGAAGGCCCCAAGCCCCCGAAGTTGCAGTCGACCGCTCACTAGGGGAAATTTGTACTATATGTGGAACGTCACGGCAGAAAAAGGGAGCGTGAGGGGAAGAAATTTTGATCCCCCCGCCAATTTGGTGTAGTCTTTCTCTATGCGGAATTGGTGATTGCATTTATCTATTGTTTCTATTTACATATTGCACCATATTCTCTCAGGTGATCGGTGATGACGGCGATAAATTCGATAATGATTTTGGCAACATAAAATATTCAAAAGTATTCTAAAATATTCTAGAATATTCTATTATAGAATATTCTTACAATATTCTGTTATGGAATATTCTTAGAATATTCTACTCTAGAATATTCTAAGAATATTCTATTATAGAATATGGAATACTAGTATTATATAAATATTGCACGACAAGCCATGGAATAGTAAAAATTATCGCATGCACACGTNTTATTCAACGGTGAAAAAGATTATTTCACGAGGCGCAGCCGAGTGAAATGATCTTTTTCACCGTTGAATAATTTTGACTATTCCATGGCTTGTCGTGCAATATTTATTTTATCATACCTCAACTTCATTAAAATAGGGCACTGGGTATGCCGTGAAATATAGCCATGGAATAGTAAAAATTATCGCATGCACACGTGACGGTGAATGACGCGCCGTGATTGGTCGACGTTGCTTTGAGGTATGATAATCTAAAATATTCTACAATGTATATACTAAAATATATTCTAAAATATTCAAACACATGCATGTAAATGAAATATAAAACATTTGTCATTTATCAGTTGCTTAGCATTTTCGACACAGTAGTTGGGGAAGAAAAGAGGCAAAAGAAAAAAAATCATTTAATGTTTGTTTTTGAATTTCTAATTTGTGCACCGCATTTTCCTAATGAGACACACGCTGATGTTAATCACAACGCCCCCCCCCCAAAAAATACGTTTTTATTCCACATGAAATCCTATAACCCGCGTTCACATAGACCGATCTGAGACCGAATTCCCCAGTTCGCATTCGGGAATGCGCATTGGCTAGGCCGGTCTAGCTTCAGGCGCATTCACACTATACACACTTTTTAATGCGATCTCAGGCCCTTCTAGCGAGTCCGCTTCTTGTAGCGATCTCAGGCCGATTCAGGTACCCTAGGCCGGTCTAGACATGTGTCTGAACAGTTTGGAGCGATCCAGCCAGCGTGGTGACACGACGCGCCAAACTCGCTACAAGAAGCGGACTCGCTAGACCGGCCTGAGATCGCATCAAAAACTTTGTAGTATGAACGGTTAATGCGCACTAACTGTTTAGGCCGGTCTTAAATGTGAACGCGCCTGGGAGGTTGAGATCAGCGATTTATCGCGATCCTTATACGTATTCGGATAGAAATCTGTAAAACGAGGCAAATTGTGTGCACTGTAGGCCTACATTTCGATCCGTATACGTATAAGGATCTGTGATATGTCGCTGATCTCAACCTCCCTATTATCGGTCTCCAGCTTCTCCTGTTGGTGATGGTCGGCGTTGCTGACCACACAGCCGGCTGTTGACATCTTCGAATGGAAGTCCTGACACTGACACTTTTGATATGATAATGTCGGGATGAGCTATATCCCAGCGGCACAGCCAGGGCCGACCGCCCAGAAAGTCCAATTTCATAGTGCTAGTCTTGGCGCCTATCGGTGTTTCAGTTCATCGGAAAATGCGTTAACTGCCGATAGGCGTCTGCAGCGCTATCGGACTTTCTATGCGGTCGGCCAAAGTCTCTGTAACCTTACAAACTGGGATTTTGGTGTATGTAATCATCAGCAAATCTCTGTGAGATCCAGAACCTCTCTTCTTTTGCCTGTTTTTGTCACATCATATCTGAAATTAGTATCAATCGAATAAAAATCGATTTCTTTTGATTTCTTTTGATTTCATAGTATTTTTCTCCCTGTTTTTTAACAAATGTGTTATCGACGACCTTGTGTTATCGACGACCTTGTAAATTATTTCCCATTGTGTAAAATTCTGCTCGCCCTTTTCTATTATTAAAAGGTAACAAAGAAGAGAAAATCAATAAAACCTTTCTCAAAACAATTTTCCAGAGCGATCGCAAGGCGTCGATAAATCTACTGTCAGAGCTCCGTGAAAACCGCTCACTATTAAGGCCAACGGTGAGTCGGCCTATGGTAGGCCTACATGTACATGTGTTTCAATGAGTCCCGCCAGAAAAAGGCCATTATTATTCATGATGGTAACCCCAGTATTGGAAAGATAAATCCATCAACTGACAGTGCTGGAAGTATCGGACAAATGTCGATTTCAACACCGGTGTACCGATACAATACGTGAACTTTTCCAGAGCGAAGATGTAGGAGCCCCAAAGCCTGGTAATGATGGAGAAAATACAGGAAGGATGTCTCCAACTATTCGCTGGCATGGACCAATTCGTCAATGATGACAACCAAGTTTTGATGGGAGGGCTGTATTACGCTGGAATATCACTGACGGTTTCTAGCCTACGACTCAATTCCACTGATTACGTCCTACAAAACAATATTTTATTTTACCTCACATCAGCGTTGCATTTCGAGTTTGAGTACCGCATTGTGTTTTCAGGACTTTTTAGTTACATGTAGTTGGTAGCTTTTATTGAAATTTAACAAGATATGGAAGTACTAGTATAACTTTCCAGGGTCGAAGCCAAAGGCATTGATCCAAGGTTCTGGTAGGCCTATTTCGTCTGTCGTCGTGGGGCTATCCTCCCGAGTCGCCTGTTCTTACCAGTAGAGAGGCTAACGTGAAGCACCAAAAAGGTACATATCGTACATTTGATGATAAAAGCACCAAATTTGGCCCAGAAGTGTACATTAAAGACGGGTGGCAAGCTGGTAAAAAGCCCCCTGGCGGCAGCCATCTTGGATTTCAAAATGGCCGCCCCAGAGCGATACCTGTGCTTTTTCGAGTAACTTGAGCCTCTCTTTCGTTGAAGATTCGATGTAGATTTGAAATGTTTAACACATAATTCTATCAGAGTTTGATATTTGCCAGCAGTTGGCATCCTCTATGAAGGTTTCCTCACATTCCATGGTATAAAATTGATTGAAAAGAATTCTAAGGAATTTGTTCCTGTCAGCCATCTGAGGAATGTTTCTTCTAATTCTTTCCAATTCATTTCCAAGGCTTTTGTCGTGCCGAATTCACTTCTTGTTAGGCCACGCACGACCCATTGTGAACAACTATACATGTAGATGCTGACTGCATAGATTACTGATCTCAAACTCATTACTAAAGCGAGTCGTGACACAACCGTTACAAAACGCCGTGAAGTTGGAAGATATGTAAATGGAACTCTTCAACGTCCTCCCTCAATTGCTACTGTTGGCCTCTTGGCCAATGGTCGAAAATTATGGGGTAAGTTTCTAAGGATGTGTACGAATGGCACAAAGTCCCCCTCCCCCGGTTCAGCAACGTCCCTCTGAGCACTAATAGGAGCTGTCAGCGAGTTGACCACTAGGTGTCACTACGGCCCAATTCAATGCATCTGGTGGACCCAGTCAATATCGATCGAGCAGCAATCACGTAGATTTTCCTGTACATTGGTCCGCTAAGACTTTGCTGCCATCTGTTGGCAATATGCGCGGCTGACTGCTCCTATTACATGTACATGTACGTGGAAATAGGAGCTGTCAGTGAGTTGACCAACAGGTGTCACTACGGCTGAATTCAACGCATATAGCGGACCCGTTCAATCTTGATTGAGCACCAATCACGAGAAGTTTCTTTTGTATTGGTCCGCTAGAACTTTGCTGCCATCTTTTGGCAATACGCGCGGCTGACTGCTCCTATTTGTATCAAATCGATAAAATGGGGTGATTTTAACAGGGGAGTTTATTAGATAAAGAAGGTAGGGCTAAAAATAGGGTCCATGTATTGACGTACGCCACTAGCCCTTTTTACACGGTGCTGGTTCGAGGAAACCTACCTCCACCCTCCTCGGGCGGGTTCGGTTCAGGATGGATTGATCGCTTTTACACGGGGCGGGTTACCGAACCCGCCTCGATCGAATTCGAGGTCGGTTCGTTCAAATGCGTGCCACCAGATGGCGTGTATCAACATTTACAGTTTTCGCAAGTAAGAAATATCCCAAAAATAATAGCTTAAAATCGACAAACTATGCTTCTAACAACATGAGCAGTGCCTGAGAAATCTCGTGGGTGATTTCTTCACAGGTATAAACTTGCAGCAATGCGCCATGCCATTCATGTACATGTACATGTAGCGTGCTCAAACCCGCACGAGGCCGGTGGACGTCAGTTCGCTTTTAGACGGGAAAATAACTGACCTGCACCTACTTCCACCTACCTCCACCTTCCCGAGACTCACGCGGCGAACTGAACTGGCCCGAGGAAGGTGGAGGTCAGTTGTTTCGCTTTTACACGACGGGGAAAAATAACCGAACCCTCCTCGATCTAGTCTCGATCCGGAACGCACCCGCACCGTGAAAAAAGGGCTACTGAGATAAACACGGCGACGACTCCATCCTTGGTGAAAAATACTCTCCTGCGATGGATGAGGTTGTGCGATTTTTCTTCTAAACCACCTTGCGGATGTAATCATCACCGTGGAGAATCAACTTACTTTTGGTTCAACACTGTCTGGCATGTCTGTGTAGGCCTATGTCTGGCAATATTTTCAGCTATATCTCAGTTGTTGAAGGAGCAACCGGTTTGAAATTTGCAACGCAGTCATATTCTAGCATGGTTGTTTTATTTTTGTGAGATTTTTCGAACAGAAATATTTTGAATTTTATACAGAGGTTTTTTCGGTGGATTTTAGAGGGCGTATCGGTTTCTGAACGATAAAATTCTCAGAAGGTGGCGAAATATGGCTGCTCGTGATTGGTGGATTTCTTGGGTCAAACGTAGGACACCTTCTATCTGCATTCCGGTACGTCAGCCGTATTGAAAATTGAATAAATTTATATACATGTAATTTACATAAAATTTCTAAGTGACGTCACTGCCCAAATTGCTCCACAAATGGCGGCCAATACTGGTCCTACCAAACAAGCCACGTCCGACTGCAGCGCGCAGGTTGGTAGGATTAGGTACTAGTCTAGGGTAACCAGGCCAAAATACAATCTCGAACCAGGATTTGATTCCCCAGTATGATCGTAGCAGACCATGTGTTCAGTAGGGACTCCCAAAGTCTCAAGGCCTACCTTGCGAATGCGTTAGTCGACTGGTTTTTTATCTTTCACCAAAGGCAGTGGATAGAAAACCTGTCATCCTACGGGTTTTTAAGGTGTTCAGGTTTGATCAGAGGTAAACTACGACTGCATGGACGCATTTCTTAGTACATCAGCGTAGGACGAGCCCATGTATTTGAATTAATGAGTACATTATATATTCGAATTAATGAGTAAATATATTCGAATTAATGAGTGCATATATTCGAATTAGTGAGTACATATTTTCGACTTAATGAGTCCACATAAAAACAAGACGCTGGCTGAAATAATTAATTAATTAATAATACCGGATTGTTCCCCCAATACCGCTCAGAGTGACACAGAAGCTGACCGCATTCCCAGGGCCGCATCCCTGTCCAAGTTCACGCGGGTACAACTGATCAAATCAACATTCATGAATGAAGAGCATGGACATGGTAGGCGTGGAAAATAGGCCCTTGTCCGCTCCCTCAGTATGATAATTTAGATTTGTTTACTGAGCGGTATTGGGGGAACAATCCGGTATAATAGGGAGTTTTCGCAGGGCCCCCGAAACGCTAACGCGAACGCCAAACCCATTGTTCGATGCTACGAAGAGACCACCGAACAAAAGGATAGACGTTCCCGTTGGCGTTTCGGGGACTTTGCGGAAATTCCCTAATGACGTAAACACCTTTCCGTCGATCTCTAATATCTTCTCACAGAAGAAAAGCGACGGCGGTTTGACGATGCTATGGGGCGACGTGAATTCGTTTAGGAACAAGCTTGAAATAAAGGAAATAGTGGTCAGGCCTACGAGAGGTTTAAAACGACCAGACGGACTGTCGAAAATCACATTTAGTGCCGTCAGAAAAAGATCACAGATATTCTTAATTTCGCTTGACCATTGGAAAGACTACATGAACGATACTGGTCACGTGATAATATTTTTGATTGAGATTCGTGGAAAAGGCAGTCGACACGAAGTCGGAAATAGAACTCTGTGCGTGCGGAATGTCTGCGCGAAATCTGGCATAAGAAATATATACTGTCGGTTGATCATGAGCCTGAAGGAGGCCGATCCAATGAATGTAGTGGGAGAATGGCAAAGGCATCGGAGTGGGTTGTTCAGAAGAATATATCGCATAGAAAGGCCGAGGATGTGGTAAGTTATAGCTAGGCCGTTGTTCAGGTTGTGTATCTTAGTGGAATCTATTTCAATGTACCAGTAGCTTTAAGCAAGGTTCATTGGCACACGGATCCGATCCCTTTCCAGTCCGTTTGCCCCTAGTTTTCCGGATACGACAACGCTGAAGTCCATTTGATAGATTTTTTACGGACCTGAATCGGACCAATTCCGTGTGCCAATGAACCTTGCTTTACACGTATGTGATACGTAAAATGTACGAAGTGCGCAACTGCCGATCTTGCGCCCTTGTAACCCCACTTTGTTTTCACAACATCAGATCTTGCGAAGCAAACCTCCTCATACGGAAATTCTTTCTTTTCAAGGAGTGGAATTTCAGACGAAAAGGCAAAGGTAAAGGTAGGGAGACGTTGGCCCGTATCTAGAAGCCTCCTTAACTCTAAGGTCCACTTTAAAGCGATGCGTCAGCCAAAAAATTTGAATGCAAAAGGGGACGAATCTTTGTTCACAAAGACTCATTTCCTGCAGTCTGATTGGCTGTGAGGAGGGCAATGTTTACAAACATCATCCTTCTGTTTACAAAACGACTGTCGATTCGCTTTAAGTTTTTGTATTCTGGCCCGCAAACAATAGCTAGGTGGGGGCGTACCTAGCGAGGGCAAATCCCCCCCCCCCCAAGCAAATAGGGACAAAACAAATTTTTAATCTGAAAGGTTATTGTGGTGTCGGATGTGGGGAAAATGAATCTCGGTGTAAATTTTCTGGGGCCCAAATCCCCCTCCGGCTTCGCCCTCCAGACTCAATCAATTTTTGCCCCTTAGACCATAAAAGCTAGCTTCGCCCCTGAAGGATAAATCTTAGTGTTAAGGCTTCTTGAATACGGCCCACACTGTCTTCATCATCAATCGGCCAACAAAAATCGGCAAATTCAGTACTATTTCATAATGCGTGTACAGACAGAGGGCAGCACACCCGGTGTTATATCTGCCAGTGTTTCTGTGGGTGACTGTGTCCCCCTTATTGTTTGGGAAACGCTGCAGATAGATCGACATGTTTCTCTGTGTTTCTCTATTGTCAAGTCGCCGCTTATTCCGTCAGACAATAGGAGCGGAACACTCACAAATGGGGAACACTTGCAGATGTTGCAGCGGGTCCAATACAATGGACGCCTTTTGTGTGGGAAATTGATCAGGACCGGGATGTCACTTTCATTTCAATAGTTTTAACCACTAGTGACACCTATTGAGACAGCGGGCTAGGGTCCCCACTGTCCTCAGTTGGTGGATTCACACTGCCAACTTGTGTCGTAATGGGAAAAAAGTCGACCGATTTGTATTCTCTGCTTGGATTCATAAAACACCTAGACCTTACAACGAAATGCATTCACCCAAATGCACGGAGCACATACAAACACAAGCTTTCTTCGAAGCACAGTTCGTGTTTTCTATGTACTTCCTGTCGGTGGGTCGTTGACATGTAAAGCAAGTGGACCTTTTCCACTCGTGCCTCGTTACAGCTTCAGCCATTAATGAAGATGATTGGTCACTACACCGAGGAAAAACCTTCCTCAGATGCGGAATATGCATCACATGGGAGGCTGTCAGAAACATCGACGAGAGATGGAGATAAAATGGAAAACCTGCACAAAACACTGGACCACAATCCGATGGACTCCGACAATCGATTTTATACATTGATATCCGCAAAGGATCACTGCCATGAAGTGGTTATTCAAGGAAGTTTTGGACGAATGAGAAGTTCTCTGTGCTCGAAATTTGAAATCATATTCGGTGGGATGTACCTTAATCTAATTTCAGGTAGGTAGGCCTATTTACAGTTTATGCTGTTTATACTGACCTCATGCATAAATGGCCCTTCGTTTGAATCTTCTCCTACTGTGTTTTATTCTATGATCAGTTCATTGCCGATGCAAGGCTAAGTAATTGTAACAACCTGACACTCAACAGTTTCGAGAGTTTACATGTAAGCAAGAAAGATTTCTTTTTCAAAAGTGGTCGGAAGATGGCCAGGATGGATAAAACGTCATCACAGTAATTTTGCGACAGAGAGAACTTTTTGCCGCTGGTGAAGGATAAACTCCCTACGCAGTTGTGTACCGCGCCCCCTTCGGTTTACCCGCTCTCCACAACTGCTTAACTTCGTAAAATTCGCCTCAGTTTTTGGTTGACAAAATCCTGTCATGTTATGCACTTACGTGCATGCATTTTGTCAACTTCCTACTGAGCGTGCTGTGATCATCCTCGTGGGCCCGCGCTGNCCAGTGCGTCTTTTAGCATGCCATGTAAGATCGAAAGAGTTATGGCGCATCTTGAATTTTTAAATTTCCAATTCGTATCAACGAAGTGGAAACGAAAGATAAACTTCAAAGTTGAATATACACCGTACCTCTGTCGGTCTAACGTCATACGCTGAAAGACGCTCTTGCAGCAGGCGATATTGTGGTACCAACCATTTCCTGAAATACATTACGTCATGGATATGACGTCCAATTTCGTATTTCGTACTTCGTTTTTCGTCAGATTTGCGAAAACTCCCTAATATCGTATAGCCTACGGATCGAAATCTGTAAAATGAGGACAAATTCTGTGTACATTTCGATCCGTATACGTACATGTATACGGATCCGTGATAAGTAGCTGATCTCAACCTCCCTATTATCGGGAACCAGCTTCTCCTGTTAGTGATGGTCGGCATTGCTGACCACACAGCCGGCTGTTGACATATCGAAGTCCTGACACTGATATTTTTGATGATAATGTTGGAGGAGCTATATCCCTTGGCACAGCCAGGACCAACCGCATAGAAAGTCCGATAGTGCTACTGGCGCCTATCGGTGGTTTAGTTCATGGGAAAATGCGTTGATATAACTAATGCAGGGTTCATTGGCACACGGATTTTGTCCGACTCAGGTCCGTAGAAAATCGATCGTATTGACTTTTGCGTTGTCGTATCCGCAAAAATAGGGGCAAACGGACTGAAAACGGACCGGATCCGTGCGCCAATGAACCTTGCTTAAAACTGCCGATAGGCGCCTGTAGCGTTATCGGCTGTGCGATCGGCCCAGGTTTCTGTAACCTTACATGTACAAACTGCGATTTTGGTGTAGGCCTATGTAATCATCAGCAAATCTTTGGCCCATATGCACCAAAGAAGATCAGATCAAGGCTTGAGTACGACTCCATTGAGTCGGTCTCAAATTGTGAGCCATGACTGGTATGCACCAGAAAAGATCAGGATCAGTTTCATTGATCTGGCTCAAGTGATCTGGCCCCATATTCATAAAACTACTTAAGTCTAAGTGTGACACTTATCCTTTGTTCAACACAAAAGATAAGTATCACACTTTGACTTACATGTAAGTATGTTTATGAATATGGGCCCTGAGCTCTAACTTGTGCGAAAGGCCTTTGTATTTCCTGCGTGTAATTGCAATAATAACTGGTTTGATTCCACTCTGCTGAGCTAGATCATCACGGCAGATAAAAATCACATAGGCCAACCCAGGGTGAGAAACTGTCAGCAACTCCTCCGATCAAAGTGATATACACAAATTAATGCAGTTTCAGCATGAAACGAACAATTATATCTGAATATTATTATTATCACTACATGTAATTACAGTGGAACCTCCCTTAACGGACACCTCTGCCAGGAGGACACCTCTCTAATCAGGACACCAATGTTCAGTCCCAAACTGGTCATTTCTATTCATTTCAACCTCTGTAATCAGGACACCTCTCTATTAAGGACAGCATTTGTCAGTCCCGAAGGTGTCCTTAATAGAGAGGTTCGACTGTATTCCCTATTATCGCTTGTCAAATCAAGGAAAACCAAGACACTGTCCTTTCTAAAACACTAACTTAATGTCAGTGGAATTCATCGTCAGTATACTCTCCAAACTGATTCTTACGATCTTATATAAGTCGGGGACAGGGATTACGGGGTTTTGTTCTGAAACCTCAATGATATCAACCATGTCTAGCGACTTCGCCATGGTGAACAACTTGGCAACTGAGCTTGATCCGAAAGTTAATCCTGCCAGTTACCAGGTTTGACTTTTGGATCAGTTCAGACCTTGATCCTCAGTGGTGCATGCCAGTTTTCGGTTCATCCCGAACTTGATACCGATCAACATTGATCTGGCCCCGTATTCATAAAGCTACTTAAGTCTAAGTATGATACTTATCTTTTGTGTTGAACAAAGGATAAGTGTCATACTTTTAGACTTAAGTAGTTTTATGAATACGGGGCCTGAGCTTCAACTTGGGGATGATCCTCTCTGGTGCAAACGGACCTCTGTGAGATCCGGAACCTCTCTTCTTTTGCCTGTTTTTTTGTCACATCATATCTGAAATTAGTATCGATCGAATAAAAATCGATTTCTTTTGATTTCATAGGTAGTATTTTTCTCTGTTTTTTAATAATGTGTTATCGATGACATTTCGTAAATTATTTTTCCACTGTGTAACATTCTGCTCGCCCTCTTCTATTGTTAAAAGCTAACAAAGAAGAGAAAATCAATAAAGCCTTTCTCGAAAACAATTTTCTTGGGCGATCGCGAGGCTTCGACAAATCCACTGTCAGAGCTCCGTGAAAACCGCTCACTAAAGGCCTACGGTGAGTCGGCCTATGGTATGTGTGTCAATGAGTCCCGCCAGAAAAAGGCCATTATTATTTGTGATGGTAACCCCAGTATTGGAAAGATAAATCCATCAACCTGACAGTGCTGGGAGTATCAGACAAAATCTCGATTTCAACACAGGTGTAACGTTTTTCAGTGAGGCCCGTGTGCCAGTGTGACATTACAATAAATTGACGGAATAAGCGGCGACTTGACAATGAGCGACACACAGAGAAATAGCGAGTCCGTTTCCAGTGTGTTCCGAACAATGGGAATCACACAGAAAAACGGCCACACTGAAAAACGTTACACCTGTACTTCCTCCCGCAGTTTCAAACCGCTACCCACTACGTTACCCGCGCTTAGAAACTGCTATGTTGACGCCAGCCTCTGGTATGACCAACAGACGGCGTTAAAGCTGAACTGCATGAACAAAAACTGGAGATCCGAGCACTAAAAAAAGACCACCACGCCACGGTGGTGGTCAAGAGAAATGCAAACGACCATAAGGCACTTTCAAAACACCTCCGAAACATGATAGACTACCAGGCTATTTGGTGGCGCCACTGTATTCACCCTGAGTCAGTCAATAGAGCAACATCAAGACATGGCATCCATCCAGTGACTTCTGCAGGTCGAAGGCATTAGGTTCTTACCGAACCAGAGAGTAAAGTCGGTCGCTTTTCTATAGTATCCACGTCTTTTTGACATTTATGGTGTTACCAAAGCACCAGTTGAAAACATTTATGCATTCAAAAACAATACAACACTCATTTGACGTATATCAACGTCATCAGATATCATTATGTATAGGTTGAGGATAATTCTTATTTTATCCCTTTGGTCATAATTACCGCAATCAATTAAATATTCTTTCTCCAAATACACACACATCGCGCGAGTCATGTATGCATTATTGCTCATATCAAGTACATTGCGTTTCTGTGAAAATATATTCAAATAACAAAACTATGGCAAAAGAAATAAAATAAGATTTATGTGCAACATGTTTGCAATTATACCAAATTGAGTTTCTGAAACTCAGACGAGTGGTGAATTATTTGTTGATGCCGAAGTTATTGCCATTGTACCACATATTTTGACTGCGCGCAAGCACTAAAGAACCCTGGCCAACCTCATGCTCGAGTTTCTACGGATTGTACTAACTCTACCCAGGCTCTGTCACTTGGACACTATCTCTTGATGTGTCTCGATTGAAAGCCTGAGATTGAATACAGTGGCGCCACCAACTACGCTGGTGGTCTATCATGTTCTGGAGGTGTTTCGAAGGGCGTTTGCACTTCTGCAGACCACCATACTGCGGCGCTGTGGTGTTTTTGTTCATGCAGTTCAGCTTTAATGTGTCCGAATCGGGAATCCCCGTTGGGAATGTGCCAAAATGTGCGGCGCGACTTGCTGCTGAAACGGACCAAATTTGTGGTTCTCGGCCAGCTTACATGAAGTAATTGGGTTATATAGCCTTCAAAATGTCTGAAACGTGGATGCACACTAAAAGGTGCGTGACAACATTGATCAAATTTGCAAACGGCGTTAGGTTAGTTGACTTTCCAGTTGGAAAAATTATGAATACACAGTGTACATTTTGTACACGTATTCATAACCAATCAGAAAGTGTGTTACGGCGGCATCTGTTAAACTCGTGATGATGGCTTGTGATTGGATCCCTCCTCAACAGTTTTGGCGCCGATCATGCCAGTGTTTAGTGGGTCTGTACCATATTGCTAACTAAACCCTGGGGACGAGTGTACACCGGTACCGATGCATTACGTAAAATTTTCCAGGGCGAAGGTGTAGGAGCCCCAAAGCCTGGTAATGATGGAGAAAATACAGGAAGGATGTCTCCAACTATTCGCTGGCATGGACCAATTTGTGAATAATGACAACCATGTTTTGATGGGAGGGCTGTATTACGCGGGAATATCACTGGCAGTTTTTAGCCTACGATTCAATTACACAGATTACGTCCTACAAAACAGTATTTTATTTTACCTCACAATCAGCGTTTCATTTCGAGTTTGAGTATCGCATTGTGTCTTCAGGACTTTTTAGTTACATGTAGTTGACACTATATTTATTGAAATTTAAAAAGATATGGAAATATAAGTACATGTATAGCGTTTCAAGGTCGAAGCAAAAGCCATTGATCTGTACCAAGGTTCTATCCCGAAATAGAGCAGGTGCTATTCAATAAAAGGGCTGTCTGACACTTTTTTACTAGCTTACAATATCTATCGGGGTCACTTCCACACGACAGAAATTGACTATCCCACAGTCTTTCGGACAGTTATCTATAGCTGTCATACAGTCACTTATAGCTGAACAACTTCCACGGGATAGTCATTGGAAAGTTACTATCTCACAGCAAATTTTCGACAGAAAACTGTCATGTGGAGCCGCACCTTTAAGGTCGATCTGGGTTCCCCCAGATAAGCACATTCCAAGCGACCCACTGGCGTGTAAGGGTGGGTATACACTACACGCGATTCGCACAACGCATGCGATGGTTCTTTGTTATTTCATGCCGCAATGCCTCCCAAACAAAAGCAATTCGCGTGGGATTCCAAATCGCTTTGCGAATCGCTTCTAGTGTGCACCCACCCTAAAGGCCCGTTTCCGCTAGAGCGTTTTACGCCGCGTGATGCGTCAAATCTTTTGTTATTTTCCGCCGCTCTGGTTCCAAACAATGGGCGAAGCGCCAAAACGCGGCGTAAAACGCTCAAGTGGAAACGGGCCTTTCAGGTCTCGGGCCACTTGTGCGTTTTGCGCTGCGTGATGCGTCAAATCTTTTGTTATTTTCCGCCGTTCTGCTTCCTAACAAAAGATTTGACGCATCACGCAGCGCAAAACGCACAAGTGGCCCGAGACCTTTAAGGCGGTGACAGACTGGCGCGTAAGCAACGCGTCGGAAAGCGTTCAACCAATCAGGGAAGCGGTAAGATGGACCGAAACACCTACCGAAGAATCTGATTGGCGGAACGCCTGCAGGACGCGCCGCGTACGCGTCAAGCCTAGTTTTGCCTAGTTTATACTTCGACGCACGACCATCGGCGTCCGACGCACGATCAAAATCTGGACGCCGACATCGTCGTGCTGATTCATAAGCCTAGTTTATACTTCGACGCAAGACCATCGGCGTCCGACGCGTGATCATATCTGGACGCCGACTTCGCGGAATGGGAGCAGTCAGCCGCGCATATTGCTAACAGATGGCAGCACAGTCTTAGCGGACCAAATGTACAGGAAATCTATTATGATCACTGCTCGATCGATAATGACTGAAAACGCCCCAAAAACTCTTGTTGCAATTTGTTTAGGGTTTGGCAATTTTTTTCGTAGATTGACTGGACTATGACACCTAGTGGTCAACTCGCTGACAGCTCCTATTGAATCATAGTCCAGCGTACTGTAGCGACGGCGACCCGTTATGAAATGACTCAAGTAATTACAGCCTCGCGATCGGACGCCGACCAAACCGCACGACGGGCTCGGCGTCGAACGCAAGATCGCGCGTTGGTCGCCAGCGATGGTCGTGCGTCGAAGTATAAACTAGGCTATACTTCAGCGTTCCTCTGCGATTGTCATCGGCGTCAGGACGCACGACTCCTTGGCGTGCGATTTTCCAGCGTTCAACCAATTTGAACTCTCCGCGTCCGATCGCGGCGACCTACCAGTGAATGAAGAGTTTTGTGGTCATGGGATCAAATGCTCATGTTTATGCATTGAATTCCAATGCCACGGCGGTATTACGGAGTTGAAAATAGGTTACGCCGTTGTTACGTAATGACTCATGTAACTAAATCTTTTCGCTATAGCATTCACACTCCCGCGATAGGACGCGGACAAAATCGCACGACGGGATCGGCGTCCAATAGTCTGGACGCAGAACGAAAAAGTGGGAAATTTTGTATAACAGCAATTTTTTGCATTTTTTATATCTCCAAATGACAGAGATCCAGAATCCGGCGGTGCCACTCTGGCACCCTTGAGCGTTTTGAGAAAATCCCGTTTGAATTTTTCGAACTGACTTTATCATTGGACGTCAGCTGACGAAACGACTGAGCTTTGTACAGGAGAATGGAACCCGATGTACTGCTAACTTTTAAACGGTGGGATTTACACCCCATAAATGTATTACCAACAGATAGAAACATGGTGCCTCAGAAGCAGACAAGCATGTTTTTAATTGTTTTCAGTAGTTATGTAATAGCGAAATGGCTTTTTCATGTAAATTAACACAAAATTGGTGAAAATACATAAAAATGCCGTTTCCAATTACGTAACTACGTAAAAACTACCAAAAACTTGCTTATTTGGTTACGAGGCCCCAGGTTTCTATCTCTTG
>NMRB01000491.1:44844-73449 GCA_002633025.1 Notospermus geniculatus
CAGACCACCAGCTCAACCTTTGGTTCTCGAAGGAGCAGCGTATGCTCCACTAGATGACTCTAGTGATGGGAATGGTGGAAGGGGTGACCGAGCCAGGTCTCGCCCCTCTCACGTGAGTGAGGGATATTTACATGGAATTGCTGATGCTGGGAACGGACCTGTGGTTCCAGAGGAACAGGCGCATGGTGAAGGTGGTGGAAATTCTCAAACACGTCAAATGCAGTTACACCCTGGTCCAATTTATAGTTGGGCCCCTCAGCCAAATCCTGCAGTCGTCATGGTTCCGCCACCCGGGTGCCCAGAAGTTGGAAATGGTACTCAAGAGGGTCCGTGTGTTCCTGTGCAGAACAACACTAGCTTGTTAGAGATAACGGGAGTTAGTCACGTGATGACAAAGGTCGCTGAAAGCCTGGAGAGATTGGCAGTGAAGAGTAGCCTACCGCCAATGGAAGTTGTGAGATTTTCCGGTGATTCCAGTGAGTACCTTAAATTCAGATCTCGCTTTAAGCAGATGGTAGCGTCGTACGACATGACAGAAGACCAAAAGATGTCAAGATTGCTCCAATTTCTGGATGGGAAGGCCAAAGATGCAGTAAAGGGCTTTGAAGGAGTTCAAGGAGGTTTGGAGAAGTCATTGAACCTTCTTGAGCAACGTTTCGGACAACCTCATATGATTACGCAGTCCAGCGTAGAGGCGCTTACTATTGGACCGAATATCGTGAACAATGATAGGGAAGGATTGAGAAAGTTTGCAGACAAAGCACGGAGGGTTCTGGAGACTTTGCAGTCAATGTCGGCTCTCAGTGAGATGAACATGTCAAATCTTGGCTTAATTGTTGGAAGGCTTCCCATACGTCTACAAGGGCAATTCAGAGACAAGGCCCAGAGAATTCGGCAGAAAGGTGATACGCCTGGGTTGAAGCATATTGTCGAGTTCATTGAGACTGCAGCCCAAGCAGCAAACGATCCAGTTTTTGGTAAAATTGGTGAAAATTACAAGCCGGCAAAACAGCAGAGGAGTAACCAGCATGATTATGGCTCAAAAGTCACAACCGGATAAACAAGAGAAGCCAAAGACCACGACCTTGGCTGTGAATACTAGAGTTCAGCAAAATCGCTGTCAGTGTTGTGATGGTAATCACGGGATTAATGATTGCCAGCAATTCCGCCAAAAAACCAGGAAGGCCCGGGATTCCATTGTGCGCACCAAGAAACTTTGCTTCAATTGCCTTGGTGATCATTATATTGATAAGTGCACGAGTGCGGGACGATGCCGCCGGTGTGGAAAGAAACATCACACACTGCTTCACAAGGAACTCGAGGATGAAAGCAAGGGTGCTAAGCCAAAACTAGAGACCAGTCAAGCCAAGGAAATTGAACAAAACAACGAAACAGGGAGCGAGAGCGCCACCCCGCAGTCTAAGGGAAAGTCGACTGTTAGTACTAACACTATTAGCAGCTGCACGGCTCAGGAAAATGGGAGCATGGTAGGTGAAGCCGTCAAAATAGCCTTACCAGCCACTGTCCGGTCCAAATGGGAAAACTGTTAGGACATATGTTTTACTTGACTATGGAAGTCAGGTCTCATTCGTCGATCAGTCATTGGTGGATCAACTGGCTTTGCATGCCAGACCCCCAGAGACAATTGAAATTCAGACTTTGTCGGGTGTATCAAAGATAGACATGGGATTCGTCGATTTTACTATCGAGGCAGCCAGTGGAGGACGTAAAGTAACTGTGGAGAAGGCCAGGGTGACTCCAAGGTTGGACATATCAGCCGCTCAACCAATGGATCTAAGGAAATGGCCACACCTTGCTGGGATAGTTGACTCGGCAGGCGTGGACATGAAAGATATTGGAGATATCAAATTACTCATTGGATCAGATGTGACAGAGTGCCACATACAGGAAGACAGTCGTGTTGGAAGACCCGGACGCGAAATTTTTTTTCCCACATGAGTTCGGGACACCAACCTTATCTCATTTGCATACAACCAATCAGCGCTGTTGTTGACATAAACATGGTGGAACCATGTTTACGTCAACAACAGCCCTGATTGGCTGTATGCAAATGAGATAAGGTTGGTGTCCCGAACTCATGTGGGAAAAAAAATTTCGCGACCCGGACAACCCTATGCCATAAAGACAGTCTTAGGTTGGGCAGTGCTCGGGCCGTTGAGAACAAGAACAAAAGGGCAGAGCGTCAACAGGATAAGCTGCAACTTTGTACAACAAGATGATAAGGACTTGAGCTCTGTGGATGATCATGTCAGGCGTTACCTAGGGGTGGAGGAGTCCGCGCTCATTGGTGTTAGAAAAGGGATGTCTCCTGACGACAGGCGTGCCCTAGCGATGATGGAGGAGACTACTGTGTATCGGGAGAATAGGTACGAAGTTGGCATGTTATGGAAGTCGCCAGAGGTCTGGTTGCCATACAACTTGAAATCAGCTGAAAATCGGATGATCTCTTTGGGACGCAAGCTAAGCAGCAATCCTGAATTTCACCAGAAATATCGAGATTTCATGACGAAGCTGATGGAAAGGGGATACGCCAGGATATTTGATATTTGATATTTATTTTGACCAACACAAGCAGTAACAAAAATTTCATACACATGGGAAGAATTGTGGTCAGGGACAAAGCCAAGATCCTAATAGGGTCGCTTACGGCTTTGCCCCAAGACAAAATAATAGATGTAAGTAAAGTAGTGCAAAATGAAATACATAGACAGATACATGTATGCAAAATAAAATACTTAGATAGATACAAGATACAAGAGCAATGATGTTCGACAGAATTAGAATTACAAAGCCAAATTTATGCACGAGTGCAAACATAACAATCTTGTACAGTGCAGATGGAATTGTACAATTCTAAGATTAAGTAATTTTTGTAATATGTAGTGAAACCATGAAAACTATGAGCATACATTTTATCAGACACTATTGAAGGCAATGAGTTAAAAATGTTGACAGCACTGTAGAGTGGTCTGTTTTTTGCAAAAGCTTGTCTACAAAAAGGTGACACCAGGTTTTGTCTGTTTCTCGTATTGTGATGGTGAATTTGATTGTTCGTTAAGAAGGAATTGTGCATAAAGTAATATTCGATGCCGCAGCCAGAGTTGATGGTGTGTCGCTCAATTCACAACTACTACAAGGTCCTGATTTCACAAACAGTTTGCTAGGAGTTCTTTTGAGATTCCGTGAATATCGTACAGCAATTGTCGGGGACATTGAAGCCATGTTTCTGCAGGTGATGGTGCCAGAAGCAGACACAGACTCTTAACGTTTTCTGTGGTGGCCAAATGGCGAGTTGGATAAGCCTCCCGAGCCGTACAAGATGTTGAGACATATATTTGGTGCCACAGACTCACCAAGCTGCTGTAACTACGTGGTGAAACGCATAGCAGAGGATAACAAGGATCAATACAGTGAGGCCGCTGTGACAGCTGTGAAGCGTGATATGTACGTGGACGATTTTCTCAAGTCTGTGGACATGACCCCGCCAGAAGTTATCAAGTTAGCTCGTGAAGTGATGGAGATGCTGAGGAAAGGTGGAATGCGCATCACAAAGATGTACAGCAACAATCCCGAGGTTTTGAGTGGCATTCCTGAGAGTGATAGAGCCCAGCCGACGCTAGACTTAGATCTTGATGAACTTCCTGTAGAAAGAGCGCTTGGTGTGCAGTAATGTAGTCCGGCAGAAGTAGGGTTGGACCCGGAAATGTCTTATATAGTTTTTTTTCTGATGGATTTGAGTAGCCCTAGGGGTCAGTTTTAAGATTCCACCGGGTGGACTCCAGTCACCCTTGAGCATTTTGAGAAATCCAAGATGGCGTCCAAGATGGCCATTGTTACATGAAATCAATCATATCTTCCTTCATATTTACCACAGGTTGATAATTCTGGTGTCTAGACATAGGTTTTGGAGGTCAAGGAATCCAATAAGACTATTTTGAATGCCGGAGTGGGATGGGATGATGTGATCCCGGAAATGGAGCTGGAAGTTTGGGAAGGATGGCTCACAGGATTGTTGAAGATGTCAGATATTGAAATACCGAGATGTCACATCAGGCTCCAGATTACAGTCCAGGAGATTAGTCTTCACCATTTCTCTGATGCCTCGGAAAAGGGCTACGGCATGTGCGCTTATCTGAGAATAGTCTACGAGGATGGGACGATTGACTGTTCGTTTCTGGTCGGAAGGAGTAGGTGTGCACCCCTCAGGCCTATGTCAATCCCTAGACTCGAACTCCAGGCGGCAGCACTGTCGGTCAAGATGTATTTAACCGTCAAAGAGGAGCTGACGTACGATATCAACCAAGTTGTGTTCTGGACGGACTCCCAGACAGTATTGCAATACATACGGAATGAATCCAAGAGATTCCACGTTTATGTCGCCAATCGGATCGCGGATATTCGGGATGCGACTAGCCCTCAACAATGGCGGCACTGTCCAGGCGTTGATAACCCTGCTGATCTGGCTTCGCGGGGACTCACTCCACAGAAACTGGCAAGGCGTGACATATGGTGGAAAGGACCAGCATTTTTGTGGCAAGGAGAAGACCAATGGCCCAACGCTGAAGTAAAGCCACTGGATGAGTCTGACCCAGAATTACGGAAGGGGAGTCATCAGATTTGCCAAGTCTCAGCTCAAGAGAAGGAGACACAGCAGCAACAAGACCAGAAAACTCCAGTGCTGCATGGCTTGCAACGTGTCATCAATTATTATGGATCCTGGGAGCTCATGCTGAGGATGGTTGCCTGGTTGCTGCGTTTTGTTGAATATGTCAAGCAAAGGAAGCAAGTGTCCAAGTTAGGTGGCCTGACAGGAGCAGAGATTCATGGGGCCGCCCTTGTTGTTTCCCGGATCGTGCAGAATGAGACATTTGCTGATGAAATTGCCACTATACAGTCAGGAAAAGAGCTGAAAGCGTCAAGTAAGCTTGTCAGTTTGAGACCAATCGTTGTTGATGGAATTCTCAGGGTAGGAGGACGTTTGGAAAGGGCGGTGTCATTGTCATGGGAGGAAAAGCACCCTGTGATTCTGCCCCGGGATCACCCTGTGTCTCTCAGGATTTTGCGTCATTTCCACGAGAAACTTGCCCATGCCGGACGAGAGCAAACACTTGCAGAATCAAGGAAGTTGTTTTGGATTGTCGGGGGCAGAGGATTGGCCAAGTGGTTAGTGAGGAATTGCATCAAGTGCCGCAAGGTCAACGCACGTGTAATGGAGCAGGTAATGGGATCATTACCACCTTGCCGCTTGGTACCATACAAACCGCCATTCACATTTTCCGGTGTTGATTTCTTCGGGCCAATGCAGCTCAAGTGGGGACTGAACAAGACCAAGAAGTGTTGGGGTGTTCTCTTCACCTGTCTTACCTGTCGTGCTGTATACTTGGAGGTGGCTCCGTCGCTGAGTACTGACGACTTCATCATGGTGCTCAGACAATTCATCTGCCGCAGGGGACCGCCGGAGGAATTGCGATCTGATCACGGCTCAAATTTCGTCGGCGCTGATCGTGAGCTTCAGAACTCCATCGATGAGTGGAATCATGAGAGAAAATCGAGAAAGAGCTACAGCAGAGGGGTGTAAAGTGGATCTTCCACCCTCCAACAGCGGCTCACATGAGCGGAGTCTGGGAGAGACTTGTACAGTCAACCAAACGACATCTCAAGGCTCTTGTTGGTAATCGTCTACTGACAGAGTTTACTCTGAGGACATTGTTTGCCGAGGTCGAAGCTATTCTCAATGGGAGACCACTGTGCGCCGTGTCAGAGGACATCAATGATTTGGAAGCACTCACGCCTAATCATTTCCTTCTGCAGAGGAAGGTTGCGGGACTGCCACCCGGCATCTTTACGAAAGAGGATGGTTTGAGGAGAAAAGAATGGAGAAAGGTCCAGTATCTGTCGGAAGAGTTCTGGAAAAGGTGGATCTCGGAATATCTGCCAAGTCTTCAAACCCGATCAAAATGGACAACGCCTTGTCGCAATGTTCAGGAAGGTGATCTGGTCATGATCAAGGACGATGGCATGGTTCGGAATCAGTGGTTGCTCGGACGTGTAATTCGGGCCATCATGGGAGACGGAGGAATGGTTCGTTCTGCCGCTGTGAAAACTCCCACCGGGGAGTTGGTTCGTCCTATAACCAAACTGTGCTTATTGGAGGAATCGCCAGTTAAGCCATAAGTGTGCGCGGAGGACAAGACATCATGTTGCGCATCTCCAGTTATTTCCGTCTTGTGAGGACAAGTTGTATTTCGTCTGTGTTGCAATGCGCCATACAGTACCTAATTCAGAAATGAGAGTGTAGGCGGATCGCTGCTCTCATTTGGATAATTATTGTGTTTCGGTCATTCAGTTAAGTGAGACAAATGCCAATTGTGCGTTCAGATCTCAAACATGTCAAAGGGTTAAAATAACCAGAGTGTAGGCGGATCGCTGCTCTGGCTCTATGTTCTATAAAATGTTCAGTAATTCTTCGAGGAAAATTCTGCTAGGATTTGTGAAAGGAGACATTATCATTTGGACAGATCTCTGGCTGGGTTTTTAGCCTGCTAAGAAATGCCAGGTTTTCTTTGTTCATGGACATGTGTTTTGCTGGTGCAGTCTAAAAGCTGCTGGTTTTCTGTGTTCAGCTATTTCTAGAGACTAGATAAGTTGGATGCGTACTTAGTATTCAGTTCGGAAGTTAGGTGATGCGGAAACTTGATTTGAGATAATTGAGATAACTTGTGTTGTGCTAGTATAGACGACACTCCTTACTGTTTAACAAGCTCCTTAAAGGCCCAGTTCGCTTGTTGGGGCCGCTATGTCGTGTCGCCTGTGAACGCATTGATAGTATACGTCATGCCGCCTGTGATAATGACGTCACGTCCGCCCACATCTCTTGATATGGCACATGATGCATGTGCGTGTCGCATTCACTCTGTTTATTTCATGTCTTATGTTGTCATCAACGAGGATGATTCCTCATCAATTATACTATGTTGAGTTACTATGAAGCAAGGAGACAACAACGAAGTGTAAGAATCTTTGATTATTTGCTACAGTTATGAGAAATTGCCCGTTAAGACGGCAAGGTCGAGTAGGCCTAAATTTGGCACGTCGCCATTTTGATGTTGACTTGAGTGCGTGAGGATGCAGCGGCTAGATTAGCCCCGTTTAGCTTCTATAACAGATCATCTTGCGTCTATGTACTATTGAAAGGGTTTTAGCATTTATAAGTCATGTGCTCCAAGGTTGAATTTCTGTAATAGCCTTCAGTTGTGTTTGAATTTACCGATATGTGACAAGGCACATGTTCTCTCAGTGTAGTTTGCATATTTCCGCCAAGATGGCGCCACGTGCTGGTGTAATAGTTCTAGTTGTCATGCAGTCTATTTGTCGTCAACACAATGAGTAGTGTATTGAGACATGGTCTGTTTTGTGTATTTTCAGTTTTCACGGTTACTGGTGGTACTGATCTGATGGTCACTGATGTTACCAATGGTTATAGATGTCGTTACTGAAGTTTCGATAAAGCTTCTCAGAATCGTTAAAACCGTCTTGACTCCGTTGCTTCGAGATATAGGGACCCAACACATGTGTGTTTCATACACTACTTACAGAAGGTTTGTGGAAAAAGTCAGTTAAAAAGTAGGCAAAGATGGGCCTGCCCGTTTCCTAGACCCTGGCACTTTCACAGTTTGCACCATTGACAACATCGACAAAGCAATGCCTAGTGCTGCGATCACGAGCACAGACTCCAAACGACCAGCAATGCATGCTACTGGTATGATGTTCTTCCAACCAAGTCCCAATAAACATCCCACCAAATCAACTGAACCCGCCTCTTCAGTATCAACTGAGCATACCAACACCCACATTCCTCACATGTCTGATAAGTCTTCAGCGTTGATGTCCCACAATGACCAAAACAGTCTACCACTTGGGAAAGTAAGACCACGGTCAATGAGTGAATCTGGGCGTAGTGTACCCAATGATGTTCACATCAAAGTTCCGCCAATGATTCCCAAGTACACAGAACAAAAGCAGCTGTCTTTGAATGACTTTGCTGTCAATGATGAAGAGAAACAATCACTGAAGAACCTTGAAAGTCCTTTTCAATGAAATGAGTGCTGAAGACCAACAAAAGATCCCTCTTCCTAGTTTGAAATGCAAACTGTTCCTAGAACACCAGGGGGAAGTGGGGCGTACTAGTATTTGCCGATCATGTCGCAAACATACGTGGGAGCAAGACCATGGACGGCACGGAAAGTGTGGGTCAGTATCTTAGGCCAAGTTCAGACGTCGCTCTAACGACGCGTCGAATACAAATGAATTTGGTGCGACCGTAGCGCGACGCATAGGCCATCCGATTCATTCGTCGATGGATAGTACGTCTGACGTCGAATTTAATTCACTTCAGACGTCGCTCTCCAGACGGATCTAAATGTGGAATTGTATTCGACGCGTCGTTAGAGCGACGTCTGAACTTGGCCCAACAGGGAGCCAGTGCAGATCAATCAGGACCGGGATTATGTGCTCCCGATGCTTTCTCCTGATTATAACCCTGGCTGCTGAATGCTGTACACGGGTGAACTTATGCATGGTTAGCTCTGGGACATCGTGCAATAAGGCACTGCAGTAATCCATCGCCGTGTCCTGGTTCAGTCGTCAAGGTTTTTGTTCATTTGCTCTAGGAACTACAGTTTTGGAGTTTAAATAAAAGTTCCAAAGGCAAAACCCATGTTGTGCGAGCAAAAAAACTTAGTTGTTAGCACTGTAAACTAAGTTTCCAGAGCAAAAGCCTAGTTTATGGAATAACTGGACAAACCGCTTGCCATAGTAAACCCATCCTGAGATCTCAGGTCATTTACGGTCGTACCCTCCCTTCAATGCCCTGAGGAAATCCACCCCGTTTCGGTGGGGAAGAAGGCTGTTCCCTCGTGTGTACTCGCCAATTGGTAATTCACGAATAGTCCATGCACTGCAGTGGGGGAACGCCACTTGATGTAACATACCAAACACCGTGCCTAGTGCTGCAACGTCTGCACACAGATCTGGTGTTACGAGTTACCGGGCACCAGGCAAATAGAACTGTATCTCATTCCATAATTTATGCACGCTGTCGAATGACAGCTGCCCCAAACACATGAAATGGATCATACCTTCGTGTTTTGAACCTATTGATAGGTAGTCATTATGTACATAATCCGTGAGAACCATTTTGACGCGAAGTTAATTCAGGAATAGTCAAAAATTCAGCGAGTTTGTCAGGGAATCGAAGTGCGATTTGTCCCATCTTCACAACACGAAGTGGAAGCCCAGCTCTAATAAATGACGTCATTGCATGAACGCGATGCTGATTGGGCGAAAGGATTTCTTTCGCCAGTTCCCCCAGGAAATCAGGCCGATGTCCTCAGGGCATTGTGCGAGTGAGCGAGCGCGAAGCCCTGGGATTCTCAGGATGTAGTAAACCACTCCGCAAACCCGAAAAATGCCAATGTCGACTGACAGAAATTGAGAGCACGAAAACTTCCCAGTATGCCGTAACGTCAGCGCGAAGAGACACTTTTAGGAATAGAGGGCTGGATGAGTTGAACTCAACTCTGATAAGTTGAGGCACAGAGGACTCTGGTCAAAACATGTTTTATGCAATTCAACTCATCAAACAGTTGTCTGTCAGGCGCGAGGGCCTTTTGATCCACATTGCGGAGCAATACGATTTGAAAACATAAATCTCATTGTTTTCTTGAGATTAATACTCTAAGTCAATCAATTATGAACATTTAGATATCGTTTTTATATTTACATGTATGGTATCTTCATGATTCTGATAGGCGATTGCGTGTCAATTTCAATTAAGGAGAATTGATTATTATAAATTATTATATTCACCAAAAACCCAGCCCCAAAGCTAGGTCCCATCGGTCAAAGGTATCATGCATTGTGTTATACAGTTGAACTGCACCTCGTAACGTGCTTCGAAGGATAATGAAATGGTCCATGGACCATGTGTTCACCTGTGGGTGAATGTACCAGAAGAACAGATGACGAATTAGCGTGGTTCCCTGGCCACCGTCTAGATGGCGCTGCGTACACGGTGGCCAGGCAGTAGCCGTTGCTTTTCCCAGGAATTCCTGGGAAAGGGTATGGCCTCGTGATTTATAGTCGTCGATTAATCTGCCAAATTAAAGGGAAAATTTGGGAATGTTACTATTTTAAAAACATGGATTTAGATAACTTACTAATACTTGATACATACAACACTGGTGAAAAGAACGAACATTTATGAGTTTGAAGTATTTTTTACATGGTCGAATCGATTACACTGAGTGGGAGGCTGGCTTTGTCTCATGCCCAAAATAGGTCATCCCCGTTGTAATGACGTCACATTCTCATCATGCTCAACGGCTACTGCCTGGCCTCCGTCTACGCAGCGCCATCTAGACGCTGGCCAACGAACCAGACTAATGACGAATATGAAATAGAAACGGGTTTCTAAGGTGAAAGACATCGCTTCCAACCAGATTCGAACCCCCGGACCCTCGCATTATGGCCTATACACACGATCCAATTTTTCATCTAATGTTTTGAATATGCTCAATAAAGGCCTACATGCGGGTTTATACACTGAAGCCCCAATAGGCCCGGAATCTGGATTTCCAAAAAAAATCAATCGCCAGCACTAAAGGATAGCATGCCCTAATAGAGTTGTTACCTATTCATGACTATCAGGGTGCCCTGACTGTCAGAGGACATGAGCCCTTAAAGCTGAACTTAATAGATATAAACCCCAAGCGGCAGAGGTAGAAATTACGAACAGCCACAAGGCACTTCCAAACTACCTCTGAAAACGATATACCCTCTCGGACGGTCACAGTTGGTTTCACTTGCCACCACACTCTTGAACAGTAAAGATCTCAGCACAGCTGCCAAATGAGAAAAAACGAAAAATAATATGTGACGGCACCGAGGTTCGAACCCACAACACTCTGATCGATTCGCCAACCTCTTTCTGTATGCGCCACGAAGACTGCTTGCATACAATGACGCCGATCTACAATAAAAGCGCTGTGGTTTTGAAGATCTCCATGAGGAAGTAAAGCGATCGGAATTGTCCTCATGCAAGCAAGCAGTCTTGACGAAACGAAAAAGTTTGCATTAGTACACGGGCCTAAACGGGCCACGCTGGATGTTGCAATGTGCAAACGTCACAGGTAGACTGTAACAAGTTGCAGGTTGCAGTAGCTTGCAACCTACTGTAAACTCTCCTTAATTCAAGGCAGCTCCTTGCACCTCTTTACAGCGACAGTTCCACTGGCAGCCAGAGTAACCTGAAATTGACATGGTGATTAGAATGATTGTAACGGTACACGATTATCTCCAACATGTCCAATACAGGAGCGAATCCAAGGGGGGACACACCCGGCACTCGTCCATTTTGGCCAACAAATCTGTAAAATCGACCGTGACGTTATGGAACTTGGGGCAAATCTCAATTTTCCTAGCACTGGGTGCCCACTTTTCCCAAATGCTGGATCCGCCCCTGTAATATGGCATCTTGGGAAGTTTTTCCTATTTACACACACAGATGTTTTAAGTAAAATCAAGGGGTCAATCCACTGCATGTCACAATCCTTGGCAATTGATCCTTGCAAGATACCTTATTAGACCCTCTCTATGGGAAGGGATGTAGGTCTATACTAATAGCGCACGATGTCCTTGGTGAATTGAGGTAAATAACTTATTAGACCCCTTGGGTGGAGAGTGGGTACTATTACCGGTAATATCACGTCATTACAAACCTCCGTAAATTAATATCTGGCATAGATGTCACATACTGCCGTACTGGTACCGGTAGATCTAGGCCCATACATGTAGAACTTTATTTGAACCTTGGGTGGGCAGGGGTTGATATCGCATACCGGTAAGTCGACAATCCTTGGTGAATGTAGATACCGGCCCTTGGGTGGGAAAGGGTGTTGGCCCAATCAAGATGAATTTTTGGGCTTGTTTAATACATGTAGGCCCCTTTCGAAAGTCGGCCATTTCGGCACCGAGAGAAAAACAAATGGGAAAATGCATTAAAGGACCACAGTATTGCTTCCCAATCCTGCGTTACACCTACCCGCGTTAAGGGGAGACCTCTATTAACGACTTGGTAAACTACCGCATGCAACTAGTCTCGCGCAGCCAGCCGTTTCGTTCTGCAGTACTGCTACACAAACTTGTTCGATCCCCAGCGGCTGGGTGACCGAGACTCTAATCATACATTCTCCAACACTGGGGCGAAAGGCTTAACTACAGTATTGGAGCATGGTGCCGGTGGCGCCGGCTGTCGACAGAAAGATGCAATACAGTGGTCCTTTAAGTTTTGCAAGAAATTGCAGAAATAACTGTCAAAAATGCATTTTCCCATTTGTTTTTACCCGCAGCGCCGAAATGGCCAACTTTCGAAAGGGGCCTGCCTATCAAGAGAGATAGGCCTAGGCCTAGGTCTACCTCATGTGACTCCTTGAACTTCATAAATGGATGCCTAATAGCAAGCCTACGTAGACCTACAGAGTAGGCTAGTATAGCATGTTAGGCCTAACTAGCACGGTGAACGATCATCATCATCATGATGACATGCATGATGCCACAGCACAGGCACAGCACAGCCTAGGCCTAGGCCTTCCTTGGGATAGCTACGTACGGTAGACGGCGGCATTTACAGATTCACACTGGGTCATATAGATAGAGAAGGCGACTATCGATGATAATGTACATGTAGGCCCAGGCCTATTATTTCTGTATTTGTGTGATGATTCACAACCCTGCGCCGCTGCTAAGTGCTGTCATGCCATGCATTGATGCACGCAGTGTGCAGCTCATGTGGCATGCCAATTAGCTCTCCTTCATTCTCACGATACGATAGACGACCATTGGCCGGTGACGTCAGCAGCGAGAAATTAGTGACGAGCCTCCCGCCTAATTACTTATTCACTGAACTGAGCCGAGGGCGCGTGCAATCAACTGTCAAAACTACAATAAAAAAATTGCCGGGGTTATTATTGGTAATCGTCACGTCTAGTTAGTTGTGTATATGTATAAAATGAACTTACCTGGCGTTGCATTCGTTAGTTCTGCCATACTCCTTCAATCCAGCCGGTTGAATGTCTGAATGCAGAACCCAATCTCGTGATGACGTCAGCAACTGCCCGGATTCACAGCAATACCTCTGCAGCTTCGATTCATGCACGAAGTATGCTCACTTGAGTTGGCTACTTATTGATATTGTTTAGTCGTCAAATAACAAAATAACCAAGACGTGGCATTGCCGCAGAATATTTTATTGGTACGGGTACAATATGTTTGTGAGTTGGTCGCACAAAGTGGTAGCACTACATTACGGCGCCAATATGCATTGCGACACACTGGTGTAAATGGGTTTTGGCCTGGGAGGATCACACACACACACATACATACACACAGACAGACGTCTCAGGTATGCCCACATAACCTAGCTGAGCTACGCTCAGCTAGGTAAAAATGAGTCATCAAACAGAGGAGCGTCACTTACAGGCAGAAACAGGCAGAAAAAGTGATCTAATCATTTTCAACCTCAGATGCCTCCATCATTGACGTAATATGAGGTAGAGACATGATATCACCCACACTTAGGTTATTGAGCATGCCCATTTCGATTATGCAATGACCTTGATGATCAGGTCAAGGTCAAATTTGGTAATTTCAAATGTCTCTGTCTGTGGTAGCAGTGGAGGTTTGATAAACCCATATTTAAGTTATTTAGGATGCCAATTTCGATTATGTAATAACCCTGATGATCATTAGGTCAAGGTCAAGGCAGGGGTCAAGGTCAAACTTCCCAAAGAACTGATAAACAATGAAACTCACTGAACAGAAAGTGGATAGTGTAACTTATAGTACAGTAGAGACCCCTATTGTCGAGCGGTTGAAGTATATTCTGGATAGCCACATTAAAAACTTCTGTCACCATCGTTTTTATCAAGGATGTCTACAGCGGACTACTACATTCTCGTAGTTGAAGTCGGAGTCGGAAAGCTGCGCATCCTCTCTATTATTTTCTCTATTCCCAGTTCCTTACAAGAAGCCCTCCAAAACATACCCAACTGTCCTTGTATATTTGAACGGTCGTAGATATGAGATCCCAAATGTTGATGCGGCCAAAAAGGAATGTGAGAAACGTGGGCTGAAGTTGGCGTCACATGCGGAGTTGGTGGCGTCCTTTAACGCAGGGATGAACTTGTGTTCTTGTGGATGGCTGACTAATGGTGCCGCTTATTATCCAATCACGAAACCACAAAGAGGTTGCGAAACACAGCCGCCAGGAATAAGGTAATGCGGTAATAAACCTTGGTCTGGATACAAAGGATTTAACGCATATTGTTCGACCAGTACGTATCTGATTGTTTTGTATGAAACTGTTTTCTTTATTCTTTTCTTTCGATCTACCAAAGGTTACAAAATACTTTACATTCATTTCTCTCAGACCAGTGCATTATATACTTGTGCGCCTCCCCCGCTTGAATATGAATGAGGACAAGGGCCTACTTTTAGTCCATCCATGTTGATTGACTCACACTCACCATTGACCTGCTGTTGGAAGTTGATTGACGTTCTATGACAATGTGTGGTTGGCGAGGACCTCATATCTGGCACTGGTCTTAGAGAAATGAATGTAAAGTATTCTCCATGAATTAGTAAAATTGCACAACGATGTTGTGTGTGGTGATGAAGATCCCTACTGATTGCATCGGTCGTCGACGAAAATCGACTTTCACAAAAAGAGGTCACTCTGATTTGTTTATTTGACTTGACTATTTCCAGCATGTCATTCGACCAAGAGATACTACGAAGGCCGGTCTACCCCGAGTAAGTAAACACACGGCTTATCATTAACTCGATCCTGATTCGCTGACCACCATTCCAGCATTGGTTATTGGGATTCATATAAAGCACTTTTATACGAAATAACCATGGAAATGCTACCCTTTCAGAAATGTCTTTCACCTTAGAAACCCGATTTCTATTTCATATTCTTTCAGAAATACGGTGCTCAGTGTTCAGTGATGCCGTCTAAGGGGGGTTTTTAGCCCCTTCCATTGCCATACAAAAGAGACGGTCACGGTTGACCACAATTTTTGAATTCTTTTGATGACGTGGTGAGGGGAGAATTTAGTTCGGGCACTGGCCGCTGAATTTCTGGAAAGGTGTATAAAGAGCTTCACGTGAACTTCACTTAAGCGGTTATTCCACATCACAATATTATTGCACAATATGGGGCCCAAAATGGGTGTCATTCGCTTCTGGCATAATGGATGGAAGAAAGATTGGCAATAATATTGCCATTTTGATCCTCGTATTGTGCAATAATATTGCAAGTCGATAGGCCGCTTTATCGAGATAAGATCACATTCTGAGGCCGGTGTGACAAGAATCATTGTCCCGTGGAAACTAAGCCCGGTTTTACTGTTCAACGAGGGATTTATTATGATATATGGCTTTAGAGACGATGACCATTCGAACACAGCCATACAATAGCAGACCATTGTATCCAGGACCTGCATCCCTCGGACTTTCTCCTCTGGTACACCTGCTATTCGAAAAAGTTAAAAGTTAAAAGTTTGGGTTTATAGTCTGATATCAACTACGGTAGAGGTTCTCATCCGACTTCACAATTTAACCCCAGTCTGTCCTGAAACCTTTCAGTAGGACTCAGATGAGCTGCTCATTCAGCGCTACAATCGAGCATTTCCGACCGGTACCCATTTATACACCTGGGTGGAGAGAGGCCAGTGAGGCAAAGAGACTTGCCCAAAGTCTCACGCCCAGTGGGATTCGAACCCTGGACCGTCTGACTGGGTAGTCGGAGGCCCGAACCACTACACCACCGGGCTCGATTGTTATACAGACTGGATCGATGGAGTTTGACTCAGTGCTGCCAAGCCTAAAATTGTCCTATCAGTATCCCCCCCCCCCCCAAATCCAAATGTTCAGTATTTTCAGGGGGTCATTAACACAGTAGAGAGGGGTACGGTATCAAGCCCGCAGCCTTGGCATAAGGACAAGCAGTCGAGCCGACTGTGCCACCGCGGCTCGCACACAGTAATTAATTTTCATTCCTGCATCACAAGTATCAGAGTTTGCCCGACCCAGGAGCTGTAAAGAGCATGTGGCACTCAAAGAAAAACTCCTCATTGCCACCCACTACGTTTTCAATATCGGCATGCACCATTACACAGTCCAACGATGTGGATTACTGCTGTGTGCCACCTATATTTTCATGGCTTGATGTCACATTGGGACGAGGTTGATTTGGAAAAATCGAGGCAGAATTTTCATCAATAAGCGAATCACTAACCACTTTTTTCAAATTTTACATTTTCAGAGGCATGCCCAAGTAAGTTGACCGTCAACACAAATGTATGAAATACTGGTTTGACGTTTTATGACATATTAAGTGTAATTACGTAATTTTTCACTCACATGAAATCACATGATTTTAGCAAATTCAAATTCAGAATTCGTTTATTACGTGCTTGTCAATTCAAGAGACTGTAATTACTTGAGTCATTTCATAAAGGGGGGCTTACAGGTCGACATTGCGTCTCGAGGCAACTCGACGGATCCGTCGCAGATCAAAAAATAGTGCCAATGGCATTGTTCCCGCTTGGCTTGAAGCATGGTGGTGGGAATCATCAGCAACCCCGTAAAAGCCATTTAGGTACAAACATGCCAAATTGCCATATTAATCTCTTGACTAAGAACATGCAAACCATTAGAAAAAGAGCCAATTTCGTAATTTCAGGCGAACTTTGACCTCTGTGACCTTGAAAAGTAGGTCAAATTAAAAACTCAGGTACTAAATCTTATGTATCCTTAGATATACCCATGAAAAAAACTTGACAAAAATCCATCTCTTGGTTATGGCACTTTCAGTGATTTTGGTTTCGGCCCCCTAGTGGCAAAGTCAAGGATCATATTTCACCGAAAGTTTGTGAGTTGTTATAACCTAGAGGTACATGTGTACAAACTTTCAACATGATAGTTCAAACCATTATCAAAATATAGCCATTTGAAATTTTTCACAAAACGCCCCCTGGAGGCCAAAATAGGACTCCAATCGTGCTCAAAATCGAACTCGGTCTAGATCTTAGGCCCATATCGGGTGGGCATAAAAAATGGGCCGTACTTTGATGCTGCATTGCTCCATTATCCTTTTTTCAAACCGTTTTAAACTTTAGACATTCAAAGGGCATGATGTTGTTAATATACTGACCAATTCTCAAGGTTATAGCTTGAGTAGTCTGTACACAGGGTTAAAATGAAAACACAGCCTCAAAAACACACGTTCCGGTGACCCACACTGCATCACCTGTCAAGTGTCATGAGTAGAGGGCGCGCTGCATCTGTATGACACGCGTCAATCAAGTGTTGTTTGGAAAAATTGTCTGACTCTAGTGTCAGAGAAGCTCTTCTGCCAGATAGGCACAAGTTTTGCTGGATCAAGATGGTTTTCTCCGCTGCGGACAGGGAATTGATCGCAACATGTTTCACTGAAAAGTGTTGGAGGGGCAAAAATTGTGAAAGAATTCCCTGGAAAAAAACTGGAATAAAAGTTCCGTTTAACAATGTGATCAGAAAGTTAGAAAGGACAGGTGCTTTAGAAAGGAAGTCGGAAGTGACTCCTTCATTCATAAGGACGAGTGGCCACCGCAGAGCCCCGACTGCAATCCCATGGACTACTCCGTGTGGAATTCTCTGAGCGAGAAGGTTTATGACGGTCGCGCTGAAAAATTCAGCGAGGATGAACTAAAAGCACTGCTGGAAAAAAATTACTCTTAAGGAGATTCGGGACTCAATCAGTTCATGGAAGAAACGTTTGCGCGCCGTCTCCCCAGTAGATGGAGGACCAATTGATCAATTTTTCAAGTGAAACAAGGTTGGACAACATTTTGAAATGTCCGGAACATGCGTTTTTGACTCTTTATTTTGATTTTGGTCCCATGAACAGAAATCTTAAAGGATGAAATTGAAATTTGGTCTGAGTGTGTAAAATTTTAGAAGCTGACGTAAAAGGGTTTCGGAGATATCGAGTGTCAAAGTACGGCCCATTTTTTATGCCCACCCGATATATCGGGTGTCCCAAAAAAAGTGAACCGCTTTTTGACAAGTATTTTCTCGGCGATAGATGAACTGAATACATTGAAAATATTCACAGAGTAACCTTAGGGTATCATCAACAAGTCTGCAAAATATCTAAGATATAGATCGCAAATAATGCAAGTATTGTCAAATTCAAAACAGCATGTCAAAAAATCCAATACCAGAGCTGTGCAATGTGACCTTCATCATGTTCATGCCAGCTGCCAGGTGTTGACATGCTGTTTTGAATTTCACAATACTCGCATAACTTGCGACCGATCTCCTAGATATTTCACAGACTTGTTGATGATACCCTAAGGTTACTCTGTGAAAATGTCCAATGAATTCGGTTTATATATCGCTGAGAAAATACTTGTCAAAAAGTGGTTCACTTTTTCTGGGACACCCGATATAGACCCACCGAAGACCATAAAGATTCGTCAAAAAATAAAGGCGTAAATAAAAGCGCCGTACCGCCGTACTGCCGTACGGACTAACGCACGACAGACCACCACTAAATGACCCCAACCACAGCATAAGCCCTGCTGGGCCTTGCGGCCAAGCGGGCTAAAAACCACCACGTGCAGGTCGACATTTCAGTGACTGAGAGGAACTCGGCGCAACTGCCAGTTACCTCGAACAGCACGCTCAACTAGGGTGTCTATAAAACTAAGACCTAAGACCCAAGACCTAAGACCCTAGAAGAAAACTGTGAGCCCGACAATTATAAAACTAAGACCCTAGTAGAAAACTGTGAGCCCGACAACTATAAAACAAAGACCCCAGTAGAAAACTGTGAGCCCGACAACTATAAAACTAAGACCCTAGTAGAAAACTGTGAGCCCGACAACTATAAAACTAAGACCCTAGTAGAAAACATGTGAGCCCGGCAACTATAAAACTAAGACCTTAATAAAATCACGTTATTCACTTCTCTCTCTGCAATATGCACGTTTTACACACAGATTCTGAAAGGGGTGTCTACAAAACTAAGCCCTAAGACCTAAGACCTACAAAAGTAAGACCCCCACAGTACAAAAGTAAGACCCTGTTATAAACTCGGAATTCTGGGTAACTTTGAAACGATGGTTCTGATTGGCTCCCGGGTTTTAAGGCCATGTAAATGAAATAGTTGGTTAACGTCCTTCGACTCTCAATTTTCTGAGGAGGGCGGGGTTCTTTTAAAGATTTTTATTGAGTTTGAGATGCATGTTACCATGGTAACCAGCATGGTCCGTGGCAACCTGAGGGAAATACCAAACGTAATACTAGTAGGTATGAATTGAAATAAGAACTACTGTGTTTTATTTAAGCATCCCACCCTAAGATTTTATTACTGTCTTGGCGGTTTTTTTTAAAGTTTTTTGAAAATAATTTTTTGAGGGGGTGATTTCAGTGGCGGGAGGGGATGCTAACCAACTATTTTCTACATGTCTTAATGGGGCAGTTAAAGGTGAATTAAAGGCCTTATATACCCCTGTCTAGAAAAATTTTAATGATGTCGAATTTGATTGGATGTTGGTGCATGGTGATGTCCCATCACGTCGCAGCACAAATTAAGATAAAAGGGGGCGCTGCGATCGCTTTCATGAAACTCGTTTTTAGCTCACCGTGGTGAGCTTATACAATGGTTGTGCGTCCGTCGTCCGTCGTCGTCCGTCGTCCGTCGTCGTCGTCGTGTTCCGTTAGCAGGGCACGTTTCGTAACCGCCAGAGCTATTGATCTGAAACTTGGTACATATATACCCCTAGGTCAGATGACCCATGACACCAAGTTTCGGTCCGATTCGACTCTTAGCTTGGCCACCAGGTGGCGGAAACCGAAAACACAAAAAGTGCAATAACTCCTGAACTAATGACTAGATCTTCTCCAAATTTTTATCATAGGTGTATGTAATAAGGATACATAACATATATAACGGGTTTTTGATTTGACCTACTTTTCAAGGTCACAGAGGTCAAAGTTCGACAAAAGTGACGAATCTGCCACAGTTTGTCATTATTTCACCAAGCGACTTCATATCTTGCATAAACATGCATTGGACGGGTACCTTTAAAAATACCAAGTTTCGGCCCGATTGGACATCCAATATGGCCGCCAGGTGGCGTTATCTGAAAATCAAGTAACTGCTATAACTCAGGGACGACTTGACCCAAAGCACTCCAATGAGCTATGTGGCCCTCTGCAGATGACCTTTATGTGCATGTGAAGTTCTGGCCCAATCGGACATCCAATATGGCCGCCAGGTGGCGTAAATCGAAAATCGGTAAAGTGCTGTAACTCAGGAAACGACGTGACCCAAAGTGCACCTACTCGGGAATGACTTTACCCAGATTGCTCATCCCTCTGTCATGAGACTGTTATGTCCAACACGGTGAGCACATGGTCCATGGACCATTTCATTTTCTGTAGTGCAGCCCTATGGGTTAATTTTTTTCTTAAAATCCTTGCTAGTTGCCGCGAGTTGCTTGAAAACGCAATGTCGACCTGTAAGCACCTGAAGCATGGCGCACACGTGCGACTAAAATGGGGCGACTACCGATGCGACTACTCCGTCGGATGCGATAATTGCCTTTGATGTCAATCAGTGATGTCATCCGCGACATCACTGATCTTCCAAGGAAGCATTTGTCGCAAATGAGTCAATAAAAACTAAAAAAACTAATAATATGTAGAGTCGCTGCTGTGGTCGCAAGGCCTGTCCCCTAGAAAATCGCTCGAAAAATCGCAGGTGTGCGCCATGCTTTAACGCGTCGCCGTCGCTGACGTACCGGTACATGTACGCTGGAATATGAATCAACTCCGACGCGCGATCAGAATCTGGACGCCGACGATCGTGCGTCGAAGTATGAACGAGCTTTAACACGTCTTTCTCTTTTCTTTAAGCTTTCTAATTCTTCCGTTCACCTACCAATGCATCGGCCGGCAGTACATAGATAAATGAGCCGATGCAGACTCACCACGGAGTTACACCGAGAAGAATAAAAAGAAGTGGTCATATTGCTGAGTGATTTCAACCCCGAATCTTATGATGTATAGAGTCGTTATTGCTCAATAAATCATCTCACTCAAGAAACGCTTTCGTCCTGTTTTGGCATCAGCAGCTTCCTAGCTGAGAGTCTAAAGCCTAGTGTACATCGGCCTTGCGAATGGAAGCAACTACTGACAACGGTTGGCGACTTCTAGGAACCAGCAGCAACTGATCAGATACCGGTACTCATACAGGCTGATGTACACGCACCTGCACATGCCACTGCCGACCGTTGCCGCTAGTTACTCGTTGGCAACGGTTGCTTCGGGTAAAGCTAGGAATGCACCTGTGATTTGAAACATGATTTTGTTTTGCGACTTTACTTGCTTTCCAACTGGGTTGCGTTGCAACTGGGCAAGCTCGATCGCCGTAGTGGACTAGGCGGACGTCATCTCCACCAATGGCGAAGATGTCATCAATTTCAGGTCGGCCACCTGTTGGCGACCGGTATATCAGTTCCGCCGAATCGGTAGATGTCGTCCTGGGTAACCTTAAAGTTTACCCAGGACCAACCTGGGTAACCCTAAAAGTTACCCAGGACGATCCTGGGTAAACTTTAGGGCACTAAAGTTTACCCAGTTTGAAATTCGCGCACTTTTTCACCTGCGGTCGAGGATCTTGAAAACGGCACATTATGTCAGCGGCTTTTGGCTAGTTCGGCATGAACTCATATGCACTGGCGCGGGAAATCGCCAGCGGTGCTGTGGAGGCATGGGCACCTGTAGGCTATCGCTGGTGAGTAGGTACAACAAATGTACAAGGCGTCCGTTAGACATGTTATATAGATAGCCCGGATTGAGAGCTAAGGTACATTTTGTTGCTCACAAGGTAGGCCTAAAGTTGGGACAACATGCACGACCATGACGCCAGACACCGTGCGATGAGGAATTTTCGTGTGTTGCTACATTGAAAACATACCAATTTCAACCTCGACTGCAGGTGAAAAAGTGCGCGAATTTCAAACTGGGTAAACTTTAGTGCCCTAAAGGCCCTAACGTTTACCAGGATCGTCCTGGGTAGCTTTTAGGGTTACCAAGGTTGGTCCTGGGTAAACTTTAGGGTTAACCAGGACGACATCTACCGATTCGGCATCAGTTCCTTGCGGTCTACTTCCCCCTTCAAACCCTACAACTGGCTCAGGTTCATAGGTGATGTTTTCTCTGTGTGGACCCATGGACGTAAAAAAACTGGAGGATTTCGTTCTCAGGCTCAATGAGTTCCACCCCACCATCAGATTCACTTGGGATGCATCCCCTTCCACCCAGAACTTTTTGGATGTGACTGTCAAACTCTGCGGCTCAAGAATTGTGACTGACCTCTATGTAAAACCCACGGACACTCACCAATACCTCCACCCAGCTTCCTGTCACCCTGGCCATATCAAACGCTCCATCCCTTTTTCCCAAGCCCTCCGCATCCTGTCCATATGGTCAGAACGGCCTGCGGCTCTGAAACACCTTCAGAACTTGGTTGGCTTTCTCACAGACAGGGGACATAACAGACGGAAGGGTGCAAGGGAAGTAGAAAGGGCGATCCAACGTCATGACGGCCAGGGGGCCCACCCTCCCACTACGACGGAAACCAATACCCAGGATGGGAGTANTCACTGACAGGGGACATAACAGACGGAAGGTTGCAAGGGAAGTAGAAAGGGCGATCCAACGTCATGACGGCCAGGGGGCCCACTCTCCCACGACGACGGAAACCAATACCCAGGATGGGAGTAGAGACAGAGCTGATGATGGTGATCCCCAGGCTAACCAGAGTGTCGACAGAAGTGAGGTCCGAGACAACCAGCAGTCCCCCCAAACCCGCAAGATCCCCATAGTCCTCACCTATCACCCTGGACTGCCAGACATTACTGCAATCACACGCCATTTCCTTCCTATTCTTCATTTGAACCCATCAATGAAGGAATGCTGCCCTGAGCCACCCCTTATTGCATTCCGGAGACCAAAAAACCTTCGTGATGTGCTGGTAAGAGCCAAGGTCCCCACACAGGAGATCGAACGTGCCAAGCCCACCTGTGACCCTTGCTCAGGGAAAGGACCTAAGAGAGGTCGGAAATGTCAACTTTGCATCTCCTTGCCCTCCCAGTCCCACATCACTAGTTCCTCCACGGGAAGGTCCCATCTACTCCGCCTGAGGGGTCCCGCTGATTGTGACAGCAGAAATGTGGTCTACTGCATCACATGTACCAGATGCACCACCATCAATCAGGCCAAAAGGGTGAATGTCGTCCTGGGTACCCCTAAAGGGTACCCAGGTCCAACCTGGGTATCCCTAAATGACACCCAGGTACGTACTGGGTTCCCTTTAGGAACCTAAAGGATACCCAGTTTAAAATTCCCGCCTGGTGAGATACCTGGAATCCAGGTCGAATATGGTACGTGCCGATTGCCAAATCACCATTCTTCAATTTCAAACTGGGTATCCTTTAGGTTCCTAAAGGGTACCCAGTACGTACCTGGGTGCCATTTAGNATGTCATATTTATTAAACCCTTTTCTTTCAGCTAAATCAGTTCTCCTTAATTACATCCACTCTCTTTATTAGGTCCAGCAACCATCCGTGGGGCTTGGACACTTTTCTTTCCTTAACTACATCCACTCTCTTAATTAGGTCCAGCAACCATCCGTGGTGCTTGGACACTATTCTTTCCTTAATTGCTCACTCATCCTGTCTACACAGGTGTTAGTTCTACATTTGGGTTTCAGCTCAGTCTTTTCTAGAGTTTCAGATTGTAAAGTTCCACTTGAAAAAGACCCCGGTTGGGGTCGAAAATTCGTGAATTCTGGAGATTGACTTCTTGCTATCATTTTGTGTGTCAATTTTGTGCTATTCTGTATCTTGGACATATAAAACCAACGAAGCAATCCTGAAAGAAAATGACAATGATCATTTTCATACACCATGCCATGGTCTGAACAGAGGACACCAAGCAGAAAAGTCTATTCATACTGTCATGAATGAATTTTTACACCCTACAACCCGTATGGGACCTCAAAGGCATAATAGGGCCGTTTAGACGACAGGCAAAAATCCACATGCGATCCGATCGAATCCGATTGTGGTTCAAAACTCTTGCGTGTAAACCTACCCAATGCGGTCCAATGTGGATTTAAAATGGTCCCGAATCCACATTGGACTGCATTGGACCACATACGACCACATTCAAATCTCGTCTAAACGCAAATGAAACTTGATGCGGGTCGATCGGATCCAATCGGATTGAATCTGAATGTGGTTGTTTGGCTTGTCGTCTAAACGGCCCTATTATAATGATCTGTAATGACCTTCCTTCAAAACTGGGTCAGAACCAGTTAACTGAGTACTCACTGTATGTCATTATTTAACGTCTGCAAGACTGACTAAATTGTTTCATTTAATGCCTGAAAATTATAGAAAAAATATGAGTTCATAACCCCACGGTTTTGGAGATACCGTACATATGTACAGGGAGTCCTCGTCAATACCGTTGTCCTGTGCAATCAAACAAGCCCCGTACATTTTGTGGGCCTGCAACGAGGTTATGGCTGAACTGGGTGGTTCGGCATGCATTCACAATAGCGAAATCGTACACGTAACACATGCAGGCCTCAATATGGGCCTGGGTCCGTATTCATAAACGTACTTAAGTCAAAGTATGACACTTAACTTCCTACTTAGGCGAATCGTCCTGAACAAGTGGTATTCAATAAACTACTTATCCTAAGTATCATGCTCAAAATCACACTCAAATCTAAGACACCTCCCGAGGTGTCTTAACTTTGAGTAGATTGGACCTGTGCGGTCGGGAATCGTTCATTTGGCTGAAGACAACGGTGCGAAATGACCGCATTGATGTTCGCTGCGCAGGAGGAACTGGTGAGACGACGTGCAATCCATCGGGAACGGTTATTCTTTGCCATAGATGGCTCGTGTTGTTGTCTGTTCGACAACGCTGAACCAAATTTTCCTGAGATAACTCTCACAATCTTCACAGAGACGGGACTTTTCTACCTCCGTGAGGTTAACCGTTAACCTTTCTTTTAGACTTCGCCGACGCCTCCATACCAAATTGACCAAAATGTCTGATCGTGAACAACGGAAAATTGGATGAAATGATTTCCTAGCATGAAAATAGTTGTGAATAGAACCGGTCCTATGAATCTTAGTACGATTCAGAAAAACGGGATCGTGAGCGGCGGGGTTGGATATTTTTCTGTGCGATTAACCAACCATTTGAGTCACAGTAGCCATTTCTATACCCAGCTGTCAAGACATAAATTAAATGTATTTTATTTTCATGTTTGACGTGCACAGGCCTAATAAGCAGGGTTTCCACTATCCGAACCCGAACTGTATGCGTATTTAGAGAATGTACCGATAGTTTTGGTCTGTTTAACCCAAATCTTCTTTGGGCGCCGCTCCTTCTTTCTGTAAAATGGCATTGCAGCAGCAATTGCAGCCGTAAAGCCGTCATTATCTAGACTGAACGGGAGCCATATTCGATAAGATTTGATGAATATTAATATATCCACCGTGCACGACGGGCGGCTACGAACTACAAAGTTTGACCAAAACCTTCGTCAAAAAAATTTGATCAAAACATTTGACCGAGAATGGCAGGTATAACACACCCTCCCGGCAGGAGTTGGATAAGATTGGTCAACCACAACCCCGTGGCGAGCGGCCAAACCATTGAAAAATGGACAAAATAACAATTGAAATGTGATTTCATTCACTGGGAACAACTTACGCTGAATGATAAGCATGATGCCTGAATCTAGGGATCATACTTAGCTGTGTGTCATACTAAGGCCTTTTATGAATACCAACATAAGTATCATGACTAGCTAAGTATTATACTTAGCGTTTATTATGACTAAGTTAAGAACGTTTATGAATACGGCCCCTATACTGATCGCATGGCAGTCAATGGAAACTGCCCTTTTTACACGGATTTGATTCACAACTCAAAAGCTTAATAAAATATGACCGAAACAAAAACATACAAAATGTTACACATGGTATGCATAAGGAATCCTTCTAAATCTGGAATGAGGGTTTTGATAAAAATAAGTTGCTTTTTCAAACCGTTTTTCTCTGACGTGTAGTGAAGTCGCTACGGATAAAGTTTTCTATAACCGTTTGTGTACACGTCACTAGACCGCAACATTTGATGACCTAAATGTAGTCGGTTGCCTAAACGTGCGGGTGCGAAAGCTCTCTATTTTTGTCGTTTTACTTTCAATAATAAGTCTAAGACTGAGCGCAACCAAATATGCATGCCATGAGTTTCATCTTAAAGATACCCAGTGACGGCTCCAGCATAGGAAAATTGAACTATTAACAAATACTGAATTGCTCATTCCATAAGCTCAAAATGTGTGCAGATTGCAGTTATAGTACGGTAAAAAAACAATGATGATTTTATGGCCATTGGAAGTTAATCGTAATGCATTTTCTAGTACATTCAGGTTCTATGTGTTTAAAGTGCAATATCTGAATGTTATCATGCTATTTATGTCCGCTTTTGCTGGAGCTAGTCACCTGACTTTGCTAATGCCCGCAAACAGTACATCTATTTTCAAGTGATTCAAGTGATTTTGTATCTATCTGAAACGTGCATGCCACACCGAAAAGGCTTCTGACGTCAATTGAAATAAAATTCTTTGTACAATTTTGTTGTTTTTTTTTGGATTATTGGGAGCCATACATTTGTTCATTCGTATGTGTGTGGCCTAAATCTGATTATGGCATTATGCCATGGTTGAGTATTTCAAATCGTTACAACATGAATGCCAGTATATCTGTGGTGAAAATAAGGTGCAACACATAAAGAAAAATTCGACCGGTTGGTCCACTGGACAACAAATGGCCAAATGGATGGATGCCGCGTGACCGAAGTCAGTCACCGCGCCTGTTCTGTGCCGTCGCAAGAGAAGGCGCAGCCAAAATCCTTATCACGCTGGTGATTCAAACACAAAATTATTTTATTCGTACGCGAAGTCGTTGATGCATAACTTGGTGCTTGTCGTATTCGCAGTTCATCTGGTAAATGGAAGGGGTGACGGGTGATTACAAAATAAGCTGTCACCCCTTCTATTTGCCGAAACAACTGCAAAAATAGTCAACACGATTAGTTATGCATGAGTAAAATCGCGTACGAAAAAAAGATTTTTAGGTTTGAATCACCAGCGTGCTTATGCTGCTGTTGGGTCGACCATGCGACGGCACAGAACAAGCGGCGACTGACCTTTCCGGACCACTTTGCGCCTGAGGCATGACCGCGTGGAACAAATTAGTCGCCGATATGGATGGACATGGCTGCAGTTGCGTCGCAGCTGCGACTATTGGCATCAGTCGCGATCAAAAAGATCATGCTGCAGTATTTCATCATGGGTTTGAATTCGATGCAATTTAGAATGACTACCTTGCATGTGAATGCTGTTATTCCCTTCCACGTCTGTTAGAAGTCATTGCATACAGTGGAAAAGGTCCGGAAGGAAATTTGATTGGTTAGTGCCCTATTTGGAATATAATAGCAGCAGAGTGTCTGAGGATTCCCCAACGATAAACAATTTACGAGGGGTGGAATTAATCTGGCTCGACCGTATATCAAAGCCTTCGATATTTCTTCAGACATCAGTGAAAATTTCATTTTGATCGGTTGTGCCATTGTCCCGTCATTTTTGAAAATCTTGTCTTGAAAATCTCAACCTGCAGTTCTGGCATGAACTAGTCCATTATTCAGAGGGGTGACGGTTGTTGGTCAAAAAATCCAGGCTATCCACTAGCTTGAATTTAAGGACTCCCCACCTCAAAATGTCGAAAACAGCATTAGGCCTCGTCCGGAACCCTTGATAAAACCCATTTGGCCCATATTTGTTTTGGCGGTGGCATTCGTATCGTGACCTCGACTGCGAAAGCCTCAGACATCGCGAAGGCTATTGTAATAGGCGAGTCCATCGAGTACACTGTGTTCTAATTTAAGAATCGAATGACTTCAGTGATCTAAGAATAGATCAGCTCCCGCATGAAACTTCTTGAAATGGTACATATCAGTTATGAGCAATCTGGGTCAACACTGCACGAAATCTAGCGAATACCTGCAAGTATATGCCCGTATACTTGAAAGTGAATTACAGTATACTTGAAGTATATTCTAATATACCTGTGAGGGGCTAAATCCCTGAGTAAACACAGTCCCTGTTAAGCACTAACAAGGTGATTAATTAATCAATGAGCCACACAAAGAAGTCTCAGTGCTGCATTCCCAATAGGCATACGAATTACCCAAACATCACAATGGCAGTTCAGCAAGCTTCATGGCGGAAATGTTTAACAGATATTTTAAGGCAAACAAGATGGTGTCCAAAACATTGATTTATTGAAGCACTTGATGAGTTGGGCGTGCCAATCATTTCT
>NMRB01000491.1:73764-85728 GCA_002633025.1 Notospermus geniculatus
TCCATTGCTTCATTGTAAAAATGACAAATAATGCTAAAAACAGTTTCTGGCAGTTGGCCAGTGAGAAAATGGCAATTGAAACAGGCTTAAAAGTATAGAATGGTACATGTATTTACTTGTTTGATTCTGGAATGCTGTGGCTACATACTAAAAATCCAACCGTGGAATGCATGGTTCTGACCGACTGAACTCTTCACCAATTCAGGCAGTGTCAAGGGCATTAATTCCGAAAAACAGAGTACATGTATAACCAAACATTGACTTGTATCTCCTTATACGTGATCCCTCGCATGACATAAACCTTTGGGTTCGGAGATTGTTTGGACGAATCGCAGGGTATTGATGGACGCCTCGCCTTTTTTGAAGATGGGGATTTGGCGTGTTGCCCCTTAGTGTTGGCGATTGATACCTCATGCGAGGGTCCGTGGGTTCGAATCTGGTAGGAAGCAATGTCTTTCACCTTAGAAACCCGATTTCTATTTCACGTTCAAACGTTGACTGAGGATGTTTTTACCTACTTTCCAAAAGTGATAATAGGCATACTGTCGGAATTTTGACCACAAAGTTTTTGGTAGGCCACTGGTTGGTTTGGGCAAACCTCCGTTCTGGTTCAGGTTACCAGCAAATTAGTATGCCTAATTGGGAATGCAGCACTGAGACTTCTTTGTATGGCTCTTTGATTAATTAATCACCTTGTTAATGCTTAACAGGGACTGCGTTTACTCAGGGATTTAGCCCCTCACAGGTATATTAGAATATACTTCAAGTATACTGTAATTCACTTTCAAGTATACGGGCATATACTTGCAAGTATTCGCTAGATTTCGTGCAGTGCAAGTCATTCCCAAGTAGGACTTTGATGATTTTTGGGTTATGCCACCTGACGGCCATATTGGATGTCCGATCGAGCCGAAACTTCACATGCACAGAAGACCCCTATTACATAGAGTTATACACTATTCGGCAATCGGTATTCGCTGTTGTACGGTGAAAAATTGGACATGCATAATTCGAACAAAAAGCGAATATCGTGCCCTCAGAATAGTTTAGTCTGATGTAAACCACTCATTGAAATAACCTTGCTCGATTCACACTATACGCGTGCCCAACGAAACGTGCCTAGAATACCGAATAGCGTATAGCTCTATGTAGGGGCCTAAAGGGGGCCACACAGCACAATGAATCGCTTTGGGTTAAGGCGTTCCTGAGTTACCAGTGTGGCTATTCAAATCTTGGGATACGCTGGGGAAGAAGTTCCGGCACGTCACACTCGAGCAGACGACGCATCAGAAAATCGTCGCTTACTCCTTCAGTTTAAAATATTATGAACTTTAATAACCTCATATAACAATGTCGAGTTATGCCCCTTCCATTATGATTGCCTTTATCGCGAAATTATTGCGTATTCGAGTCTATTTCACACAAAATACACGCATAACACCATGTTCACATGCATTTTGCAAGGGTTCGCCGTGGATCAGGGACGGATTCCTTCAGCATGGCATCAACACGGTAATTCTGATTATTTTTCAATCATTTCCATGCGTCGAAGTATGTCCAGTGTGGAGAAATATCAAGAAATGTACCCAGCTGGAGTACGCTGGGGCAGACCACCGAATTTTCATGGTGTACGCCGGGGCAGACGGTATTAGTATTGAATACAATACACCTGCGCATATCAGCGCCTCGCACGGTGCATAGTCACCGTGGCCGAGTGGCATAGCAACCTGCCCACAGAGCAGAAGGTCACGGGTTCGATACGCGGGGCGTATAAATTTTCTTTGCCTTGACTCAGTGTTTTTTTTGTTTGTTCTTCTTTTACCTTTCTGTTTTTTTTTCATCGCGATCGCTAGGTATTGCGTGGTCGCCGTCGATTTTTCGTAGGGGTGGGCAGCCATCTCTGCGTTCACATATTCAGCCAAGCTTTTTCCCCGGCGTGAGATTTGTGTGCAGTGAGTTACCAGTTACAGTCATCACTTCCTCCACGGCATTCCTCCCTTCTCCCCAACCATGCTTATTCGACATAGCGAACCCCTGTCGCCACCAGGCTTGTTCACCGTTTCTGTTTGTGCAACCCTTGAATATGATCACTAAAATGCCAGTGCTTCGAATATGCCTCAATGACCAAACATTTCACCGTTTGAGTGAATTGATTGCCTCTGCTTGCATGCGGCTTCCGTTTTGCTAGTGCATACTGAAGAGGAAAAAAGCCAGGAAGTTTCGACACATTCAGATCTGTCCATATATCCTGCAGAGACCCCACCCCCACCCCGTCTCTTCACAGTCTAGACCGGATTGTATTCACCGCCGCTACTAGAAACGGGCAGAAATATGATTGACAGCTGTATTGGTGAAGTCTTCACTTGGAGGTACATAATATCAATTTCAATTGAAAACATGTACATCGTAACATGTCTCACATCTAGGGTGTACCAAACGTTGCTTGAAAATGGGTATAAATACATTTCCTGATGAAAGTTCATATTTTGACAGTCTTCCCCAGCGTACACCACTTTGGGTCGGCCTATCTGCCGCAGAGTACACCAGTGTGTCTGCCCCAGCGTATCCTAAATTCGACATATTTCCATTTTTCTCGGTACAGAATGCATGCTTTTTCATAAATGTGCCTGAATAAGTTATGACTTTTGATATTTTCATCTATTTGACGGTACAAACGCGAAGGAAATCCACAGAAATGGAACTGTGGCCAAAAAACCCACCTCGACAGCTGATTTCCTCCCACCATGCATGAATGGCGACTCTCTTCAAACCAATGCATGTAAATTATGTACCTTATTGGAACGATTAACGTTATGGTTTATCAATATGAGGTCACTGTCCTTGCAAACAGGGCCTACATAACAAAATGCAACTTGTCGTCTGCTCGAGTGTGACGTACCGGAACTTCTTCCCCAGCGTATCCCAAGATTTGAATAGCCACACTGGTTACAGCACTTTGATGATTTTGGGGTTACGCCACCTGGTGGCCACGTTTGAAGTCAAACACTCTGCGTCGAGCCGTTCCCGAGTAATATCACTTACTTGATTTTCAGGTTGCGCCACTTGGCGGCCATACTGGATGTCCAATCGGGCCGAAACTTGCTTTTTTTAACATGTTTAAGGTACCCCTCCAATATGTTTATGCAAGATATGAAGTCGCTTGGTGAAATAATGACAAACTGTGGCAGGTTCGTTACTTTTGTTGAACTTTGACCACTGTGACCTTGAAAAGTAGGTCAAATCAAAAACCCGTTATATATCTTATGTATCCTTATTAGCTACACCTATGATAAAAATTTGGAGATGATCTAGTCATTAGTTCAGGAGTTATTGCACTTTTTGTGTTTTTGGTTGCCGCCACCTGGTGGCCAAGCTGAGAGTCGAATCGGACCGAAACTTGGTGTCGTGGGTCATCTGACCTAGGGGTATGTATGTACAGTCTTTCAAATAAGTAAATGGACAGAGGAAAATCGAAATTTCTCAAAAACGGTTGGTGATAAATGGATGCGGTTTGCGGCATTTGATAGGACATTTAGTTGTGCATCAGGATATCTACCACTTGGAAATTTGCCATTTTATTTAATAGTGACTTTTGTTGATTTACAAAAGGTCCCAAAATCAACTTTTTTGTTTGCGAAAATTTTCATACTTTTTCTTGATAGGATGAATCACCATCGTGAAAAATCCACATCCCATCATTGTGATGAAAATATCTTCTGTTAATTGGTGGGAAAACAGCATTTTTATGTCAAAATTTTCCACCTTATTGATGGACTTTGGAATACTTTGGAGTAAGCCCCTGGTGATCTTCACCACTGAGGCTACTCAATTCGAACACGCTGGTGTATTGAACTGTGCCACGCACGACACAATTCTAAATTCAGCTTTTGTGAAATGGACCATGTTGAACAGGGTGTTCGTTTCTAAAACTACGTTTTCTTGGAAGTGGAATGACAATTATACAGGCCTGGGAGAGCTATTCATAGGCGCAAGCAAGCCCATTGAAATGAGTTGATGATCTGATTCCAGGCCATATGTGTCAGGTGAATAATGTGTGTCGAGGGGGCAACTCAGTAGTAGAAGACCGGGTGCCAAAGCCCTTCTGCATAAACGGGTTAATAAGTTACAGGTTCAAGTGAATATTGCGGAATTTCTTTGATATTTACTCATAACTCAACAAAAGCTTCCAGTCAATATAAAATTTTCCCCAAGAAAATGCGGGATAAAAAAGTTGATTTTTGGACCTTTTGTAAATCAACAAAAGTCACTATTAGATAAAATGGCAAATTTCGAAGTGGTGGATATCATGATGCACAACTAAATGTCCTATCAAATGCCGCAAACCGCATCGATTTATCACCAACCGTTTTTGAGAAATTTCGATTTTCCTCTGTCCATTTACTTATTTGAAAGACTGTACCAAGTTTCAGATCAATAGCTCCAGCGGTTACGAAACGTGCCCTGCTAACGGACGACGACGACGGACGACAGACGCTGCACCATCGTAAGAGCTCACCCCGTTGAGCTAAAAATGTGATTTTTAGCTCACCTGGAGTGAGCTTATGTCGTGGGTCTGCGTCCGTCGTCCGTCGTCGTCGTCCGTTAGCAGGGCACGTTTCGTAACCGCTGGAGCTATTGATCTGAAACTTGGTACATATATACCCCTAGGTCAAATGACCTATGACACCAAGTTTCGGTCCGATTCGACTCTTAGCTTGGCCACCAGGTGGCGGAAACCAAAAACACAAAAAGTGCAATAACTCCTGAACTAATGACTGGATCACCTCCAAATTTTTATCATAGGTGTATCTAATGAGGGTACATTACATATATGACGGGTTTTTGATTTGACCTACTTTTCAAGGTCACAGAGGTCAAAGTTCAAAATTTTGCTTTTAAGTGGCACGTTTCGTAACCGCAGGTGCTATTGGCCTGAAACTTGGTACATATATACCCCTAGGTCAGATGACCTATGACACCAAGTTTCGGTCCGATTCGACTCTTAGCTTGGCCACCAGGTGGCGGAAACCAAAAACACAAAAAGTGCAATAACTCCTGAACTAATGACTGGATCACCTCCAAATTTTTATCATAGGTGTATCTAATGAGGGTACATTACATATATAACGGGTTTTTGATTTGACCTACTTTTCAAGGTCACAGAGGTCAAAGTTCAAAATTTTGCTTTTAAGTGGCACGTTTCGTAACCGCAGGTGCTATTGGCCTGAAACTTGGTACATATATACCCCTAGGTCAGATGACCTATGACACCAAGTTTCGGTCCGATTCGACTCTTAGCTTGGCCACCAGGTGGCGGAAACCAAAAACACAAAAAGTGCAATAACTCCTGAACTAATGACTGGATCACCTCCAAATTTTTATCATAGGTGTATCTAATGAGGGTACATTACATATATAACGGGTTTTTGATTTGACCTACTTTTCAAGGTCACAGAGGTCAAAGTTCAAAATTTTGCTTTTAAGTGGCACGTTTCGTAACCGCAGGTGCTATTGGCCTGAAACTTGGTACATATATACCCCTAGGTCAGATGACCTATGACACCAAGTTTCGGTCCGATTCGACTCTTAGCTTGGCCACCAGGTGGCGGAAACCAAAAACACAAAAAGTGCAATAACTCCTGAACTAATGACTGGATCACCTCCAAATTTTTATCATAGGTGTATCTAATGAGGGTACATTACATATATAACGGGTTTTTGATTTGACCTACTTTTCAAGGTCACAGAGGTCAAAGTTCAAAATTTTGCTTTTAAGTGGCACGTTTCGTAACCGCAGGTGCTATTGGCCTGAAACTTGGTACATATATACCCCTAGGTCAGATGACCTATGACACCAAGTTTCGGTCCGATTCGACTCTTAGCTTGGCCACCAGGTGGCGGAAACCAAAAACACAAAAAGTGCAATAACTCCTGAACTAATGACTGGATCACCTCCAAATTTTTATCATAGGTGTATCTAATGAGGGTACATTACATATATAACGGGTTTTTGATTTGACCTACTTTTCAAGGTCACAGAGGTCAAAGTTCAAAATTTTGCTTTTAAGTGGCACGTTTCGTAACCGCAGGTGCTATTGGCCTGAAACTTGGTACATATATACCCCTAGGTCAGATGACCTATGACACCAAGTTTCGGTCCGATTCGACTCTTAGCTTGGCCACCAGGTGGCGGAAACCAAAAACACAAAAAGTGCAATAACTCCTGAACTAATGACTGGATCACCTCCAAATTTTTATCATAGGTGTATCTAATGAGGGTACATTACATATATAACGGGTTTTTGATTTGACCTACTTTTCAAGGTCACAGAGGTCAAAGTTCAAAATTAGTCATTTGGTGGCACATTTCGTAACTGCTTGGGCTATTGACTTGAAACTTGGTACATATACACCCCTATGTTAGGTGACCTATGACACCACTTTTCGGTCCGATTCGATTCTCTGCTTGGCCAGCAGGTGGCCAAAACCAAAGTTCTAAGTCCAGTAACTCCTGAACTGTAACTGGATTGTCTCCAAATTTTTATGAGGTGCATCTAATGAGGATACATGACCCTGGAACATTTTGATTTAACATTTGTCATTTGTTTTTCTGGTACGTTCACCCAGGTGAGCACATGGTCCATGGACCATTTCATTCAGAAATCTAAGGGCTTTACATCAAAATCATTTACAGCATAGATGAGCAATATGTTGGACTATAAATTTGTCCTATAACTATTCTTCTAAGATTCCTTGGAAGGAAAGAAATCCTATTTCTGTGTGCGAAACCTACCTTTCCTATGCACTTTCGTCGCGGAGATAATAATAATGTGTGGGCTTATAGTGCCTTAAAGTGTCAAGGCACTTCACAATTATTACCCCCAGCCTGTTCATTCCAATATCATATCTTCACTCCACGGGGAGTATTGCAGTCCCGGCAGCCGATTTCAGCGCTCTTGGGCTAACATTCACATAGACCATCACTACCAACCCTTTTACACCTGGGTGGGGTGAAGCAAGTGAGGCAAAGACTAGTGACTTGCTCAAGGTCACAAGCGAGCGTGTTTTTTCTTGGTCAGGACTGGGAATCGAACCCGGGATCTTCTGATCAGAAGTCCGTCTCGCTAACCACTACACCACGCCGCTAACCACTACACCATGCCGCTAACCACTACACCACGCCGCTCCCCTATCAATATGGCTCCATTATGCAGAAAGACTAGTTACGCGTTGTTGAAATATATTCCGAGTTCATTGGGTGTGTGATAGGGGCAGGGTGGTTCAGATCTCTAAAGGTGCTAAAAATGTTATTTTCAAGTGCTTCAGAAACTTCTTCTGCTATAGCGGAAGTAGGTGCGTAGCGCACGATAAAATCTGAGTCACCAGCGTGGAAATCTGTTTTAAAGGGAGACTCGACTCATTGTAAGCTTTTGAATTTTTATCAATCCATAGAGACTAATGCCATAAATTGTGATGTCACTAGTGTCAATAGGCTTACGACCTTTGTAGTGAATGAGCTAATACTGTGACTGCCTAATCCTATTGGCTGTTCCTTCATAAATATGCATTGAGCACATATGACATCACATGTGCTGTGCAATGGTTCCCTTGGGATTCAATTAAAATACTTAAAATGAGGAGTTTGCTGATTTTAAAAAAATCTGACATGTTGCAGAATAATGAATTTGAATGTATTAACAATATTTGGATATAGGCCTATCACTCTGCACTTACGGTGAGGGTCAGACTGGTATTCATAAAACTACTGAAGTCAAAGCAGACCGAAGATATACACTCTTAAGTAAAGTGGTCCGAACAAGTGGAATTGAATATACTCCTTAATTTGTGTTGACCACTCAAAATCACCTTATATTAGACACCTCCCGCAAGGCAGTCTTAACTTAAGTACCTCACCTAGCTTGGTGGACTACACTTGACTTAAGAGGTCTTGAGATAAGATTTTTTATGAATACCCTGGGCATAAAACATCTTAAGTGTAAAATTTCCCGTATCTTTTGTTTGGAACAATAGTTTAAGGGAAATTTTACACTTAAGATGTTTTGTGCATACGGCCCCTGGACCGGTATTCATAAAAATTCTTATCTTAAGACCTCTTAAGTCAAGTGTAGTCCACTAAGCTAGGTGAGGTACTTAAGTTAGGACTGTCTTGGAGGTGTCTCAGATGTAAGGGAGATTATGAGTGGTCCAGACAACTTAAGGAGCATCTTGAATTCCACTTGTTCGGACCACTTTACTTAAGAGTGTATATCTTCGGTCAGCTTTGACTTCAGTAGTTTTATGAATACCGGTCCTGGTCTACAGTTCTATTCCGTCCACATTCATTAAAATGTCCATAAGAACTGTTTCATTTGGGCGGTCAGAGTGGCGAAAGGAAACATCGGCATCTGTCACATTGAGGTTTCGGGTTCGATCTTCGCTCATGTGATAGAGGGGCGATTCACTCTGAGAGCGCAGTTTTTCTCCGGGCATTCCGGTTTCCTCCTTCAATGCATTAAATTTGGCCAATGTTGCTAATAATGCCATATTTGGCCCACATTGATTCAATATTTAAATAAAAACATGTTTTTATTCTCTCTTTCAGATATCCCTACAATATACAGTATTTGTGTGACGCCACGGGCCATTTTTTCATAGGAGCACTATAATGCAGAAGTGCATTTTGCTGTATTATGACCATGTCCATAAAATCCAAATATAATACTGACCAAACTGTTTCTAAATATTATTTTCAAACACTTAAAATTATTCCGGAGAACAGATGAATATTCCTATTCCATCGGACCTCAATAATAATAAAGCCAGCAGCACACCCGGCGATATCGAAAGCGATCTAATCGCCAGCGATCAAACTCGTTTGTTGACGCCAGGTGAGCGTGGAATCTTGTCGCCAGCGATGTTCACACAGTATCTAACAATACCGAGCCGATATTGCCTACTCTCCATTCCAGTTACGAGTTGCGCGAGGTTTACCAACGATAGCTCCGCAACGGCTGGGCCGAAATTGACATACCATACATCAATCGATTTGTCCCTTTTGGCGCTACAGCCATCATCACTGTCATTTTCCCGCAAAACGTGACAGAAAAAAGTTCCTTCACAAATCACAGTTTGTCTTGACGGCCGAAATGGCGGCCATTTTGAAATGACACAATGCACCGCGCACGTGTAAACTGCACTGAACACCATGGCGAAATGAATGGGTTTTGAGAAAGGGATCCGTTATGTTGGCCTTACGCGAAAAAGGAAGATAGCAGAATGATACCGGCAAGAAAGACAAGTCGATTGACGTATGTTTCGTCAAATTTGACCCAGCCGTTGCGGAGCTATCGTTGATAAACCTCGCGCCACTGGTAAGTGGAATGAACTGTAGTCTGCGGTGGCTGGCGAGAAGATCGATGGCGAGCAAATCGCTTGCGATATCACCAGATGTGCTGCTTGATTTACGAGATGATATGTGTGCCTATCACGCTGCGCAGTTGTGAATGCAAGGGCGTGCTCGAACGACAAGTGACATTTAATGAATTCTTTGAAATGTATTCAAGCTGCGATAAGCCTAGTTCATAGAAAAACACGAGACAGGAAAAGCGGTGAAAAAATCGTCCCGGCCGGGAGTCGAACCGGAGACCCGAGGTTCACTAGCCGACTGAGCTAACAGCGTTGAGCGTTTCATTGGCTCATAATGACCGGAGGTCATATTAGATCGTTTTACACGGTGGGGGTGCATTCCGGATCGAGACTGGGTCGCGGAGGGTTCGAGAAGAACCGACCTCGAACTGGATCGAGACTCGTTACCGAAAACGCACCGTGTAAAAGTGATCAATCCATCCTGAACCGAACCCGCCCGAGGAGGATGGAACCCACACCGTGTAAAAAGGCCTACTGTTTGCTTGGCATTAAATACCAATTTCTGTATTCGGCAAGCGTTTTGCTTGCCACATAACTACTTCCTTTATGCCCGTGTCACACTGTCCCGAAGTTGACACCCGATGGCCATACGAATTAATGGAAACTTTTGGAAATCTTACTGGTATGTGCCAGCCTGAAGAAGACCCCGGTCGGGATCGGAAATTTGCAAGATTCTGGAAGTTGACTTCGGGGCCATCTTCATGCAAAATCCAAAATTCGATATTCGTGTGGCCATCGGGTGTCTAATTTCGGGACAGTGTGACACGGGCATTAGTGAATTGTATCGGAGGACAGGCGAAAATTTGCGGTCGAATGCGTGGTAAATGGTATTGCCCGTGTCACACTGTCCCGAAATTAGACACCCGATGGACACACGAATATGGAATTTTTGAATTTTGCGTGAAGATAACCCCGAAAACAACTTCCCGAATCTTCGAAATTGTCGACCCCAACCGGGGTCTTCCTCAGGAGGGCAGTTTTCAGTAAAACTTCCAAAAATTTCCATAATCGTGTGGCCATCTGGTGTCAACTTCGGGACAGTGTGACACGGGCTTATACAAAGAGGGAACCCACGGCACACTCAAAAAAATTGTCGTCGTACTGACAAGCTGTAACTCGTTCTCAGCCATATGCTTAAATTGGCAGGGTCTATCTTCGGATAAAGACATCTTATCATTGAAACAAATACATCTTGTGTCCTACCTCTACCATAGGCAGAGATATTTCAAATTATCAAAGTATGACCTTGACCTTGACCTCTGATCATCAAGGTCACTGCATAATCGAAATGGGCGTCCTCAATAACCTAAGTATGGGTGATATCATGCCTCTACCTTTACCACAGGCAGAGATGTTCCAAATTATGTAAGTATGACCTTGACCTTGACCTCTCACCATCAAGGTCATTGCATAATCGAAATTGGCATCCCTCAATAAGCTAAGTATGGGTGATATCATGCCTCCACCTTTACCACAGGCAGAGATATTTCGAATTATCAAGTTTGATATATCAAAATCTCATGATATTTCTAACACCCGGACACTTGAGGCCGAGGATTTTAATATGGTCCAGTCCTTGGATAAGTGATCATGAACTAAGAGTTGTTTCATGTTGCTCAGTTGACAGTATGGCAGGTTATCTGAAAATATCAAATTCGTGATATCGATATCACCATGACCCCAACATCTCACATCAAAAGTAACAAGATGACATTGTAAATGTCGTATGGTTCCCGATTAGGTACTTCTACACGAACGGTACATTGATAGAGACAAAGATACATTGATAGAGATCAGGATACATTGATAGAGATCAGATACGGTGATAGAGATCGGGATACATTGATAGAGATCCAGATACATTGACAGAGATCTGGATACATTGACTGATGAACAACGACGCTGAATCCTACAGAACTTGATCCCATGCCAATAACTCATCTCATGGTTGACCTTGACCTTGATATCTGATCATGAAGGTCATTGCATAATCAAAATGGGCAGCCTCAATAACCTAAGTATGGGTGATATTATGTCTCTATCTGTATCACGGGCATAGATATTTCAAATTCTCAAGTTTGACCTTGACCTTGACCTCTGATCGTTAAGGTCATTGCATAATCGAAATGGGCATCCTCAATAACATAAGTATGGGTGATATCATGCCTCTACCTCTACCACAGGACGAAATACTTCAAATTATCAAGTTTGACCTTGACCTTGACCTCTGATCATCAAGGTCATTGCATAATTGAAGTGGGCATCCTCAATAACCAAAGTATGGGTGATATCATGCCTCTATCTCTACCACAGGCAGAGATATTTCAAATTATCAAGTTTGATATATCAAAATCTCATGATATCTCAATCACCCGGACACTGGAGGCTGAGAATTTTAACATAGTCCAGTCCTTGGATAAGTAGGCATGAACTAAGATTTGTTTCATGTTGCTCAGTTGACAATATGGCAAGTCATCTTAAAATATCAAATTTGTGATATCGATATCACCATGACCCCTACATCTCAGATCAAAAGTA
>NMRB01000491.1:93569-118962 GCA_002633025.1 Notospermus geniculatus
AAAAATATGTCTACAAAATTCGACCAAGAGGAAGACGATCACCATAACAGAGTGGTGCCTAAAGATTATGATATACCTGAAATGTCGGAGCAAATGATTTATTAACGAAGAAAGAGTAAAGGTTTGCTGTGGGATTCGAACCTGCAACTGGTGAACCTGTGATCTGAAAGGAGAGAACGAGTGACTGTTAGTGAGATAGGCTATTGGGGCGATCTGCTCGGGCCTCGATTTTATTCGCCCCTTATTCCAAATCTATTGACTTGCCTTCGCTCTGACTCACAATAGGCCAAAGGCCTATCAGACCTGAACAATGGTCGGACGGTCATTTACGGGTGGACAACCGTTGACACTACTGTTGTAACGTTACAGAATGTCCCTATAATTCATAGTCCGGCGGACTGGGAATGACGGGTACATTCATTAACGTTACACCGGAACAAAAATACAAGTCCAGGTTTGCAGTATCATAGATGCAAACTCAGTGGTACTATCTAAAAAATAATTAAACTGTTATATCTCGTGATGTATCACACTGAATACCACAAAATTGCACCGAAAGTGAGGTTATGTTGATATTTAGCCGTGGCGTAAATTTCATGTCAATACTCCCACTGAGTGTGGAATGATGTCCGGTGCAAAAGTACAAGTCAAAAAGTGAAATAACGGGCCTGTGAAGTTCTAATTCCTCGCTCACAATACTTGAAACAATGATCAATTTGTTCACTGTGATGTGGGCTTCCGAAACTTATTCTGTCCAAGGATTACAAAATTGCTGTAGGCCTATCCCATGGACTAAAAAGATAGTGCTGGAACTGTCTGGGAGTGGCAGTCCCGTTTGACTGGTGCCGACGTGGTGTCGTTGAATCTGCATCTCTGATACTGCACTTTTAGACTTGCATTTTTGTACCGGATGTTATTCCATACCCAAGAGGGATATTGATTTGAAATTCACATCATCTCCTTGTCTTGTCACACCCTTAATTTTGGTGCAGTTACATTGTATTCGGTTTGATATTTCATGAGATATTGAACTTTGAAAAGTGGGACGTTTTTTCTGGGACACAGGATATATCAGCAACCCCATGTATGTCAATAACCTTTGGCATGGACAATCTCATGGAATTATATAACCCACTTGCCAAGGTAAAAATGTTCTGATTAATAAGAAAAATAACTAGTGGTTAGAGAAAAAGGAAGGCAAAAGAGGAAAATGGCTTAGATTTTTGGAAGTGTCCAAATATTTCTGTACACCAGTGTATGTTGGTTTCCTTGATGCGACTAGTGTCTCATTGAAAAACGTTTTGTTAAAGCGCCAAGGTATTTCTTCGCAATCCTGCCCTAAACATACCCGCGTTAATAAGGGAGACCTCTATTGACAATGTTGTTAAACTACCGATTATCAACCTCGCACCATTTAGAGTACATGTAACTCTCGTTCCTACATCTTCGATAATCGAAGGCCGATCTGCTCTCCACTGCGTTACATCGCACATCACCCTTCGAGAAATAGACCAGTCGGCGGCGTATCTTGGCACCATGCCAACTTTACCGGTCGACCAATCATATGACACTTTATATCGGGTCTTCGGCTACAACTCTTTGTACCACGATTCAAATTTTACAACACCGATTCTGATTGGCCTCTTCTTCTCGAGGCGGCAGATACGCCGTGGACCGGTCACTTTCTCGAAGGGTGATGTGCGGTGTAACGTAGTGGTGAGCAGATCGGCCTTCGATGATCGAAGATGCGTTCCTAGGGTGTCCACGTATGCATTGTATTGTGATCATACATTCTCCAAAACTGGGGCGAAAGACAAAACTATGGGATTGGAGAATGATGCAATGACCGCCGGTGGCGCCGGCTCTCGACAAAATGTGGAATACCGTGGTTCTTTATCCACGACTCTGCAGTTTTCCTTTTAGGTTCAAAAAAGGGACAAAGTGGTCCAGCGCTGAGTAGTTCAGCAGCAAACAAAATGGAGCCGATGTATGCCAACATTAACCCAGCATTCGAGGGTAGGTTCAGGGGAATGACAATGGGAGACTTTCCTGCCGTTAGAGGCCACCACTAGTTAGCGGTCCTAGAACGTCATGACGTTTGGCGTTACAGAGAAGTTACAACGTCATCCATAATGACGTGGACGCCATGACTTACGTCGGTGACGTCAAATTTTGTGACGTTGTAGAACCGCTAACAGGCGGCCTATTAACGGCAGTAACGTCCCCATTAAAGGGGATTTGACCACTTTGCCAGCCAAACTGGGCTACCTACACCTCAAAATGCCTTTTGATATCACTTCAGGACTCACAACAGTTTGATTTGAAAATTTCCAGCCATTTTCGAAATAAACACCAAAATGTAATTTTCGAATTCAAATTTCCCGCTCAATTAGTGATGTCATTCAGAGAACCATTACAATATAGTGACCATTGCAAAATGTGCTATACCTGTATCTAAGACAGCTGGACAGAATATATTTCTATGTCAACCGTGTTGCCGTGAATGAGAATCAATAAGTCAGCCATGTGGGGATCTTTACACCTGAAATTCAGGTGAAAATTCAGAAATAATTGAAAATACCATATTTAGAGATTTCGATATCTTAGTCAATCTCGACAGTTTGTTGAATAATAATACCCTTCCTGAGGTAGTTAGTTTTCAACCTGCAGAGATGTACACTTCAGCTATCGTGTTGGAAGTCCGTTAACCCTTTCCTCAGTGGAGACAAGCGCCTACTTTTGCTGGAATAGGCCACATATTGTAATTATGGGCTGAATTCACTCTGGACACCTGTCGTGAGGGTGTCAATACGCAGAAAACAAATGATTATAGGACACTGTACAGGGTACATGTATCTCGGTTAAGCCTAGGTCACAAATCCACCGGGCCCCGTACCATTTTCCCCACGCAGGGGCTCGCCATGGATTTAAGAGACTGAAACACGCGGATCTAAGATGAATTATCCCGAATATCGCCTCAATTGATAGAAATTAGACTGGATCAAACTGGGCACACCGTTGTAGAAATTGGCCCAAATGTCTGTTTTTACTCGCCGCACGGGCCCCAGTGTGGATTTGACAGGGGCTTCAAACAATGAACATTGGCTGTCGTCATTTCAGACAAGGCCAAATGGAACCCCGACTTCCCAAAGGTCCTTACGGTTGTCCGCAAACCATCGGAGAGCGTGCGGTTCGTTCTGCGTGTGATTGCGAATCCACCACCCACAATTGTCTCCTGGTTGGACCAATACAACCGACTGGCCACTGATCAAGGATTTTCAGCCGGAAAAGCCAACGATTCGACGTACACCTTGTCTAAGCAAGCTGTTTCTTTGAACGATTACGAGGAGTACTCGGCTAAAGTAGTCAACGATGTCGGGATCTCCGTTTTTACCTTTAGGATAATGAAAGGAGGTGTGTTAATTTATCCCGTACCATTGAGGTTGGTAAAACCCAAATGAGTTATAGGACTGTAGGCCTATGCTTTGGTTGGTCTTCAGCCACACATTCATTAATGGCAATGTCAGATCGACCTTGCGATGACACAGAAGAGGCGCAGACGGACTTTTCTGGATCACTTTGCGTCTGAGGCTCGACCGCGTGGAACAAATCAGTCGCCGATATGGTATTAAGTCTGAGTTGTCTGAATGCTTCAAGCAAAGAGAAAGTCTAACTTCAGCTATACATGTGCTTTATCTAGGCTAAGTCCAACCCAAGCATACGGCCCAGAGGCCTGTTGAATTTACGAAGTTGTACAAACTTTGGGGTAAAAAAGCTAACAGCAACAATCAAACAAAATGGTTATTACGACCGTGTAGGTTGTTGTGGGAACACCCTATGAACATAAACCACTATGAACAAACTTAGGGTCGTATACCTGGGTCAGACTTAAAGCACCACGGTATTGCCACTTTCTGTCGACAGCCGGCGCCACTGGTACCCATTCTCCAATACCGTAGTTAAGCCTTTCGCCCCAGTGTTGGAGAATGTATAATTACACTACAATGCACGTCGTAGCATGCGTAGTTTACCAAGTCGTCAATAGAGGTCTCACTTAACGCGGGTAGGTGTAACGCAGGATTGGGAAGCAATACTGTGGTCCTTTAGCCCACACTTTCATTAAAGTCCGAATTTTCTCAATGCTTCAAGCAAAGAGACAGCTACAATTTGGGCTAAAGTCCGACCTGAGCATACGGCACTTATAGAGGCTAAAATCCGACCCAAGCATACAGCTCCAAAGTCTAACATCACTATACTTTAGGCTAAAGTCTGACCCAAGCATACGGCCCTTAGTATCCTGAAGACAACATCTTGCTAAAGAAGTTTGATTTGCATTCAAATTCTAGTATGAGATGCATTTGTCAATTGCAGTCGCTTCTAACACAACACTGACGTACGTTAAGCGACACGGGACTCGAATGCCAGCAAGATGGCTGCCCCTTTGTCAAACTTATACGACACTTCAAATCAAATACTGTCGTATGGATGTTCTCAATATGTGTCGTGAACACTTAGTGACGAATCAGACAGCTGGAGAGACAAGTTTTGAGATCGAGGGGTCGGCCATGGTGAAGAGTGTTCTTCTTCTGTTTTTGGAGGTGTTTGACGGACAAGATCTCGTATTTCGTTCAATGCCACTTGCAGAAAGTAGGGAAAGCGGCACCAATGTTTGGATGATCATTGCAATAATAATCATGGTCCTCATGGTTGTGGCTGTTATTGTTACAGTTGTCATACTACATAGAAGGAACGAGGCTTGTTTTTCAGGTAAGGATGAAGGAAATGTCCACAGAGTTGGTTTTCAATATGTTGGCTTCCTTCGGCGGACATCGCACTTGCGACTGGAAGCAACTCGATCTGATCAGTCGCTAGTGATGGACAATGTACGCGCTGCAGGCACATCGTAAATTGAGCAACTCGGGGCCGACTTAATAGACGTTTGCTAAGCTAACCATTAGTTCCACCAGAAATACATGCGAAAAGTGAACTAAACGGCCACCAAAAAGCCCTGTTTAGATGGATAGTAAGCGCTATACAGAGCTTAGAAAACGGGTTTTTTTGGTGAAAAATTTAGTTGTACATTTTTCGCACGGCTATCTATTTTTGGTGGAACCAATGGTTAGCTTAGCAAACGTCTATTAATTAAAACTAGAGGATCCAATCAGTTGTCAGTTGAGACTTGATGAGACTAGGTTTTGTTCAGAAAACTGGCGCTGGCTCAGTCGCAAGACCACGTGACGGAACGAAACTGGATGCAACTAGTCGCCAGAAAGTTGAAGATGTGCAACTCGTGGCGACTGGCAAAATCTCAGTGCCAGTGAGTTGCAAGGGTGCGTACCTCGACCATTTCTGGCGACTGATCAGTCGCCTCCAGTTCCAGCTAGATCCTCCCAGTCGCCGGTGGCTCAGTGGCGACTAGTTGTATCCAGTCACAAGACAGAATGTGATGTACGCTTGGCTTTACAACTTGTGTCTTCATTGAAAAACTTTTTGTTAACCACGACTGTGCACTTTTCGTTTTTAGGTTCAAAGAAGGGACAAAGTGGTCCAGGGCCGAGTAATTCCGCAAACAAAATGGAGCCGATGTATGTCAACGTTAACCCAGCATTCGAGGGTACATTTTTAGGTTTGGGCGAATGACAATTTAGCGATCGACACTGACACACGTTTTGTCGCAAAATTACTCTGTGCATACCTTTTCTAAAGATTACTGGTGCATAATGTGAGCTGCTGCACCAAGTCCGCGCTTGTCGCAAGTGATCATCATTGGTCATCAGTTTACTCTATTATCACTGCTGTCCACTGTCAACCTGCAGAGACATACATTACAGCTATTGTGTTGTAAGGCCATTAACCCTTTCCTCGGTTGTGACAAGTGCCTTCAATTGGTAAATCATGTCACATACTCTATGCAAAAGTAGGTGCAAGTCGCAAACGACGTGAGTGTTAACGGCCTTAGAACACAATAGCTGAACGTCTCTGCAAGTTGACAATACTAGTGGACAGCAGTGTTAATAGTTGAGTGACCATTGATGATCACCTGCAACAAGCGCGGACTTTTTGATAGATTGGGTCACATATTACATACATGTACACGTATCTAATGTGAATTATGACATATAAAATCCCATTTAAAGACAATACGGAGAACAGGGATCTTATTCACAAAGCCCCCGTATCTTTAAGGGTACGCAAATCCTTTGTCAGGCTGATAGTGAACAATAGGCTTGCCGCAAAAGGGCAATAGTTTGCGCACTCCCGTAAGTTACGGGAGCTTCGTGAATGTGATCCCAGGAGTTTAGACTGAAGCAGCTGCAGCAGGCGATCGACAGCATATATCTCTAAGTAACCACAATGTTTTTCTCCCTTGCGAATGTTTTTTGCAGGAGGAGAAAACGCTGGCACCACACGAGGTGAGAATGAGGCAGATGACCTTCACCTTGGTAAGAAAGAACCTGAGTATATAAACGTCGTTTCAACAAATAAAGGTACATTTAGCAAAATATTTGGTGCTTAGAATTTGTCGAGTCTGCGCCATAGGAGATTATAGTCAGTCATTTGACCAAGAGGTGTCGCTACAGTCCAATAGGAGCTGTCAGCGAGTTGACCAATAGGTGTCACTACGGCCCAATTCAATGCATACAGCGGACCCAGTCATTATTGATCGAGCATCAATCACTTAGATTTTCCTGTACAGGGGCGGATCCAGAATCATGGGAAAGAGGGGGCACAGCCAGTGCACATCGTGGAAAACCTCGGTCAAATTTTAACATATTTTCAAAATTTCCCGGTCACTTTTAAAGATTTTCCGCAAAATAGAGGGGGCACGGGCCGGCTTTGCCCCCCCCCCCCTTGGATCCGCGCCTGCTGTACATTGGTCAGCTAGAACTTTGCTGCCATCTGTTGGCAGTATCGCGGATGACTGCTGCTATTAAATGCGTAGCGGACCAATTCACTCATGGTTGATTGAGCACCAATCAGGAGAATTTTATATGGTATTGGTTCACTGGAACTTTGGTGCCATCTTTTGGCAATAAGCGCAGCTGAGAGTTCCTAACAGAATCTGCTGCAGTTTGGGAGTTATTGGGAAAAGCGTGGAGATTATAATAACGTTATGAAGAGGGTCACGCACCTGTAATGCGTGGCCAATGCATTTACCATTAGACATGGCGAGATGCCCGTGCTCATACATTGGTCCCAGAGTTTCGTTGGAAGGAACTGTTCGGACACAACATACCCCTAGCCTACTGCTTCAAACCATAAAGTTTTCGTTGTGGGATGACCGTGATAATTTCAGGGTTTGGGGGTGCTGAAAATATTAGGGGTAATTTTGCACGATACAATGCAGCCACTCCATATCGGCGTAGTAATACACAACCCACCGGAAGACAGGCTTATGATACAGTCACTATTAAACTTTCTGAAAAGTTGAAAATTATTTTTCTCATAGTTATTTCTGTGTCTAACAGAATATTTAAGTGCCTTTTACTCGATATTATCAGTGACAAATGGAGAAAACCGGGTTTTTAAAGATCTACTTTTACCTGTAACCCCGCACCGCGCTGATTAGTCAATTCCTGGCACGTGACCAGAGGGGATTGCAGCTATAAACTATGGAAATGCTATGAAAGTGAATTCACGAGGGCCTTATTTATATTATGATTAACATATGTGACCCGCTCCAGCAAAAGTGGGTGCCTGTCGCAACCGAGGAAATGGTTACAACACAATAGCTGAAATTGACAAAAGTATGAGTGGACTGCAGTGATAATAGTTGAGTAAACTGATGACCAATGATGATCACTTGCGAAAAGCCCCTACTTTTGGTAGAGCGGCTCACACATGATGCCCTCATTGGAGTTTTGTACCTTTCAGCTGATTATGCCGAACCCTACGACGTAAAAGAGAACCCATATGCCCAACTGAACATCACGGTAAGCAAGCGTGAGGGCCAAAATGTACCGTATTTACTGCGCTTAAGGGTTATGAAAAGTGACTCGAAATGTCGAATTTTTGACGCAAAAAGTCTGACTAACTGCACACTGAATTGAGAAAATAAGGCTCGGGGCACCTTCTTACGACGGTTCCCGAGGGCCCCCGAGCCTTATTTTCCCATTTTGTTGTGCAGTTAGTCAGACGGCCTTATCCAACAAGATCAAACTTGGACCAACATTAAAGTTGGATGTTGTTGTATACCCGAAGTTGTATCGTGTAGACTCTGCTTATAATTGACGTGCGCTGAAATTCGAATATAAGCACAGTACGCTTAAATCCGGGCAAAAAGTGATGTGACCAATGATTCCAAAAACGACATCCATTTTATTAGTGTATCTCGTACAGCCATAAGTGTATCTCGTGACGTACAGCCATAAGTGTATCTCGTACAGCCATAAGTGTGTCTCGTACAGCCATGAGTGTATCTCGTGACGTACAGCCATAAGTGTATCTCATACAGTTCGCATCAAACAATCAACGAGTTCAATGTAGCCCCTAGATCGTCGAGTCCAGGTGTGACAGGAATCAGCGTCCCAGGAATGCAGATCCTCCAAACAATAGCCCGCTATTGTAAGGTTGTATTCGAATGGTCATGGTCTCCACAGCCACATATTCTAATCCCTCGCTGAACAATAAGACCGGACTTTGATTCCAGGGGGACTTTGATTCCTGTCAAATCGGCAGCGCGGGTCTGTTAGCCGATCGGGGACAACGATCGCAGTTGCATGTGCCGACAACACAACCAATGGACTATCGTTTAGAATGAGATCACATTCTACACAAACTATACTCCATTGTTCAATGAAATAAATCCTTGACCAAGACAAAGGCACCAAAAGAAGCGGTTTTGTTGCAGAAAAGTATAAGCGCATGTGCTTATAACCGGGCGAAAAAAAGCATTAAAATAAGCGATTTTCGTTTATAAGTGCATGTGCTTAAATACGCATAAATACAGTACATTTTTACATCAATTACATGTAAGGTCATATGGTAGTTAAATTTTCAGATCCAAATACATGTACATTAAACATATGCAGATCCAAATACATGTACATTAAACATATGCCTTATTTCTTTTCACAGGCAGATGTAATTGCCGAACAGACGTACTCTGATCTGAGGCACAAGGCAGATAAAGAGACTGTCTCACCTTACGAACTGTAATTTAAGGTCCCTCTAAAAACCTGGATGTTGTATAAAGATGTAACATTTTTGATCCAAGAAAGTGTTTGATAAACAACATCCCATTATAATGGGGAACTCGCAGAACTAATGTCACGATGTGGCACTGCGAGCGATCTGACCGAAGTTTCTTTTTTCTAACGTTATTTCGATTTATTTCTCGCCTAAAAATAAACCATTTGTGTTGGTCGCCCAACAGTTAAGTTTACATCAGGTAGTAGATGAAATTTTCTTTTAATCGCATTCCTTTTTTTCTTAATATGAAGAGATACCATGGCCATAAAAGCAACATTTGTATGCAATTATTCCTGGGGAAAAAATGTACCTATAGAAAATGTTTTCACCACGCAACGTCAAGACCTAAACTGACGTCACTCCGGTCACATAGCTCAGAGCGCGGACCTGCCGGTGTGATAAAATCTAATGTCCCCACCCGCCTGATGTCCCCTGCATCGTTTGTCACAGGACTAAGGGTCTTGGTCTCTCCAGAGTCCAATTCAATGGTGCCGCTTAATCCGTAAATCTATTGTTGGGGGACATCACATATCGGGGGACATTAGATTCTACTACACCGTAATAAACCGTCGTGCAGCCTCCCCATTAGGGCCTATTCCTATTTACTTATACAACTTTTAATAAGCTTGACGAAGAATATGTCCTTGACCCATCAGCGTGCTTCATTCATGCTGATCACGTGAGATGTGATATGTTCATGATACGACAGGGTTATAATACTTTTTTTGAACTGCCTAAACATCATCCAAGACCCCAATATCTAAGGACAGCCTTATCAGACAGGGGATGCACTCTTTCCTTTTCCAAAGTACAGCAAACAGTCGTGGAAACCAGTGATTGTTAGTGTATAAAAATATATATTTATAATGTAAAATATATATTTTTAATATGAAATACAAATTTATAATGTAAAATATACCCGTTGCCATTTCCCATCGCGTTTTTTATTGCCTTCTTTACCGGATACCACTACCTAGGGCTGTCGTCTGGTGAACTGCCTCGACCCCCCCCCCCGTCTGTGTACACGACGATGCAAGAAAAACTATATCTAACGCAATCGGGGCGATTGCAAGTATGCCCCACTCTGGTGCGCACGCTGTGTTAAGATGTTGATTGCGCAGGTATATACTGGAGGTATAAATATGAGATTGTGGCTGAAATTGATAAAGCACTTGTGACACTTAGATAATTATGAAGTCAATGAGGCGACCAGGGACCTTTTTCACGAAGGACCTTTAACTAGCTGGAATGTACATGTATATGTACAGTGTATAACTCCGTTAGTTTACAGTTCGGAATGGAAAATCCAAGATGTCCTGGCGGCCATATTGACTACCTGGTCACAACCAAAATTGACAGGGAACCTCCCCGGATCCACCACATTTACCCATATATATGTGAGATAAATCGGGCAACCCATTCTTAATCTTGAGTAACGGTCCGGAATGCTAAAATCAAGATGTCTTCCTGGCGGCCATATTGAATATCGGGTCACTACCAAAATCGACGGGGAACAGACACTGCAGACACTGGAAGATTTTACAGGTGGAAATTTTCACGAATTCTCAATCTGACCGGCAAACTTGGAACACGGTCAAACCCAAGTTAGCCTTTGGCCAGAAAAATCATGGCATTATGCAAAATGATGGACACACGATCGAACTATTGGTGAAAACATATCGGGGGATCACGGAGTAATTTTCAAATAGGGCCTATCCACTATTTAATAATTTCTGACCGAGATTGTACATTCGAGCCAACTCGGCCTCTTTCCACCAGGGGTCGATATATGAAAGACACTTGGGTCATTCCACTGAAAACGTATAAAGTTGGGTTACTGGCTGAAAAAGGCAAAAATATTGTATTTTCAATCAGTTTGAAAGTAGTTTTACTTATGAAATTATATGCTCCTGTTATTCCAGTTGAATTAGAATTGTTTCTCACTTCCATATTTGAAAATATTCCGACTTATTTATGTTGGCTCCGGCCGAGTTGCTCTGTTACTGTGCTAACATGGCATTGTTTTCACCCAATCTAATAAATATCTGATGCAACAAGGTATATTCTATAAATTCTACAATGTAGAATAGGTCCACTATATTTCATATAAACCGGAACATTTGATTATCCACACCTGATTTTTCCGTGGATTAATCAAAACGTCTGTCACTGACTTCAGTGTCAGTGGTGTTACCCAACATAATTTGCAGTCTAGAAAATAATAAATGATCCCTTCAGTTGATCTTTTCCACACCAGATGGCAGCTTCACAACATCTCTGCATGGAGGCAGTCACAAAAGTGAGTAATTTGTGCGGGAATATTTGAAAATTAGACTCTTTCCACAATCCTGTGATAGTATTTTTATTCAGTGTCAGTGGTGTTGGCCACATATCTCAAGAAACACACAATTCAAAATCAAGTAAATTAGTGAAGTGAAAGAGTGGTGTATACATGTGCAGCCATGCATGACATGTGCATTGTACAGGCCTGTGTTTAGGGAGCATCCATTGTTTTCATGACGAATGTCAGTGGTGTTACTGTCAGTGGTGTTATTTACAATTAGGTAACACCACTGACATTTGGTAACACCACTGACTATTTTGTCCGTTATCCGTGCAGGTTTTATTTATTTTATCACTTTTGTTTACCTAACTGGTGCCAAGGTTCTTATCTAGCCTTTTAGGTCTACCTTTGATATTTTATGGAGCACAGGCCTAGGCTAGGGCTGACAGTAACACCACTGACTTCCTTTGTTCCAAAACCACAGGTCTAGGCCTATGTATTGTCATTTTTCGGATAGTTACGTGTAGTTTATGTCCAGGCATTGGCCTATAGTATAGGGGTTTCCCACATGACGTCATAAAATCCAAGGTGGACATCAGACTGACCACGTGTTTCCTGAAGGAACGTCACGATGACGCAATGACGTTATTTCGTGTGCTTTCGCATGTCAGGCGTGATGTCAATCCATGTGTAGCACCTACTGCCGCCAGTTAGCGTCATTTAGACGTCCAGTCACTTGATTTGATGACGTCAGTGGGATTACTAGTATTCTATAGCCTAGCTGATGTAGTTTCTGGCTCGTCTGGTCCTAGTGGTCATGTCTGTCGTCATACGTTCCGTCATAAATTGATGACACGTTTTGTGACCCTTGGATTTCAACTGAGTTTTAAATTTTTATCTTTGATAAGGGCGAGCATAGGTCGTAGCCTGCAATCAAATGGGGTTACTTGATACGAAAATGTGGCTTTTTAAAAAATGATCAGGGGAGCAGTATGCCCTTTGTTTAGACTGAAGTAGGCCTATTTGTCTCCTGTCTGCTGTTCAGTACAGCCTAGGCCTTTTTTCAGACAGTATGCCAAGACCAAGATATCTGACTGCTGCAGAGAAGCAGAGAGAATATCGGCGGAGGAGAGATGCCGATCCAGAAAGACGGAGGCTCTACCTCCAGAAGAAGAAAGAAAAGTACAAACATGATCTCGAAATTGGAAAGAGAAAACTAATTGGTGAAATGACTGACAGGGAACAGCGAAGTAAAAGGAAGGAGTGGCGTCAATATCAAGCAGCCTCCCGACTTAAGCAAAGTACAGATATCGTGCTGACCCCTCCAGTAACACCAGATGGCACACTGACCCCTGAACATGATGAAGTGAATAGATCCAGGTAAATTTAATTAATGGTTTAGCCTTTTAATCCCCCAAATGCTATTGTTAAATAAGACAAAAAAGCACAAAAGTTGACACACAAAATGACAATATATAGGAAGTCAACTTCCAGAATTTCTAATTTAGGCCTAGTCTGTCTGTTGTCAATGCCACACCCCGTCAGTTGTTTGTCAGAGTGTCAGAGTGGAAACATCAGGGATCTTATTCACAAAAATTCGTATATTTTTTTAGTTACGGTACCGTAAAGTACTATTTTACGGTACCGTAAATATCTATCAATTTGTATTCACAAACTTTCCGTACCGTAACCAACTTACGGTACCGTAAACTGAATAAAAAACCGCTCCACGAAGTTCGATTTAATCTTCTTTTGTTGCGCATTTCAAATCAATTTGGTTAATTTATTCCTCATATAGTACTCTAGGCCGTTTGGTGCAAACTCGGACCATACTGACGTAATTTTTGCGGAGGGCTATTCGTTGATCAACTCCATGGCGGTAAAGATGACCTGTGAATCCACCGAGTCATGGAGTAGGGTATGGGCGGTTATATCCGCAAAAAGTAGAACCGTTGACAAAACAGAGACGNCAACCAATAATCATAGCGTTGCAGTGTTGACATGAGTTTTAAAAATGCTTACGGGAGGTCTCGACCTCCCGTAAGTTTACGGAGGCCGACGCTCCTTTATGTATATTAAGGTGGCTTTGTGAATAGACCGTAACCTCTACGGGGATGTTTACGGTACCGTAACTCCTTACGGTGGCTCTGTGAATAGGACGTAAGCAATTTACGGGACACTTTACGCAAATACGTAAAGTTACGGTTCGTTTGTGAATACCACGTATCTAGTTACGGAATGTTTACGGTACCGTAAGTCCTTACGGAGGCTTTGTGAATAAGGTCCCAGGTCTGTTAGCTCTGAAGTAACAGGTGTGACGCCCGGTCGGACCATTCCTTAGGGTGGGTAGGCTATACACTACACGCGATTCGCCCAACGCATGCGATGGTCCTTTGTTATTTCATGCCGCAATGCCTCCCAAACAAAAGCAATTTGCGTGCGGTTCCAAATCGCTTTGCGAATCGCTTCTAGTGTGCACCCACCCTAACGTGATAGAGTGACCGACTCTTTTTGACAGCGTAGGTAACCAGGTCTACCTGCAGTATTCACTAATACGTTTACAATGGAGGTAAAAAATGTTACTTCCAAATGAGGTAAGTGGATCTTGAGCATACTATTGTATACAGCCTTAGGTGGACGATCACCAAAAAATTCACTTGCAAAACTAAAAAAATACATATATTTTCAGGCAGAAGATAAGAGGTCGTAAAAATGTGGCGGCGTCCCGATCTAAAAGTAACCGAGAAAGGGCTAAACTTCAAATCAAACTAGGCCACCAAATAAAGTTGACGAACAAGTACAAGATGAGGTTATCACGTCTCAAAAAACAACAGCAGAGTGCCCAAAGCAAAGGTACACCAAGCCCAAGGTCCAAAACCCAAACGCTGCTTAGGTCTTGGAATGCCACAGCATCCAGAGCTGTAAGGAGGTCATTGGACTTGCACTTTTCTATTCTTCATGACATGAAGAAAAAATTAGCTGCATCCAGGTCTGAGAAGGAACGGCAGCTAATCACTCGCTTTCTCACTAATAGTTGGCTAAAAAAGTACAAATTGCGTAATTTGCTTAAGAAAGATATTGGTTTGTCGCAGAGGCGACTGTATAAGGATAACTTCCTTCCGCAGTGCCATAGAAGGCATGCTGCTCTTGAGCATAGACAGGCTATTCAAGATTTTTATCTCAGGGATGATGTAAGTAGAGTTGCAGCCGGGAAAAGAAACACTGTGACCTTGAAGAAGATAAAAAATCAGAGGCGCGTTTTGTTAGATAGTCAAAAAAATCTGTATAGAAAGTTCTCTGCAGAAAGTCCACATGCAACCTCGTACTCGTACTTTTGTCAACTAAGGCCGTTTTGGGTTGGTCCACCCAAGGCTGTAGACAGGATGACTTGCCTCTGTAAGACCCATGAAAATTTCCAATTTCTCGTAGAAAAACTGTTTGAATTGAAATTCATCCAAACAACTGATTTAGAGGAGATTACTGATGCATTGGTTTGTAACCAGGTGTCTAAAGATTGTGCATATGGTGAATGTCCACAGTGTATGGAAAAGGTGTATCCTATCACTGGTCAACCTGGTGAAGAGTCGGTGTCCTACTCTCAGTGGTGTACGAAAAAGGTGGAGTTTGAAAAAAATGGTGAGAAATCTACGTCTATCAATACTGTGAAAGAAACAGTCCAGTCCACACAAATTGGCTTAGTACAGTCATTCCAGGAAAGTTTGTCAAAGATTAAGAAACATGTTTTCAACATAAAGTGGCAGTATGCGAACAAACAGAAAATCATTGAAAACTTGTCAGAGAATGAATGTCTGATACACGTAGATTTCTCGGAAAACTATAACTGTAAATATAGTAAAGAGATACAGTCGGTCCATTTCGGAGGGTCTCACAAACAGGCATCACTCCATACTGGTGTTTTGTATGTCAAGATGGGCAAAGTCCAGGTTATTCCATTCTGCTCGATTTCTGACAATTGCCAGCATGGCCCACCTGGCATTTGGGGACATCTTCACCCAGTTCTCAACTTGATTCAAACTGACTACCCTGCGGTGAAAACTTTGCATTTTTTCAGTGATGGGCCAGCGACCCAGTATAAACAAAGGGCAAACTTCTACATGCTGTCATTGGAACCTTTTGAGAGGGGCTTCACTGCAGTTAATTGGAACTTTTTTGAGGCAGGGCACGGGAAGGGGGCTCCAGATGGGATCGGTGGCACCATCAAGCGCAGTGCAGACAGCCTTGTGTCGCATGGGAAGGATCTCCCTGATGCCAAAACACTCTACAATGAGCTTAAGTCCACCGACACCACTATAAAGCTCTTCTTTATTGAAAGTGCAGATATCGAAAGCAGGATGGAGGCACTGTCTGCTTTATCAATTAATACAGTACCTGGGACCATGAAGTTTCACCAGGTGATTTCTGTAGCACCACTTAAAATCAAGTGCAGGGAAGTCAGTTGTGTGTGTCAATGGAAAAAGGAGAATAGGTTGGATTGTGCCTGCTATAAGTTGAATGAAAAATCTCTTGTAGTGAACAGTGGTCCCATAACAAAAGCTCATTCTAAACCCAGTTGCTCTCAGGATGAGTCAATTGAAAATGTGATGATGCCCCAATTGCCAAGTGTGTCAGGTGGAAACTATGGGCCCTTTCCCAGTGGTTCAGACCAGTCAGATATTGTGAGTGAAAATCCATGCAGATATGAAATTGATAGTTGGTGTGTTATTATATATGACGATAAGCCATACCCGGGTAAAATTTTGGAAGTTGGAAAAGATGGGGATTTGAGAGTTTCCTGTTTGCATAGAATTGGCAAGGATAGGTATCAGTGGCCCAGACCTCGCCCTGATATCGACTGGTATTCTCCAGACCAGGTACTCTGCCCGATTCCAGCTCCAGATGAGGATACTAGAAAGCGATATGTAGTGATACCAGAATCTGACTGGTATGAATGAACGTGCTGGTCGGGGCAGAGTACCTGGTCGGGGCATCCGCAAGCTGATCAATAGTACCGGTACCCGGTACTTAAGCTATTGGAAGTGTTATGAGTGGTTTTGTCTATTGCTGTCAAGTTCATTGTTTCTGAGTTCCATCCCAAGTGGTTGTTTGTTCTTTGTTCTGTCAGATGGTTGATGTCTTTTGTCATTTGTGTATTAAAGGGTTTGTGCTTAAGTCAGTGGTGTTACTGGGTTTTACTGAAGTGATGAAGCCGTTGTGTTGGTGGTAACCCCTTGTAAACATGTTAAAACATGTTTACAAGGGGTTACCACCATGTTTACAATTAAAATTCTGCTAGTATATGTAATACAGGTAGCCTACAGGTAGAATTGCAGCTATTACTGACTGTAGTTTTAGCCTTGACCAATGATGTCACGTCTATCCTGAAGGATAACCACAGCTGTTTGTTATCAACTATGTGGGCAGTGATGGGGGTTATATAGGCCGGTGAAAATGTAATCTTAATTGGTCAAAAGTAATTCATATTATCCGGGCTGAATTTATTACATCATCTGTCCGGTCTCCCTTTTGCTTGTGTGACTGGTGAATAATTTGGTCAGTGGTGTTACATAGTGTCAGTGGTGTTACTGCTGTGTCAGTGGTGTTACTATTGATTGTTCAGTCCCTATTATCATCAAACCTGTCTTTATTTTCGTGACTTGCAGATTTATAGGTCCATTAGTAGTAGTCATTTATCCACATAAACATTTATGTTCTAAATATAAACATGTGATCTATACAGAGAGGTTATTGCTGTTCAGGACCGTCACGTTTCTCGTTGGAGGCCAAATAAATGGCTTTACAGACAATTCGCAAATCTACAGTGTACAAAATGATAATGTCACAGTTTGTTGTGACAGGAACACTGACTATTTAACCATGTATTGAAATCCCTTCACTTTCTGTGTTATACCCACCCCTTGGAAATTGTTTGGTAACACCACTGACAATTATCTGTGAAGCCATAACATTTGACCAGTATCTATGGGAATTCTGTCAACACGGGAGCTCAACTGTTGCGTAGAAAATTACATGCATATGTTATGTTAACACTTGCCAATAAAGTTAATTACTTTGAAATGACACTCTTTTCTTCTTCACTGCCAAGCCAGTTTTATACGTTTTCAGTGGAATGACCCATTTGAAAAATAATCATGTCACCATTCCTTCCTGTCGAAAGCGGGGAGATGTAATGGGCACCCCATTGACATTGCTAGTTATTCCTTTGTGCTTGACATACACCTGTTGTTGATAAACATTTCGTGACAAAATGTTTTTTTCTGAATTTCCCGAACTTCCTTGTTCCATTTCACAATATGGCAGTGTATGAACATCTTTTGAAGTGTGGCCTATTTTTGTATTCAGTAGGCCTAATATATATACAAATATGCATTCTACCCTGGCCATATCAACATCAAACAGGAAGAACTATGGCTGACGTGTGGCCATTGGGGATATATTTTTTGGTGACATTCATGACGTTAGTGTCCCATGTCCACCTCCTTGGTAAGTCTGTCCTTTTTAGCTCACTGGGGTGTGCTATTACAATGGTGCAGCGTCCGTCGTCCGTCGTCGTCCGTCGTCGTCGTCGTCGTCGTCCGTCGTCGTCGTCGTCCGTCGTTGTCCGTTAGCAGGGCACGTTTCGTAACCGCTGGAGCTATTGATCTGAAACTTGGTACATATATACCCCTAGGTCAGATGACCCACGACACCAAGTTTCGGTCCGATTCGACTCTCAGTTTGGCCACCAGGTGGCGGAAACCAAAAACACAAAAAGTACAATAACTCCTGAACTAATGACTAGATCATCTTCAAATTTTTATCATAGGTGTAGCTAATAAGGATACATAACATATATAACGGGTTTTTGATTTGACCTACTTTTCAAGGTCACAGAGGTCAAAGTTCGACAAAAGTGACGAACCTGCCACAGTTTGTCATTATTTCACCGAGCAACTTCATATCTTNTCAAGAAGCCTCTTGAACAGGGAGAACCTTTTTGATGTCAAGTCCTCGTTGATGTAGGTGTTCCTATGTGCCTGATTCAACTTACGTTTATTCGAGTACAGGAGAAACCGAGCCTGGTAATTTGTGAACTTGGCGATGAGTTGTTTACCTTCAACCCCTGTTGGGTGAGCTCGGTCAACGTCACTAAGACTGAGGTTTACACCTATGCTATTAGCAAGGTCGACCACTTGTTGCCGGTAATTGCTATTCGGGAAAGGATGAAGCCCTGAGATTCTAAGGGAAGAGCGCCGTGAGTATTGCTCGAGCTCATCTATCGCTTTATCCATATTAGCCATGACGTCATTTTGAGAGTTAACCAGAGCCCTGCAGGACTGGATATCAGTAGTTAGAGAGGTGACATTCTTCTCCAGATCGGCAATGGTTTTGTCCTTCACATCCAGCAAACTACGAAGGTTGGAAATCTCACGTCTAAGCTCATCATTCTCGGATTTGATAGCAGCTCTTAAGTCCTGCACTTGCGACCGAGACCAATCCTTCAAATCATCAATCTCGGACGTTCGAAACAGGAACGTTTAGTTACCTCAGGAGATGAAGTATCGGAAGAAGGTGTACGGTCTGCCTGCTTTCGAACGATTCCACGAGAAGCTGGAGTATGTGGTTGAGGATCGGAGTCCGACATTTTAGATGAGATGGCCCCCAACAGTTCATAAACTTTAGGATCCCAAATCAGAAAAACTTGCACAAACTCAACAGAAAGGCTACGAGAATATCCACAACGGGGCCGAAAAGATGGAACAGACGCACACTACATAGTCCGCAGAAGTTTAGAGCGCTAAAGTTCAGAGAAAGCACAAAAATTTGGGAAGAATGTCAGAGCAGGCTAAAAGCTGACTACCATGTCCGCCATCTTGTTGAATGAGTCCAACCACAAATGGACCAGTTACGTGTGCATGATTGCATGATTATCTTGAATCAGAGTAATAGGCCTGAACAAGGTCCTATTAGAAGTCGGTCAGCCGTTGATCGGCATGCACACGTAACGTGGTTTGTGGTTAGGTTCCATTGCAAGGTAAAATGAGTGCAAAATGACTGGACATTCTGAAAAGCACTTTACAAACCTCTGCTCTAATAACGCTGCTCAAGGCGGCAAGCTACCTGGAAAAATTGGCCGCCCAATCAAAATGCTTCTAACATCTCCCTGACGGCAAAGTACCAACCTGTTCCAAAATCTCATGTTACGAATTTTAGACAGCGCCAAATACGCAAGATGTTACAAGCATTTTGATTGGGCAGTCAATTCTTCCAGGCAGCTTACCACCTTGAGCAGCGTTTTAGATCAGAGGTTTGTAAGGAGGGATCGACTCTGGTAAAGTGCTTTTCAGAATGTCCAGTCATTTTTGCACTCATTTGACCTTGCAATGGAACCTAACCACAAGCAACAAATTGACCAGTTACGTGTGCATGCCAATAAACGGCTGACCGACTTCTAATAGGACCTTGTTCAGGTCTATACTCTGATTCAAGATAATCATGCAATCATGCACACATAACTGGCCCATTTGTGGTCTGTGGTTAGGTTCCATTGCAAGGTAAAATGAGTGCAAAAATGACTGGACATTCTGAAAATCACTATAGAAGAATGAATAACCATCACGAGTGTGTCCTTGGACACTCAAAAATCGCATTCGGGTACGGTTTTATTACCTGCCTATACATGTATAACACCTATTGCATTGGTATGGACCTACGAGACCGAAAATCATCAAATGTGCTATAACTCAGGAACGACTTGACCCAGAGCGCTCAAATGTGCTATGTGGTTCCCTCTATATGACCTTTATGTGCATGTGAAGTTTTGGCCCGATCGGACATACAATATGGCCGCCAGGTGGCATAACCACAAAATCATTGAAGTGCTGCAACTTGGGAATGACTTGACCCAGATTGCTCATAACTGACATGCACCTCTCTCTGTCATTACACTATTATGTTCAAACGGGTGAGTACATGGTCCATGGACCATTTCATTTGTCAACCTTTAGAAGTTTCTGTCTGAAGTGTCTGGGGTGGGGTGGGCATGACATTGTGTGACACTACCGGCGTCCGTTCTCGATCAATCGATCATTGATGTCGGAATTCAGGAATATTGGCGGCATAGAATCAAAAGGCAGCCACAATATAACGCACACGATGGACATTTCAGGCCAGTTGAGAGTTACAGAGTGGCACGGCCGGGATCGAACCCGCGACATTCCGATCATGAGTCCACAGCCCTAACCATTATGCCACCGCAGGAGGGACTATACCCGAGGGACTTGGAAGATACACGTATATACCCAATGCATGATACTTCATTCACTTAGATGTAGTATAGGTGTAATGTATGAGAATGCCCCCCGTGGACAATGCCCGCTTTATTGTTCGGCGGACACTCAAATACAGAAAGACATGTTGATCAGTGCCTCCCCCATTGTCACGTCGCGGCTTATTCCGTCAATCTTTTGTTGGGAGGCACTGGCAAACGGGGGGCAGTGAAAAACATTACACCGGCATAATAATGTACGATTGCATTTAGGCCTCAACAGCTGCATGTATAATTTGGTGTCTGTCCAAAACAAACCCAGTCGTGTATTTCCAAACATTTCTTTTATGTGACATTCTAATTACAGTTTGTTTAGTCATTGCGGTAAAGTTTCCTCTCGTTGTATCTACTAGAGAATCAAGAATACCAAAATAACTTGATGTTCCTCAGACAAAGCATGCAGTCTAATGTCTTGAACTGATTGTCTGCCTCTTCATCAATAAAACGTTCATCATCCTAAATGTCGGAAGACGATGACCAATCTGACATCCTTAGTCCACGACAGAAATCAAGAAAATAAACTAATAAATACATCTACAATTGCAGTTGAAACCCGGAGTTGAAAGCACTGAATGCTCACACGACAAGCACGATGCACATGCAGCTTGGGCAACTAACACCGCCGTGACGTCATCAGCCCTGACGCGCGACCGGATTACGCGGAGTGGTGATAATTGTTTGAAAAAATTCGTTCCTGGTTATGTTTCTAATTATATTTAACACCTATTGAAATCGAATTTAACACTATTGGTTCAAATTATGAAAAGATCCTTCAGTATCCCTTTAATAATACTTGATTGAAACATTCTGTGCAGACCTTGAATTTTTCACCCTGGTGCATCAACATTGTTGTCCTTTCAAAATGCACAGTACTCGTACCGATACAAAGGCCATGTGCTTTGGGGATCCGTGTAGCCGAGTGATTATCACGTCCGCTTAGCAAGCAGCAGGTCCTGGGTTCAAATGCAGCCCGGGCCGCGAAATTTTTTTCCCACATGAGTTCGGGACACTGACCTTATCTAATTTGCATACAACCAATCAGGGCTGTTGTTGAAATGAACATGGTGGAGCACGTGTAGTCTGGTAGTGGTTAGAATGTTGTGGTTTGAAAGTATGGAGGCATGCTTCAGATGATTACCACATATCACAACGGAGAGTCCTGACTCGGGTACTATCATGGAGCAGTGTCGTTATACCTGTTTGCTATTTGGTTATTTTTGTACATGAAATGAAATCTTTAATTAATGGAAATACATGACTCTATTTGATTATTCGCTTCTGAAATTTTCTGAAGAGGACACTCTGAAAACTGCTTGATGAAAGAAGGACTCCGAATTAGAGAGAAATTACATGTATTTCGCTTTCTCAAAATTTGGACTAGGCCTACTTTTGAAGCGAGGGGGAGACTCTTTATGATATATGACCCATAGCAGATCAAACTGCAGTGTTTTGCAGTTGCTTTCAAACCAAGGGGAACCGATTCTAAATTCAAACATGGGGAATAACATATATTTAGGAAGAAAGTTAAGATATTCCTCGAAACCAAAGCTATTCTTAAATCATAATGCGGATTTATTCAACACTGCCACCTATCATCCAACGAAGCAATTTATCTGGGTAACTTGCGCACGTGCTTCACCATGTTTACGTCAACAACAGCCCTGATTGGCTGTATGCAAATGAGATAAGGTTGGTGTCCCGAACTCATGTGGGAAAAAAAATTTCGCGNGGTGGCCAAAACCAAAGCTCAAAGCCTAGTAACTCCTGAACTGTTAACTGGATTGTCTCCAATTGTTTGTCAGAGGTGTATCTAATGAGGATACATGACATTATGAAAAGAGTTTTTGATTTCATGTACTTTTTACAGTCACAGAGTTCAAGTTCCAAATATAGCCATTTTAATGGCATGTTTCATGGCTATATGGCCCTATTCTAACATGGTGTGATCATCTATGTGTACTGTAGAGCAAATTTTTGTCCAATTGGAATGCAATTAGTGGTTACCAGGCAGCCGTCTTGGAAAATCGACGTCATAAATTCTCAAGCTAGAATGTTTTGACCTTGAAATTTTGACCGTAAATCATGACCCTGGAACTCACGGCCTGGAGCATTTCGATTTTACGTTTGTCATTTGTTCTTCTGGTACGTTCACACAGGTGAGCACATGGTCCATGGACCATTTCATTACACTCCAAAATGCAAACTTAGTCTTCCTTCTGCATGAAAGTTGCATTTGAAATGTAAACAAAAATTAAGAAAAACATTACTGAAGTGATTTTTTCACGGTACTATATCGTACACTCAGATTTCTTTAGGGTACTATATTTGTACCCAAAGTATCCTCTGGCGGGGACCCTGACCTCTGATTGAATAATATCAAGTGTAGGTTGTCTTTCAGTCAGCTGAACCAAGGCCATCCTGAGAATCCGAGGTCATTTAGGCTACGGGTATACTGAACGCGATGCGTCGTCCTGTGCGATGCCTGTCCGTCGTTTTCAAAAAATCGTACAGAAAAGCACTGGACACCCAATGCGATTTCGTGTTCGTTGCCACTGCGTATGCTTTGCGTTACTGAGCAGCATCCAATGCAGTGATGAGGCACACCAGCGCCACCTTCGAAACATGTGCGTTGACCAATGGAATGTGTCGACGGAAAAATTGAAAATTGTTCCATCTTTTTGGACGCATTACGTCAACGCACAGCGGATCGCACTCGGTCTAGCCATCCAAAGGAATAGTCTCGCGCAACCAGCCCCTCGGTCATACTCCGAAGTCGCCAGACCGAGGGTCTGGCACGGGACGAAATTCCCATTGAATTTTCTTATTCCGAAAATTCAAAATAAGAGGAGCTTCGCTGATTGGCTAGTCACTACCAATGCGTCATGGATCTCAAAAGTTGGTGACGTAGGCTGCAGGAGGAATAATGGCTGCGCCCAGATCACTCGAAGCGTGAAAATTAGCGAGATGAATCGCCTCAATCTGTGTTGTCAAGTCAATTTATAGTGTCTTTCATTGGAATTCCGACAGGTATGTATATAATTTTTCGATTGAGGACGAAATTGTAGTATAAAAAGTGCGGTAGGGCTAACAGCAAAGGGTACAAATACTGCAGTTTTACTCGCACGCTGAATGCTTTTTGCTTTGATTGTGCATTGTGTAGTACGTCATCGGCGGTAGATTGTCCGCCATGATGGTTTTTACAAGCAAAAGGTACCATCTGGACCAGACTCTAAAATTGAAAATTGCAGAGTCTGGTGGCACGAGACTACCAAAGGAAAAGCCATTGTCCCATCGTGTGCCATTCGGAACTTCCGAAGGCAACTGCTCGGCAATTTCCGTGAAGGCTCGCATTTCCCCTCGGACACAATTCCAAGGCAGCCATCTTGAACGCGCAAGGATTCCCTTCATTTTCTGTGGGTTTGGATGTGGTCGCCTCATCACACCCTGCGCATGAACGAAATAGGTCACACAAAAACGTTGCGTTATTGATCAATAATTGGCAGATTGGGTGAGATATCGGTACGTTTCTATATAATATGCCTCAACTTATCCATTCGGAATACCTCGGGTCTTTCCGTCATTGTTCGGGAAAGCCCCTCGGATGTCATACAGTCATTCGCGGAGCGATTCTGTACGACCAGAATTGTTAGGCTGCCGCATCACTCATGACAAGTAGCCACCTCCGCGAACAAAATATAACACCTGGAAACCCTGGCTGTCTGAAGGCGTGTTTATCGCTCAATTTATTGATAATAAATTGGTATGTATTTGATACGCTGTATGTAAACTTGAAAGTGACACACCAGTAATGTGGTTAATTACACATTTTGGTGATCATTCCGGGCAAGTGGGAAAGTAGCTCTCGCCGCTTACGTCAAGTTGTAACGAAATCCCTCAAATCGTTACTCGATAGAATTCACGTAAAACGCATGGACAGCATTGAATCAGTACACTATTGACATGATTGAGTACTACACAAAATGATCATATAATGTGTGATTTTCGTCATTTCAATACTATATATTAGCGAACTATTTCTTAGCGGAAGAACACTCCGCCAGTCTGCGTGATCGGCGTGCCGCATCACATATCCTTCCATTTCAATATGGCCGCTTTTGTATGACATTAGAGATTGAAATCTGGCAAAGTTTCAAGCTCTAAGTTGAGAATGCAATTTATCCAGCAAATAAGGTTGAACATCTTAACAGGCCAAAATAGTCCCACGGTCGGTCACGTGGGTTTGTTGATAAACAAAATGGCTGACTTGGACTAGTGTCCGAGGTGAAATGCGCCGCCCAAAGGATAGATAAGTAGTTCGTTTCGGGTCGTTCCGAATGATCGTGTGCGTTGACGGATGCGGGTGTCGCACAGGGTGTCGAATACGAAATTCGCACAGCAATCGCATAGGAATTGCGTTCGGTACACCGATAGCCTTACGGTCGTACCCTCCCTCTGAAACAAGGCACCCTGAGAATCTCAGGTCTTTTACGGCCGTACCCTCCTTCTGAACCAAGGCCATCCTGAAAATCTCAGGTCATTTACGGTCGTACAGGGGCGTAGCTAGCTTTTTGGCCTGGGGGGGGGCAAAAGGT
>NMRB01000491.1:126227-142030 GCA_002633025.1 Notospermus geniculatus
AAAGACGCAGTGCGATTTTAAAAAGTCGCAGTGCGAGTTTATAAAGTCGCAGTGCGAGTTTAAAAAGACGCAGTGCCAGTTTAAAAAGTCGCACTGCGAGTTTAAAAAGACGCAGTGCGAGTTTAAAAAGTCGCACTGCGAGTTTAAAAAGACGCAGTGCGAGTTTAAAAAGTCGCAGTGCGAGTTTATAAAGTCGCACCGCGAGTTTATAAAGTCGCAGTGGGACTTTTTAAAAAGTCGCAGTGCTAGTTTATAAAGTCGCAGTGCGAGTTTAAAAAGTCGCAGTGCGAGTTTATAAAGACGCAGTGCGAGTTTATAAAGTCGCAGTGCGAGATTAAAAGTCGCAGTGCGAGATTGTGAGATTAAAAAGTCGCAGTACGAGATTAAAAGTCGCAGTGCGACTTTAAAAAGTCGCAGTGCGAGATTTAAAAAAAATAATACATGTCCCGTAACGGGCGCCGTACGTGTGCGGCGGATTCCTTGCGAGTTTTTTACCTCCGCGGCACTGGGCAAAATATTGACGTGTTTTCCACGCAAGGAAAAAACCTCACCGTGTACGGCGGGGCTGTCATTTGACTCGCGTCATTTTGCTAACGTGAAGGCATTCCATGGCACGTCGCCGTGTAAGTGTACTGTCCAAAATCCTCCGCCGCACACGAGAGGAAATTGACTGAATAAAAATCCTCGAATGACATTTTGCTCAGCTAATTTCTCTCGTGGGCGGCGGACTTTAGGCCTACCTTCACTTCCACTTTCTAAAGACCGCACGGGCTTCTTGTCAACGTATACAAGAAAACAACACATGCTTCCAATTAAATGAGGCAATGCAAAATGCCTCGAGCCACCAATGTCAGGATTAGCCGGTGTAGTTTGAACTACGCGTTGAAAAAATTGAACTAACGAAGGATTTCTCTCACGGTAACTGACAGCACACTGCTTGCCATTTTGGTTCCTGGTGACTGTTATCTTATTGGCAAAGACATGAAAATCAACATTGATCCATATCCAGCTCCCGTCATCAGGGGTAGGGAAATTGGTGCAGCCTGGTTCCACTTGCCTCTCAGTAAAGAACGGTTTTCCCGTACCGTACATACACCACATGTGAAACGCACCGAGCTCGGCTTTGTAGAATAGCCCGGCGTTTAATGCATAGCCAAACATAACGGCAACCAGCAAAGGACACTTTTGAGGAATCCCTTGGCTGAATTTAACATATATCTCATAACCAAATTGGCCCATTCGGCCCCTTAATTTCATAGGGGGGATAGCAATCTTATATTTATATTTTCCACGCAGTGCAGTTCGAGGATATTCTGACGGACCAGCTCCTGGTTTCGCATTGTTTAAACTTCCGTTGTTCCCGGATATGATGTCCTTTCCTCCATAGAGCTGCGAGAGTGGCCAAAATCCTGTTTGATATACACAGTGGTTTATTTTTTTCTTTTTCATACATTTAATACCGGTTGGCTTAATTGTCATGGGGGAATGTTCAGAAGGTCATTCATTCGCGTAAATGTACATCTATATGCTTTCGTCAGAGTGAACGGAAAATGCTGGTCTGATTTGATGAGCAACGGAAAATGCTGGTCTGATTCAGTGAGAGAACGGAAAATGCTGGTCTGAATCAGCGAGAGAATGGGAAATGGTGGTCTGATTTAGTGAGAGAACGGAAAATGCTCGTCTGAATCAGTGAGAGAACGGAAAATGCTAGTCTGATTCAGTAAGAGAACGGAAAATGCTGGTCTGAATCAGTGAGAGAACAGAAAACGCTAGGACGAAACGTTAGACGAAAGCTGATAGCCTAAACATCGCCTCCAAATAAGTTATTCCGCGTGGAAGTGATGGTGAAGCGATTCTTTCGCCCATAAGAAGAGAAACGTTTTTCTCAGATATTTTGGTCACCTGGTATAGCCTATTCGAACGCCTGTCTGTACCCGTACAATATGGCAACTGATCCGAAACTTTCATATGATTTGATTCCTCCTGTGACGACAGTATAGTGGAAAAAGCAACCCATTAAAACATCCCTTGTTCATCATTTGGTGTTACCCACCTATCACTCGGGATTGTCCTCCGTGCGGACACTTCAGCATCACCAGAATCACCAAGTAGTGGTCCATGGGTTGCAGCATTTCCGCAATGGCACTAAGACATAACGGATGTGAAATCTGATCAGACCGAAACAAGCACTCACAAACCAGAGGACGTTGATAATTTGGGGTACTGTTAGAGGTACAGTGGAACCTCTCTATTACGGACACCTCTGGGACTGACAAATGCTGTCCCTGATTACTCAGGTCAAAATGAATAGATATGGTGAATCTGGGACTGAAGTTCGGTGTCCTTAATAGAGAGTGTCCTCCTGGCAGAGGTCTCCGCTAAGGGGATACCACTAAGGCTACCGCTAAGGGGAGAGTGGGACAACATGGCCACCTTAAGCTTTCAAATCAGTTTTTTTCCATCATATGAACTGTATGAACTCGGGTCATGTTTTGAAATCATTTTTCGAAGTGTAATGACCCTTGAAATATAAAGCCCAGGGTCCATATTCATAAACGTTCTTAACTTAAGGGCGAGCCGACATTGTGAATGTTCATAGTGCTTCAATCCAGGCCCCTCTGTGAAAAGCAGTAAGGACACCCCACTTGACTGTTGTTTGGGTCCAATGTGATCACTGTGTTTTATAGACACAGGAAATGAGCAAAATCCCAAGAATTGCAAGTTAATTATATTATGTAATCCAAAACAAAGAAATTCGCCAAACATGAAAAACAGGTACAATTTCTCAGAGATGAAACATGACGACACACTTAGGGAGTGGCAGCAATGCCACAAACCCATAGAACCTGGGGTGGCATGGATGTCTTGACCAGCATTTCATAGACAGCATACAGGCTCAGTACATTAGAAGAGAACCAGGTAGTAAACTCCTGATCCAATATGGCCGCCCTGTTTTTGGAAAATTGGCAGCATTCATGCAGTTCACTTGTGGAGTGCTCTATGTCTGTTGAAAATAATGCTACCGAAAGATGTGGACTGGGTAGAAAAAGCGACGAACTGTTCTTTGATCTTCAAAGTGTACCATTTCTTGGGAAAGTGTTCCGACAAGTAGTCTTTTGTTTCAGCTTAGTAGCTAATTAGTGCATTGTAAGATGTATCTCATTCAATTCCTTTCGACTGATAGACCCCGCAGGTGCCTTCATTTTCGTCATACAACTTGTACTTTTATGGTATTTTGAGATGTTTTATTTCCAATGCTCCAAAAATTCACAATGTTGGCTCGCCCTTAAGGGGCGGTAGCCATAAGGAAGCGCACTGCAAATGGGGACTGAAAACAATTCATAATTTTCTTCAAGCAAAAAGGTAGCATCGACTTCGTGTATTTCTATGAAATTGCTACTCTTGTTCTACACATCTGAATTGAAAACGATGTGCTTTCATCTTTCATTAATCAGCTAATTAAGCAAACAATGCCCCCCCCCCATTTGACTTTTTCGTCATAGATTTCTCGGCAACAACGCGTCTGGGACCTGGCGTTTTATCACCAAATATTGGGGAATACATATGTGCAGTGCACGACGTTGATAATTATGCAATTTGTGCCAAAAATTAGTCAAAAATGAACATTTTGAATATGTCCCGAATCCTGTTGAATAGTGAAAAAATCTCAACGTCGCGCCCTGCGCACAAATATACTGCTGCCGAATGCAAAGAAACCACTGAAGTGCGATGCCTGATGGACGAGAAAAGTCTTCCCAAAATTTTCATATTTTGGCCAAAACACGCCTACGCTTTTCGAAATACGCGGGCTACCGAAAGCAACCTCCTTATTGTCATTAAAATAGGCCTATGCGCATGGACGCACCTGGTGTATAAAAGCATTGTGCTGGACAATATTTTTGAAACAGTGCAGGTTTTGGCAACGACCCATGATCAGCTTGTCCTTGACGCCTAATTTTATTAACAATACACGGTTATTCATAAAGAAAACGGTTCAACCATCGACCGCGGCGCTATTGACGGTTTCCACTACCGCCCCCTTAAGTGCGAAAAAACACTTAGTACTTGCTTCCGGAAGTGCCATGCTTATCTTGGTATTCATAAAACGACTAAAGCTGTGGTTACACTACATAAATCTCCGTGCTTTCCCCGGGGATTTTGCGGTTACACCTGTAAATCGCCGGGTCTAAATAGACCCGTGTCTGAAATCCCCGTGCTTATTAGCCCCAGCGATCTCGAAGGGGCAACGCCAGGGCTATTCTAAGCACGGAGATTCTATGTAGTGTAACCGCAAAATCCCCGTGTCTATTTGTAGTTCCACGCACCCCGACAGACGGCGATGCAAATTGATGAGTGAAGCGCATGCGTATAGGCTATTTCACGCCTCCAGCAGCCACTTAATTGTGCAGAGTTGCCTTCATGCAGTGCCCCTATCGCCGGGATACGGAACTTATTACCGCTCGCCGTGTCAACGCCGTGTTTTTTCTGGTTCGGAAAAACCCCGTGTCTCAATAACCCCGGGGATTTTGGATAGGTGTAACCACGGCTTAAGTGAGGGACTTAGATTAGTAACTATCTTAGATTTGAGGGACCTGCTAGCGTATTGCTCAAATCATTCCCAGGGCAGAATGTCACATTTCATTCCCATTTTTGTGGTTTGGAAATGGGCCAAAACACTTGACAGACAGGAAGAAGACAGATTCTTGTGTAATATTTAACAGCCTGTTACGGGGGACTACGAAAAAGTGCCGCATACATTGGCGTGCCGTGCTGTAGGCCCGCATAGAATAAACTTGGATGTGAAGTAGAGGAAACCAAATTTTTCTGAATCTGAGAACTGCGATTAATTGAGGAATATGAAAAGGTGATGACCGTTCTATCATCGAAATTTTCGTCATGTAACGAACAAGAAAAAACATGATGCTTTGGGTGAAGATCGCCAACTCCATGAATAGCCGCAACCTAGCTGCATCAAGCATGGTCGAAGGACTTCTATCAAAAGAAATGGCAAATTATTGTGTGTCTATCTCATCTGTAGCATTGATATAATTACAAATTATTGTAAATTTCAAATGGGTGCACTCGGTCCAAAAAAAATCACGTCGCACAGCATGCTCAAGTCGGTGGGGACCAGCGTTTACCGCACCGGCTTAACGTTTGTGGTCATCGCGTCCGTCCAAACTGTTTTGGTCATTATGGAAAACTGTTGACTTTGTCACATACCTCCGGCATCGATTGTCAATTTTCTTTACCGTGACTGTCCGTTAATCGCAGTTTTTTTAGAAAGAGTGAGCTTTCGAAAATCTGCAGAAACAGGAAATAGGAAATTAAAAACAGGAAATTCAACTTCATTTCCATGGACCTAATGTATTTCTGGAGATGGCTTTGGCACCATGAATGCCCCTGCTGCCAGTGCGTCTTTTAGCATATCACGTAAGACCTAGAGAGTTATGGTGCATCTTGAATTTTTAAATTTCCACTTCTTAGCCACGAAGTAGAAACGAAAGATAAATTTCAAAGTTTAATTTACATCGCAACTCTATCGGTCTAACGTCATATCATACGTTAAGGGCGAGCTGTCATTGTGAATTTTCATATTGCTTCAATCCAGGCCCCTCTGAGAAAAGCAATAAAGACACCCCCAGTTGACTTTTTTATAGTCCAATGTGATCACTGTGCTTCATAGACACAGAAAATGAGGAACGTCAGAAGGATTACAGCTTAATTACATTACATAATCGTAAACAAAGAAATTCACCAAACACGAAAAACAGGTACAATTTTCTTGGAGAGGAAGCATGTAAATGACAAATTGAAGGTGTGGCAACAATGTCACAAACCCATAGAACCTGGCAGTGGCGGATCCAGGAGTTGCCGAACGGGGGGGCGTGGAATGGGCAACCCCCATTCCCTGAGCCCCAAAGGCGCGAAGCGCCGAAAATTTTTGGGTAAAAGTGCCGGAAACGCGATTTCCTGGCACCTGGGCAGGCCAAATTGAACTTTCTTTTTACTGAAAATCAGGGGTCTGATTATATGCCTTCCAAAATTTTTGCTCCTCGGCGGCTGAACGGGGGGGGGCATGCGCCGGGCACGCCCCCCCTTGGATCCGCCACTGCCTGGGGTGGCGAGGGTGTCCTGACATGCTCTTCATGTACACCACACACGCTCAGTACAAAAAGGACAACCAGGAAGTAAAATCCAAATCCAATATGGCCGCCCTGTTTTGGAAAATCTGGCAGCATTCATGGAAATCACATGCCGAGTACTCTATACATGTTGAAAATATTGCTGTCAAAATGGGTGGACTAAGTAGAAAAAACCTCGAACTTTATGATCCACATGTCGTTTCATCCTCAAAATGTACCATTTCGTGAGAAAGTGTACCGATTACTAGTCTTTTGTTTCAACTTATATAGCTAATTAGTGCGTTCCAAGATACATCTCATTCAATTCCTTTTGACCTATAGACCCCGCAGGTGCCTTCATTTCCGTCATATATCTTGTACTTTTATGGTATTTTGACATCTTTTATTTACAACGCCTGGCCACGTTTCAAAAATTCAAAACGTTGGCTCGCCCTTAAAAGACGCTCCTGCAGCAGGCGATATTTGTGGTACCAACCATATCCTGAATTACATTACGCCATGGATATGAAGCCCAATTTCGTGTTTCGTGTTTCGTCGGATTTGCGAAACCTCACTATTATTGCTCGATTTTTCCGATTAAATGAATATTTCTTTGCAACTTTTCCAATACACCTTGGCCCGTATGCACCAACGTGGATAAACCTTAGATTAGGCTTAAACTAGGTTTAAGTATGGTTCAAAAATTTAATCCGCCTGCACCAACAAGAATGAACTTTTATCCGGTGTTTAAACCACAGATTATTCTAAACCTGCCAAGGGGTAGGTTTAAACTTGGATTAAGTCATTTTTGAAGACGTGACTGGAGTTACAAGATGGACAGGATCAACGCTTTTGAACAAGTTGACAATTTTCAACGGCCAGAACGGCTGATTCGAGATAGGAGCAATCCGATGGAGGAGTTTTGAGATGGTGATTTTCCACAAAAGATACCGCTTCACCAAGGAGAATGTGTTGGTAATTTTGGATTGGATAGAAAAGAGATTACACCCAACTCCAACAGAAATGCTGCTGTTTCACCAATTAGCAGGCTTTTACTCACGCTATGATTTTACGCCACAGGTCATTTCCAGATGACAGATTGTGATCTTGCAGGGTGTTCACCAAACTACAGCTCGGCAGAGGGGTAGGTTAAAACTTAGATTAAGTCATTTTTGCCACAGCATATTACAATGAGATCGTGTCCACAGAGTGTGACCTAATCCATTGGTAATAGCCATTTATGTTATGAAATTGGTTCAACCATGGATGAACCATGGATAACTTAATCTGTGGTTTAACTAGGTTGGTGCAGGTTCAAGTTCGGATGATTTAATCCACGCTTAATCCATGATTAGTAAATCTAGGTTTAAGCCAAATTTTAAACCACTTTGGTGCATACGGGCCAAGGAGTTTTATGAATACGGGGCCAGATTAAAATTTACTCAAAAGGTACTCTAACCCTAGAATTGACCTCTGCAAAGTTACTCTAGGGTTAACCCGGAGTAAACTATATATAAATATGAAATTTTACTCAAAAGTAACTCTGGAGTTAGGTTAACCTGAGCCGGCAGCTATTTTGTTTCACAAATGGATTACAAAATCTACTAGAGTATATGCTAACCTCTAGGCCCGTATGCACCAACGTGGATAAACCTTAGATTAGGCTTAAACTAGGTTTAAGTATGGTTTAAAAAATTAATCCGCCTGCACCAACAAGGATTAACTTTTATCCGGTGTTTAAACCACAGATTATTCTAAACCAGCCAAGGGGTAGGTTTAAACTTGGACTAATACATTTTTGAAGAAGTGACTGAAGTGACAAGATGGACTGGATCAACGCTTTGACAATTTTCAACGGCCAGAACGGCTGATTTGAAATAGAAGCAATCCGATGGAGGATGGTGATTTCCACAAAAGATACCGCTTCACCAAGGAGAACGTTTTACTAATTTTGGATTGGATGGAAGAAGAGATTACACTCAACTCCAACAGGAACGCTGCTGTTTCACCAATTAACAGGCTTTTACTCACGCTACGATTTTACGGATTTCCAGATGACAGATTGTGATCTTGCAGGTGTTCACCAAATTACAGTCAGCCGGATAGTGAAATAGGTGTCCCAAGCAATATTATTGCTCGGCAGAGGGGTAGATTAAACTTGGATTAAGTCATTTTTGCCAGAGCATATACAATGGGATCGTGTTCACAGGGTGTGACCTAATCCATTGGTAATAGCCATTTATGTTATGAAATTGGTTCAACCATGGATGAACCATGGACAACTTAATCTGTGGTTTAACTATGTTGGTGCAGGTTCAAGTTCGGATGATTTAATCCACGCTTAATCCATGATTAGTAAGTCTAGGTGTAAGCCAAATTTTAAACCACTTTGGTGCATACGGGCCCTAGGGGTTAAGTTTGAGATACTCATTTTAGAGGTCAAATTCAAAGTAAATATTTCAACAGTCCTGGAGAAGTGATTCTGGGATGATGGCTCATGTGATGATTTTCTTCCGTTTTTCAAGCTGTGGCACATCAGAGCCGGAAATGCTAGAACACCAGCTTCTAGTGATGAGCTGGCTCACTTGCATCTCAGGTTCACTGATGAACTGTTATACTAAAAATTTACAAAAAACAAACATACGGGTCTTTTAGGAAGCAATATGGCAATATGGCAAGACCCCCCCCCCGCCCTCATGGCATGAAATAAAAATGATCAAATGGGAGGCCAAAATGACGACCTTCTCCTCTAGTGATAGCCTACTCAACTTGGCCAAGTTATTTGCCGAAAAATAACGTTCGTCTGAAAAAATAGACCAACCTGGGTCCATATTCATATAAACATACTTAAGTCAAAGTGTTGCACACTTACACTTACATGTAAGTACTTTTATGAATATAGTCCCACGTCTCTAAGTGAACACACCTGCAATTTGGTTGAAAAACGATCACAAAATCCTTGTCCTTCTGCGAACACGACTGTACAAGGTCCTTGTCCACTCCTGGTAACCTACAGGCCCGTATGCACCAACGTGGATAAGCCTTAGATTAGGCCTAAACTAGGTTTAAGTATGGTTTAAAAAATTAATCCGCCTGCACCAACAAGGATTAACTTTTATCCGGTGTTTAAACCACAGATTATTCTAATCCAGCCAAGGGGTACTTGGATTAAGACATTTTTGAAGAAGTGACTGAAGCGACAAGATGGACTGGATCAACGCTTTGACGATTTTCAACGGCCAGAACGGCTGATTTGAGATAGGAGCAATCCTATGGAGGAGTTTAGAGATGGTGATTTCCACAAAAGATACTGCTTCACCAAGGAGAACGTTTTTGCTAATTTTCGATTGGGTGGAAGAAGAGATTACCCCCAACTCCAACAGGAACGCTGCTGTTTCACCAATTAACAGGCTTTTACTCACGCTACGATTTTACGCCACAGATCATTTCCAGATGACAGATTGTGATCTTGCAGGTGTTCACCAGACTACAGTCAGCCGGATAGTGAAATAGGTGTCCCAAGCAATTGCTCGGCAGAGGGGTAGATTAAACTTGGATTAAGTCATTTTTGCCAGAGCATATTACAATGAGATCGTGTTCACAGGGTGTGACCTAATCCATTGGTAATAGCCATTTATGTTATGAAATTGGTTCAACCATGGATGAACCATGGACAACTTAATCTGTGGTTTAACTACGTTGGTGCAGGTTCAAGTTCGGATATTAATCCACGCTTAATCCATGATTAGCAAGTCTAGGTTTGAGCCAAATTTTAAACCACTTTGGTGCATAGGGGCCACAATGCAATATGAGATTAAAAATTGCTAAAGTAACTTGTTGAAAAATAATGATTGTTTGGCAGAGTTGACCATCCTGGTGTGTCAGTGAACTCAACTGCCATTTTGGCCCAAAAAATTTTTAAAAACAGCCACTATGACCTCAGATCAGGTAGCCAAAAGATGAGGTGATAGAGGGGGTGGGGATAAAATGGCCCCGTATGCCATATTGGCCCAGCACATGTGGGCCATTTTGCCCCACCTGCGATTTCTAGATAAACATGCCCATGTGTGAAATTTTGCAAATCGGGCAGGAAGTTTAAGCTGCCATTTTTTATCACTGATTTCTAGCAAACAAGGATGCAATACCATTCGAACTTTTGAGTTACGGTCCCACAACAAACACACTTTCCTCTGATACCTACAGTTAAGCCCTAATTTATTCATACCCCATGAAAAATTATAGCAAAAATATTTAGAAAATATCTATCAGTTGCACTGACACGTCTTGGGCTTCGTTTAATGACTTTTAGTCGAAATGTGTAGAGATTGAAAATATTGGCAAAATATCACGAAGATATCAGGTGTTGACAAACCTAACTTTTGAAAATTCCAAATACTTGATTCGAAATTGATTTCATATCATACAATGCTATCATGGAACCTTTGTGAAGTAATACTCGCATGAATATACCTCTTCGTTTTTGCGGCATAATTGTGCAAAAAGCTGCCTGATTTTGATGCCTTTTGCTTTATTTTTTGCCATTTATTCAAATTACTATCTCATATGATTGAACAAGTCTCAAAATTAGGTGGAATCTTTTTTCATTTGACTATGTGGGCCTGATGGCATTTGTTTTGTTTTCAAAATTCTTGAAATAATCAAAGTATTAAATGTGAAAATTCAATTGATGGAATTTTTACAAAATCGAAGTAAGATTTTTCGAAAAATTTCTTTACTGCAATTTTTAGAATTGGTCATAGGATGATATGATGTCGATTTCGAATCAAATATTTGAAATTTTAAAAAGTTACGTTTTTCGTGGTACATGTATTTTGAAATTGTTATATTTCTGTGATATTTTGCCCATATTTTTTAATCTCTGTACATTCCGACTAAATTTTAGTCAATGAAGCCTAAGACGTGCCAGTTCAGCTCCTGTGTATTTTCTAAATATTTTTCTTAATTTTCCATGCGTATGAATAAATTCAGGCTTACTGTACTAATAGACCAGGGTGGGAGAAATTTTGAATGTCACACTCTGCAAAGAATGAACTCTGCAGCCACACGGTTTGTTCCACATGAAAATATATCTTGTTGGTCATATTTCTGCATCAAAAGTTTGGAAATTTGAAAATATCGTAATTATGTAATAGCTCATCAGAAAAAAACACTAAAAATCAAACTTTGTATTACGTAATATTTTTGTGATTTTTGTTGCAGATATGATAGAGTGGCACTTTCTAGGGATTTTGGGCTTTGTTTTATCAAAATATGTTGAGTGGTTGCTGACATATTCGAGATTATCAAAATGTTGATAATTTGAGATTTTCGTGTTTTGTAGGAAATTTTGATGCCATTCGATAAAGGTAACCTCAGAATATGGATTTACAAATTTTTGGAACTTTTTGCCTTAACTTTGCAGAAATATTGCGTATTTTTCAAAGTATCAGAATGTTGATATTTTGAAAAACATGCTTAACTTCTTACCAGTTTCGGCTAAACGGTTCAAAACTTCATTGTTCTTAGTTTTTAGGTGTGCTCTGTCAACTGATATCAAAATGTGTTGAAAAATTGAAAAATCTCAAATTATCGAAATTTTGATAATCTCAAATATCTCAGCAACCACTCAACAGATTTTGATGAAACAAAGTCCATGCATGATCCTTAGAACGTTCCACTCTATCAAAACTGCAACAAAAGTCACAAAAAGTGACATAATAAAAACGTTGATTTTTAGGACTTTTTCTGATGAGCTATTACGTAATTACGATATTTCAAAATTTCCAAAATTTTGATGCAGAAATATGACCAACAAGATGAACTTTCATATGGAACAAACACCGTTAAAATTGGCTCAGAAGTATTTGAAATTTTCAAAGTATCATGTGTAGACAAACTAATGTCCATGGCTGTACATGTAAACCCTGGACCCCCCCCTGGCCAGGGGTTCGACACTTAATCGACACTGGAAAAATTCTCATTCGTCCAGGGATCGACATTTTATCACCCAGAGTGGTGGGTTCACTCACCAGACATTCACCACGCTTTGCAGCACTGGTCAGTCTTCGACTGTTTTTCACCCTGCAGAATGCTGTTGTACGTCAGGAAATCACCATTAAAGGTTACCTGAAAGGCATTTCATGTTTTTTTTTTCTCTCAAAAGTAGTTTGAGTAAAAAACAGTTCAGTGAAAGTTGCATGAAGATTGGACCATTAGTTACAGCGCTATACCAGATTTAAGATGTTGTTTCTTCCTGACAACCAAACAACTTGGTTTCCATGGCTGTCCAGGCGGTGGGTTCATGAGGTAAATTGTGCCATCCAAAATCCAAATATTGCCCTCAGAATCCATATTAAGGAAATAAAACTGCAGTACGACCGAATGAACAAGAAAAATACATCAAAACTACACCCAACTGCCCAAGTTAAATGAGTTATTTTAAAGTTTTTTATATGTTTAAAAAATCCAATGACATCAAATGTGCTGTTCTCCGCTGCCTGACATGGTTGTCAGGGTGTGCAGTCATTCTTTTTAAATTCCCATAACATGGAAATGGGTGATCTGATTTGGCTTACTGGATATAGCATAATCATAAAAAAGCATAACATAATCGGGAGTACTCATTATTTCCACGCCGACCATGATAGTGGACCAAATTCCTAGTTCCGTGGCATACCGTTAAGTGGCTGGTTGTCAGACGCACGTCAGCACCTCTTGCAACAATCTGAAGAGGTCGCCACCATCGTTCCTCGACCGAGACCTGGAACCCAGCACAAGATTCTGGTGCTCGTCGATAATGTATACAAGTGATCACATCGAAAATTAGAATTTGTTCCAGTAGGCGTATTTGTAAAAATAGTACCGGTACCGTAGGCCTACTATTTTAACATTCCGTTGGGTATTCAAAATACGAACTCTTTCGAATTCTTACCCGGGGGGGGGGGGGGGCCCNCATAAAGTGTGTTGCACATCCGCGTACCAACAATTGCTGGTAAAGGGATGTTTTTCGAGCCGCAGCGGCGGGGCCGAATAAGCCCCCCTATTTCACCCATAACCCCGCAGAAAGTCCACGGGAATACATAAAAAGACACTCTCCCCGCCTTAAGCCCTCTCCTGCCTAGTGTGGTCCATGTGTCCTGCAAATTTCCATTTATTTCTTGCGTGAAAATAACCCGTTTGTGTTGGTCGCCTGACAGTAAACTTTACATTATCCTTAATGAAAATTTCTTTATTCACCTCGCTTTTTTCCTTAAAATGAGGAGAAAAACAACGTTTTTGTCATATTATTCCTAATCATTTAAATACTCATTATCACTATATAGGCCTACCTAGGCCTACAAAAATTTGTATTAGGTCACTTTTTCATGACGCAACGTCAATATTTTACATGTGACGTCGCGACAGGTCGATCGATCGATCGCAGACCCACCGCGTAGCAGCAAACTTAACATCAGAAGAAAGTGGTTTTCTCAGAGATGGCTATGCACGAACGTGTACATGGAAACGAGGTTCGTTCAAAATTTTGTTAAAATGAGTAATTTGCATATTCGAATTCAGCTGGTCACAATGAACATTTCGTGAAGTTCACGTCGATTTCGAAGCGACAGATTTTGCAGAATCCACCTTCGAAATTTGACTGTGTAATGCATTCTCCATTAAAGTAATATCCTTATTTTGCTTTTTTCTCGAAAAATTGCCTCTGACAGTGAACACCAACTGTTATGGGGCCTTGCATAAGATGCGCTCCCTCTGCACGTGCCATTTGCACCTCGTTCCCGTGTAAAAAACCATGACAGGCATAACACTTTTTGTACATCTCAACTGGGTATAACTTTGGGTACTAGGTTTGGGATTATGTTATGCTTTTTATGATTATGCTATATCCAGTAAGCCATCCGATTTTAATGCGGTTTTCAGTTTCATGCTGCCTGATTAATGCTCTACCGTATTAACCAGAAAACCAGAAGTGCATGAAACCGTTTCAGGTAACCTTTAAAGGGAATTGGCAGTGAAATTTGTAAAAAAAAACATTGTTGTGTTAACTAACACCACCACAATGCTCTCGGCCAATCAAATTGCATGTAAAACACATTTTGTTGACATTTGGTCTCGAGTCCGCCATTTTGTTGTGATAGTACGATAAGCCGTCGTTTCGAAGATTTCTCTCAATCGCCAGGAATGCACCGCCGGGAATTTCGCTATGCGCCAGGTATTCGAAAAAATTATTTTTAATTCAATGCAGGGTATCGAAATTTTTTCACCAACATAAATTTACAATATCGCCAGGAAATAGACGGCAGATGAAAATTGCATCGTCCAGAATTCGACGCCGATTTGGCACAGCAAACCTAGTATATGGGGGGGGGGGGCATATTACCTGAGAGGGCCATTTTGCCCCACTCTCCCCTACTAGTTTTGTATACATATACTCATAGATTGTATCTAGTACCTGACGACTGAGGTATCGTAGGGCGTATCCTTGGCCGCGTTCGATTACTTCCACCGTGCTTCCCCGTGCTTGTCTCTCAGTAGACTGGTTCCCGGTCCCAATATAGCTCAAGGATAAGGGACCGGTATTGCCTGATGTAACAACGGAGTTATAATAACAATAATAATAATAATAATAATAATAATAATAATAATAATAATAATAATAATAATAATAATAATAATAATAATAATAATAATAATAATAATTTATTCATTTTATAGTGCTAAAATACAATGTATGAGACATTTTCTAAGCACTTGACAGAAATTTAAAACATTGATTGAAGAATTTAAAACAATGTGCATGACTAAAACTCATTTAACCCATTTCAAAGTGCCTTTTAAAAAGTTCAGTTTTTAATTGCCGTTTAAAACTAGCAGTGGCGATGGGGCGATGGGACCACGCATCGAAGCTGGAAGGGAATTCCACAGCCTGGGCGTCAAGACGCCCAGGGAGCAGTCACCGTAGCCCCCCCCCTCCCCCCCGGAACGCGGTATGGCTAACAGCCAAGGGTCATCCGACGACCGGAGCCCGCGCGCCGAGGCATGCAGGCTGAAGAACTCCCCCAAATAAACTGGACTGTTCTTCACATGAATGGCATTATGTGCCATTAAAAGGACTTTGTAATCGACACGTGATCTTACCGGCAGCCAGTGGAGCTCTCTAAAAATCGGTGTGATGTGGTATCTTCTTTTTGTTCTTGTAAGCAGCCTAGCTGCAGCGTTTTGTGCCTTTTGAATTTTAGTGATGGCACATTCAGGCAAGCCGAGTAGGAGACCATTTTTAAAGTCAATCCTTGACGTTATGGTACCTAGCACATGTTGTATTGTCAAGATGACGACGAATCTTTGACAGACTGTGGATACGAAAATAGATTGGCTAGCTCTTTTTGAATTTGAATTTGTAATGCCGCTGTTAATTGGTTAGCTATTTTGGGATGTGAGGTAAGTAAGCTATTTCTCAGTACTGAGGGGAATCCTCTGTGACGTCATAACCTGGCAGCTTTCTGCCAAGTATGGCCGCCCAATACAGGTGTAATGTATGAGAATGCCTCCCGTATGACAATGCCCGCTTTATTGTTCGGCGCGCACTCAAATACAGAAAGACAATTGATCAGTGCCTCCCCCATTGTCATGTCGCGGCTTATTCCGTCAATCTTTTGTTGGGAGTCACTGGGAAACGGGGGG
>NMRB01000491.1:142043-154107 GCA_002633025.1 Notospermus geniculatus
GGGGGGGGGGGGGGGCAGTGAAAAACATTACACCGGTCCCTTTCTCCGTCTGAGCTATGTTGGGACCGGGTACCAGTCTAGTCTCTCAGGGAAGAAATGACATGCGCAGTGAATGGGAGTAAATGAACAATTTCGGGCTAGCTCTTCGAGGAAAGTGCCATGGCGGTCCGTTCGTCTGCTATGCGGGAATTAAAATATTGACATTGACCTAGCCCCTAGATGACAAATGCTGATGGAGTTGCAGCGCAGAAAAAGGCTTATGTTGGCCTTTGTTTTAATTGATATGTATTTCATCTCCCGGAGCGTCCTTACCCCGGTCGTGGCCAATACCCCATCATCCGTGTATATTTGTAGGAGAAATCGATTCCTGAAACGATAGACTACCTGCCATCTTGGAACGATGCATTCTGGGATACATCATACTTCCCGAAGTAGCCCACCCCAAGGGTAGGGCTACTTGGAACAGGCCCGAGCTAGCACGAATGGTGACGTCATCACCAAACCGAACGCTGCCGTGGAGGCACGAGCAGGCACGGCGGAAGTAAACGAACGCGGCCTTTGTATCCAGTGTCAGAGTTATCAATTTACTTAGAGCGTAACCGAAGAACCAGATTTTGGTTCTACGTCATCAGCATGATCAGATCACGGATTGGTGGTTCCCGTACCACGTGACCTCAAACTGTAAAGATGGCGATGCTGTGCATTCGCCGATTCGGCTTTTCGAGAGGAATATGTTTCGTGATTTTGATAACAAATTGCGGTTTTCTTAATGTTTGTATGGCTAAGAGTGAACAGAGAGCGTAATTGCGAGTGTAGCTGGTTGAAACAGCAAGTAAAATGCCTGAGAGCAGCGTTGTCAAGTGATACGATTGCCGTGCACTAAATGTATTCAAAACACGACCTGGAGATGGACGGACGAATCAAAATAGACCCCCGCGATAGGCTTCATCTGACTCTTGTTGCGGCCGTCAGTTCTGCAAATGAGCAACAGGAGGCAGTGTTCGGACTATTGCCACTTTTTCTAGACAGCCGGCGCCACCGCGACTTGTCTGGAGCGGCACTGTATCAAACGCAACCGTAAGTACACTACGTGGCACCGTATTTTGTCAATTTCCGGTTTTGTTCAGGCGTATAATACATGTACATGTATTCAGGGCATATAAATCCAAGATTCAACAGGTTCAAGTTTAAGCTCAATTCTGGGGCAGAGTTGCCCGACGTTGATATCCCTGTCAGCAGTGCCCTCGGGTGGGGCGTGGCCGATGATGGCCGACTGCTAGTAGGAACGTTCGAGGTCGAGTTCCCGTGGCGGAAACATATGCGGGGATTGCTCCGATGCAACGGTGAGCAACTGATCAGATGCTCAAACAGGCCGATGTGCGCGCCCCGGCAACGCTATTGCCGACCGTTGCCGCTAGTTCAGCCAGTTGCTCATGTTCTACTGTTGCCGACCGTTGCTTCTAGTTCTCTTCAGTCGCTGTCGATATGCGCGCTCTGGCAATGAATTTCCTTTGTTTGTGGAGCACACCTGGTCATGTGATCGAAGCAGATGACCCATAAAATGTCTCCCGAGTGGTCTGATCGGAAGACATCGACAATTTCCGTGTAGCATTCAGTTCAGTTGCCTGTTCGACGTGCGCGCTCCAGATTGAAGACTGGATTGTGTTGCCGCAATGACCATTGTTAAAAATATCTGTAAATTTACAGCAGAATTTTCACTGCAAGGTTGCTGTAAAATTCATTTCACTGCAAACTGCTGTTTTTTTCACTGGAATTTAACAGCAAGATTACAGTTTCTCAGTTTTAACCCTATAATGCCAATTGTATCATATATGATCACCATTGTACTACCTCGTATAGCTAGTCAATATCAAAAATATTGCCCCTTACATGCCCACTGTATCATATTTGATCACCTACTGCTGCCACCTCTCTGGAAAGAATGACACTAATAACACTTTTGGGTTATGGGGACAAGGTTACGCTCACATCGATAGCGACTGTTGCGTTCAGTTGCTTCCAGTCGCAAGGTTGATGTGCGCTAGGCTTAGGAAGTGGTGACGCAATAATTCGCGCCGACTGTCCGTTCGTGTGGTTTGGACTGGAGGTGTCGTGAGTAACTGTAACCTGTAACCGGTGCCCTGTAAACATTTGTAAGACACATGTTTCAATACACTTTATTTTTAAAACGAAACTTGTGTCGTTCATTTCTTTGCCTTGGCATGCGTCATGAGGACCTCTCAAACTTAAATGTGTCCACGTAACCCATGACAATGTTCAACTGGAAAACATTTAGACAATGGACTGACCTCTTCTCCATTTTACTATAAATTAGGCAGAGAAGAAAAACAATAGGATTATACCCTATAAACATCTCGGCACTCTTATCTCGACCCCTGTGAAACGGGTTTCACAGGGGCCCGATGGGTCGGTGGAGCCTGAGGGATGTAAATGTAGTTGGGGTCCGTGTAACGTACATGTACATTTACTCCCGAAAAGAGACTGCGCACCACGCACACCGACTTTCCCGACGTTTACCGAAGTTTACCGACGTTTTCCGAAGTTTGCCGACGTCAGTTTTAAACCAGGTGATTTTGTTCCCCAAAAGACAGCAAAGCTCGTTGGCTTTTCGTGTCAGACCGGAAGCAAACCACCATGCTGGCATTATGCGAACAAAATTTACGATATGAATTCCTTTCATCATCAACTTCCACTGTTTTCATTGCAACGTTATTCAACTGCTTCACCGTGGAGAATCGGCAGCCGCCTTTCCGAGTATTTCGTTCCGGCAGCAACCCTCTCCGAGTCTTATCTTAACCTCACCGAGTAAAAATGGCGGATGTCGCTGATGAGACAGCTCACGCCGACAAAACTGGTGGTTTTATAACGCCTACCTCAAAGTAAGTCTTTTATGATACCGTAGAGGCTATTTTATTTGTATACTCCATCGTTCGGTAGAAAGTTTCCGAGGGTTTAAGCTTGCAATCGGGTGTACGAAGTGAAATTGTTGGGAAGGTTGCCGATCAGCATAAATTCTACTGGACTGTGCTGTGTCAATCGCTTCATCCTCGGACGAAAATGCCTCTTTTAGTCAACTGTTAGCCTTTTTATCTCGCAGACGCCTTGTTTCTTCCAAGAGTATGAGGAAAACTTAATTGTGATCACGAAGATAACCATTTTTTTGTGTTTGTACTTGGCTTAAACAGGCATTTTCGTCCGAGGAGGAAGCGATTGACACAGTGGAATTTACGCAGGTCGACAAGCTTCCCAACAATTTCACTTCGTACACCCGATTGCAAGCTAAAATCCTGATAAACTTGCTACCGAACGATGGAGTATACAAATTAAAATAGCCTCGACGGGATCATAAAAGACTTACTTTGAGGTAGGAGTTATAAATCCGCCAGTTTTGTCGGCGTTTCAGCAACATCCGCCATTTTTACTCGGTGAGGTGTAACATGTGACTCGGAGAGGGTTGCTGCACTCGGAAAGGCGGCTGCCGATTCTCCACGGTGCACTCCGTCGCCATACACCAAGAATTGACTGTGACCTCAGTCAGTAGCTTGGGTACTTGTAATGGAGATAAACAAAGTATCAAGAAGTGTGCCACAACTTCATGCCTCGTTGACAGTTTATGATGGATGATGGTCTCACAAGGGTGCCAGGCTGTGTAGGCTACTTTCCAACGTATTAGTATGTGTGTACATAGGTACACGCTACCTGGTGACAGTGTGTTGCTCATGAGCATGGCAGTTTCCATGCATGTAGGGTAGAAGAACTGTTGCTTTTTTTAAAAAAAATAAGTTGCTTGAAATAAAAAATGGTAATCGATATGTGAATTTTGTGAATTCAGAAATCAACCACATTATACATCGTCGAGGTTTGGCTGCAACACCCTCAATCTATAAATAGGCATCTAGGGCCTACCGGTATAGTGAAAAAGGAAACGGCACATTTCTTCAGAATTTCTTCAGTCATCCTTTAAATACCAAGACCAGCAAGTATCCTTCCTCCTACCACAACAGAACAAGAGCACCTAAAAACTGTCAACCCAAATGCCCCACCTTCATATCCCCAAGGCGGTAGGCCCTACTCGTAGTATACAGTAGGCCTTACACTATTTCTCCAAGAGTAATTTGAGCCAGATTCCTCATATATGTTACACACTGAGATCACCCAGCATCACTTGATACCGTTGTATTGCCATCACATGTTTACAAGTTGTGACAGGTTTATGGACATCGTCATTAGAGGCGTGCTTCAAAAACAATCAAAGCCACATGGGCTGGGGAGACTCCACATTCCCTATGTGTATGGCAACGGAGTGGGTGTGCTTAGTAAGCTCTACTGTAACTCTGTCGTCGGCGTTCGAACCCGCAACTTCTGCGAAGGCACGGTGAATAATACACCTCTCCTTCTGTTGAAATCACCGAAACTGCACATTTGTCAGTGCGTCGCCCGATCAACCGATTTAGATCACTGAGAAGGGTGTGACGGAAAACACAACACTGATGTCATTATCACCATATATACTTATCTGCTTTTTCTTCTATATATACATCGGTAATGGCTTCATGAACGCCTCTTTAGCATTTTACCCTCCAAAGCGTAGCCTGGGGCTACTCCAACCTGTCTTTTGTTTCTCACTCATCTACCGTAAGTTCATGGCTAATGTGCCTTTCTTTGTTCCGCATTATCCATTCAAAAAAGCAATGCTATAGACAATAAGATTACCGTCAGTGATGAATTGTTGAAATGAGGCATAAAGGCAGGATTACAGATACATAGAATAATACTTGATGGAAACAAGCTGAGCAGACCTTGAATTTTTCTCCCTGGCGCGTTAGCGCGTTAAATTTGTTGTCCAAAAAAAACGCACAAGCATACGTATTTCCACCACCCTCAGTCCCAAAGCACCGGTATGAATGAATGGGGAATCTTTCTATGAGAAAAACAACACCAAGACACCTTGATTCGGTCCAGGGCTCAACAGAGTATTTTTCACCATGTGACGTTAGTCTTATCTTGGCGTTATCTCACAAGCACATTGCAGATGTGATAGAGATAACGCCAATAGCACAAACGGTGTTATGAACAACCCAGCCCTGTACTTTTAGCTCCAGAGCCAGTTTTGTGAAGCAGTCAGAGGTCTTTGTATCAGCTTTCCAGCGAACTACAAATTTCGTATGATTAGTCCCACGACTCTGCTTTACAAAATAGCATCCTCCCACAGCAGGGCTTTGGTCTCGTTCCTCTTCATACACTCCACACAAAGCCCTGCTGAAATTGGGCCTCCCAGGCAAGCATGAGGCGGTAAGAAAACCATTGCCCAATCAGAAATCAGCATTTTTAGGGCGTGAATACTAAATAAGTATGACTCAAAATAACAATCAAACATAATAAGAATCTTTCCCCATCCTGAAGAAATCAGGTCCTTAGCTTACCTCCCTAACCCGCACGCACGAGGCCCTGAACAAACCAGCAGCATTTCGTGGAGTACTGCCGCCGAGAAAACATGCGGCCAATCAGCGCGCTGCAATCAAAGTAAGCCCGGCCTCCTGCAAAGATTTATGCTAATGACTTTTCCTACAGCTGTCTGTTGCTTTTGAGGCAAGCGAAAACTCGCGCTTTGGCTGTAAAATGCTGCACTTTTTCATCATTTGGGGTTGACTAAGATGACATTTTGGGTGAATAATGTCATATGCTATACAAATGATCTGTTATTCGCTTCAGAATGCAGCGTATTACGTTGAATGGGAGATGTTTACTCGTCCAAAGCCGTAGGTCAAATGAATCACCCGCCATGTTCGACAGAGTTGCGTTGCTAGTCACGTGACCAGTGTTGTCAGGCAACGTGCTTCTGGTATCCGTGAAGCTTGGCTGTTCCGAGTGTGTTATTCCCCCACCGTAAAAGGAATAATATCGAAGTAAATAACCAAATATGTGATAAAAGCAGCAGGATGTATGATTTCCAACGCTTAGAAAGTAGCAATAAAGAATAAATTAGACAAGTCTTGCTGGCCTTTGAGAATTTGTAAGTTTCATATGGCCACAGTGAGGAATCAGTATCGGGAGTAAGCTATCTAGACGTCATGGCCATTCTACTCCACAGAACGTGGATGGTTTGTTCAGGGCCTCGTGCGTGCGAATTTAGGGAGCTAAGCTAAGAGGACCTGATTTCTTCAGGATGATCTTTCCCATACATAGGAAGAACCTCTGTGATAAAATTCAGTCAATTTTGGAAAGATGTTAGTGAGTTGTAAAGCACAAAACTTTAAGGTAAAACGGGGTGACACCACGAAACTCGTAATTCTCCAAGTTATCCTGCCAATAAAGGGAGTGCAACAGGAATATGGAACAGCCGCACCAGATTCACTGGATGTTCTATTTAAGCAGGGGTTTGTGTGAGTGGATGAAGAGGAACGAGGTAAAAACTCCTGCTGTGGGATGATGCAAAATACGGTCTGAAGTTCTAATCGCTGGACCAAATTCAGATATCTTGGCGTCTTCTTTCTTCTAGAAAGATTCTCTATCCATTGCTATGAGAAGTTGGGGCTGTGGTAGTAGAATAAGGCTACGGGTATACCGAGCGCGAATTCGCATGCGGTAGGGCAACGCATGCGATTTATGCTTTGAGTGCCTTTGTGTGCGTGTAGTGCGGCGGAAAATAACAAAGACTTTGACGCACAGGACGACGGATCGCGTTCGGTATACCCGTAGCACTACACGTATATGCTTGTGCGTTTTTGAGCCACCCTGCATTTGATATAGAGGCCATGCACCTACGTCATATTCCTTGCATAATTAGCTCATTCATGCATAATTAGCCATGGGTCTGGAGGAAAACTGTACATTACAAATGTATAAAGGCCGGTCTACACGATCATACATTTGTTCAAAACATCATCATACATTTGTATGATGATGTTCATGGACAGATGTTTGATTGTGTAGGCTGATTTCCCAACAAACGTGAACAACAACCAACATGTATGATGATATTCAAATTTTTAAGGCCCGTCTACACGATCATACATTTGTTCAAAACATCATCATACATCTGTATGATGATGTTCATGGAAAATGTATGATCGTGTGGACGGTTTTCCCAACAAACTTGAACATGTATGATGATGTTCAAATTTTTAGCTGCATGTTTCATCTTGACACCAAATGCACAACACCCAAAAAAAATTGTATGATGATGTTCATGGACAAATGTATGATCGTGTGGACGGTTTTCCCAACAAACTTGAACAGCATCCAACATTATCCTTTCTCCATCATACTTCATCATACAAATGTCCATGAATGGTGGACTGTAGAGCGAAATCCACAACAAACTTGAACATCATCATACAAGTTTATAATGCTGTTTTGAACAATGTATGATGAAATATGATGATGTTCAAAATATTAGCAGCATTGTGTAGACGGAAATCCACGACAAGCATGGACATCATCATACAAATGTATGATGATGTTTTGAACAAATGTATGATCGTGTAGACAGGCCTTTAGAAAAAGTGTAAACTGCTAATCTTCACGCCTGATAAACAAGTATTAAATGCATTTTGGGGTGAAAAGATGTGGTTTTATTCTCCAGTACATAATACATATACCTGAAAGTTGGAATGATTTAAGAAGTAGTCAACAAAATATTTGGTTTTTGCTCTCATTGATTTCAGTAATTTCTAATAAACCTTCTATCCAATATGGCGGCATAAACTAAGGGTTACACAGGAAGTGACATCATGTGCATAACCTCTATTGGACTCACGAACAACCCAATGACGAAGTGAGGAGTGGCCAGCAACGTAAGTCAATCTTTACATGGTACACTAAACAGAAGTAATATCCGTTAATCTCCGTTCTTTACTATTTCAAACAAATGCCAGAGCGGATATTTGTCTTAAGGGCGAGCCAACGTTTTGATTTTTTGAAACGTGGCCAGGCGTGGTAAATAAAAGATGTCAAAATACCATAAAAGTACAAGATATATGACGGAAATGAAAGCACCTGCGGGGTCTATAGGTCAAAACGAATTGAATGAGATGTATCTTGGAACGCACTAATTAGCTAATAAGTTGAAACAAAAGACTAGTAATCGGTACACTTTCCCACGAAATGGTACATGTTGAGGATCAAACGACATGTGGATCATAAAGTTCGAGGTTTTTTCTATTTAGTCCACCCATTTTGACAGCAATATTTTCAACAGGTATAGAGTACTCGGCATGTGATTTCCATGAATGCTGCCAGATTTTCCAAAACAGGGCGGCCATATTGGATTTGGATTTTACTTCCTGGTTGTCCTTTTTGTACTGAGCGTGTATGGTGTACATGAAGAGCATGTCAGGACACCCTCGCCACCCCAGGTTCTATGGGTTTGTGACATTGTTGCCACACCTTCAATGTGTCATTTACATGCTTCCTCTCCAAGAAAATTGTACCTGTTTTTCGTGTTTGGTGAATTTCTTTGTTTACGATTATGTAATGTAATTAAGCTGTAATCCTTGGGACTTTCCTCATTTTCTGTGTCTATAAAGCACAGTGATCACATTGGACTATAAAAACAGTCAACTGGAGGTGTCTTTATTGCTTTTCTCAGAGGGGCCTGGATTGAAGCAATATGAAAATTCACAATGATGGCTCGCCCTTAATGCATGGACTCTCATGGCCGTGATCATGTTTCTTTTTTCTTAGTTTTCTCCAAGAGCCCAGCTTTCCTCCTACCATTCGGAACGACCTGAGGCGAACTGCTTATCTATCCACTCGGCGGCGCATTTCACCTCGGACACAAGTCCAAGGAGCCATGTTGTTATCAGCAAACCCACGTGACCGACCGTGGGACTATTTTCGCCGAATTTTGGCCTGCTAAGATATCCAACTTTATTTCCTGGATAAGTTGAGGCATATTATATATAAACTTACTGATATCTCACCCAATCTGCCAATTATCGATCAATAACGCAACGTTTTTGTGTGACCTATTTCGTTCATGCGCAGGGTGTGATGAGGCGACCGCATCCGAAGCCACAGAAACTGAAGGCAATCACTGCGCATTCAAGATGGCTGCCTTGGAATTGTGTCCGAGGGGAAATGCGAGCCGTCACGGAAATTGCCGAGCAGTTGCCTTCGGAAGTTCCGAATGTCCTCCTACAACAGACTCTACTTAGGTTCGTCACTGACGTCACAAGGGTCACGTGACTGCAAAGAATAGACTATATCACTCCAAAAGAGTGCAGCACCTGACGGGGTAGCGTCATGACGTCCTGCACGTCGTTTCTGAACGCAATGACGTGACTCGAAAAAAAAAGTTGTTTCAGAGATCATGACGTTTTTTGATTTTTTGATAATTTGATTTTTTTCATCTCACCTCAAGAAATGACGTTCGGGACGTCATGACACTGCTCCTCCGTCAGGTGCTGCACTCTTTTGGAGTGATTATTGGCCATCTTGACGATGGCTGACGATGACGTCGGAACAATCACGTCATGACATTTTCAGGTCAGGATTTGTGTGTTGACGCTGTGTTCATGCGTGACGTCATTGACATTTTGACGGCCAGTAGAGCTTGTGCAGATGACGTCATCACGGAAAAATCCGCCATCTTGACGGTCAATTTGACGTCAAACGACGTCGGCGACTCACGTGGTGCATTTTATCGTCAGCGCAAGTGGAGTGTGTGCGTCTTCAAACCATGACGCGGTCTACACGTGGCGCACTTTGCCGTCGACGTCAGCATGGTGGACTGCAGGTCAAACCACAGGGACTTGAGGCATGCATGGCAGGGGTGGTGGGTGTTTCCGAGGTCCAAAAGCACCCCACGGACAGTGCCCTGACCCCCGATAACAATGGATCTAACTCCAACTCTCAGGCAGACTGGCGAATGCCTCTCATCCCCAATACTTTATCGTCAAGGAGAAGTGAGAGATTTCGCTGATCACTCGGGAACTGCTAAGGTCACGAGTGATCTTGCGTAATCGCGAACTTCGATCGTGGTCATTTGGAATGAGGATATCGGACAAGAGGTGGCGAAGGGAGAGGCGTGTCAGATGTATTCCGGATGGGGCCGACGGGAATGCGGGTTGGAGAACTCCTGTCGGTTGTTTTTCCCCGCCCTCCCTCCCTCCCTATGACACTCCATTGGGCGCTTTAGTTGTTTCTCTCGTTTCTCTTTGGCGAATGCCTCTCATCCCCAATACTTTATCGTCAAGGAGAAGTGAGAGATTTCGCTGATCACTCGGGAACTGCTAAGAACATGCACATTCTACAGACGATCAAATGCTTTACCTTCAGATTTGTACAGCATCGCCTAGTGCATTTGTATTGCAAAATTCAAGTAAAAGCATTTACTAGTCTGTATTCATATGACCAAATTATATCGAATTATTGGTCAACACTCCATTTTGGGGGCTGACCAAGTCGCACAAAAAATGGCATAACTTCTGGTTGGCGTGACTGATTTTTAGCTCACCCGTAAGCTTTAGTCGTCGGTCAGCGTCCGTCGTCGTCCGTCTTCGTTAGCAGGGCACGTTTTGTAACCGCTGGAGCTATTGATCTGAAACTTGGTACATATATACCTCTAGGTCAGATGACTATGACACCAAGTTTCGGTCCGATTCGATTCTTGGCTTGGCCTCCAGGTGGCCTAAACCAAAAACACAAAAAGTGCAATAACTCCTGAACTAATGACTGGATCATCTCCAAATTTTTATCGCAGGTGTATCTAATTAGGATACATACATGTAACATATGTAACAGGTTTTTGATTTGATGTACTTTTCAAGGTCACATAGGACAAAGTTCGACAAAAGTAACGAACCTGCCACAGTTCTTAATTATTTCACCGAGAGTCTTCATATCTTGCATAAACGTGTATTAGAGGGGTACCTTCAAAAATACCGAGTTTCGGCCCGATCGGACATCCAATATGGCGGCCAGGTGGCGTAACCTGAAAATCATCCAATTGCTAAAACTCAGGAATGGCTTGACCCAGAGTGCTCAAACTTGATATTTACCTCCCTCTTGATGACCTTTACAAGCACGTAACTTTACAGCGTTATTAGTGATGTTAGGCCCTACGACAACGTTTATCTATTGTGTGGGTATACAACGTTTATCTATTGTGTGGGTATACCCACACAATAGATAAACGTCGTCGTAGGGCCTAACCGGGCGCCTGCGAGACCTCACTATTTTCAGACTACCCATTCACCAGATTTTATATTGCATTTTCGGTAAAAAAATAACGTTGTCGTAACCGTTTACGTTGATCGTTTGACTTCTTAACCTCCCTAACTCTTTACGTATAGAGCAAAGGACCAATGTACAATTCATCGGTTGTGTCAGTACATCTTGTCGATGGGAACAAGGCATGTTCCTTACGATCTGGCGAATTCGATAATTAGAGACTTTCGGCAACGTCAAATTTCCCTCCCGTATGACGTATCCCTATGGATTTTGACGTGACGTCATCAGTTTGTGACGTCTTGGCGAAGCGTCATACGTCATACGGACACGGAATCACGCATGAATCCTATTTCATACGGGGGGCTGTACGTATGGTTTCGATCAAATTAAACTTGCATTTTCAGACAGATTGACACTGTCTTATCTTTTCATCTATATATAGTGGTTCGTAAATTATTTTAGATTGCATTAAATAAACTTCGTCCTGCAATTATAATTTTGTTGAGAGATTTGGAGGTGTTTTTAATTGCTGCGAAATTCGTCGTCTGTAGGCCTAAAACCGGCCGCACAAGAGCAGTGCAATTTTGTCTCCGACGTTGCCTCCATAGGAGTTTTCTGTCTCAGCATCCTGTCACCGCACACGGTGCGTCAGTCGCCGCACACGATTGCAAATTTGCCTCTTGTAGATGCGGCGTAACGTCATTTCAAACATGTTTGATCTGCGTTGGCGGCAAAAAATCCGTCTCCGCCTCTGCCTCCGACCACCGCACACGATGACATTTGCACGTAGGAGGCAAAAATCTCCATAGTTGGAGGCAAAATTGCACTCGTGTGCGGCAAGTATTAACCCTATGCTTGCGTTTTATTG